>BMAU01004045.1:0-580242 GCA_019973935.1 Trichonephila clavipes
GGAGCAATACTTCACAGAATCGCGGTATAAATTGACCGAGATCTACTTCTCCGCTGAAAGACTTTCTGGACATCAGTGGTTCTCTTTCTCTAAAAATCAAATCAGGATGATTGACGTGAACGGAAGGAGCTGCGTGAAGGAGGGGCCTTTCCTCCTATGTTAATTCAATGCAAATTTTGATCAAAGTCCACTTTGAAACAGTGAGTGTAATGCATAAACCCGCTTGTGATCAAATACTTCAAAAATGGATATAATATATGCATATATTAATTTTTGGTACTTAACGTATTATATTACCGATCCATTTCACCGAATCAAAAGCCGTCACCAATTAAAAAAATATCGCCAAATACTTTTTATCTTCATTATTATTGAGTTAAGAGGATGGTGGACCATTAAAACTAATTTCATCTGATGGTAGTTTACTTAGCTGAAAATGGATTCAATATAATAAATGATTATTATACTTTACAATTTAAATATATTCTTTTAAAAAACTATATTTTGTAAACTGACTCTTTTGAAAAAATTAAATAATTTAAACTATTTTTAAAAAAATGCTCCTTGCATTAGTTTTTAAGATATGTACATAATTTTTTGTTTTTGTATATCGATGAACTGCGCAAAATATATCTGTGCATGGATTTTAAGATCAGAATAAAATTTGATAAAAAAAAAGATAAATTTTTCCATACTGCATGAAATATATTTCACCAATTATCACACATTCAAGGTATTCAAAACAACACACAGAATATGATCAATTAAATTTTCAGAAAACCAATGCACAAATTTGTGAATTGTATCGTCTTTTTATAAGTTTGTGAAAAAATTTTTACAGAGACATTACATTATTTGAAATGCAAGGAGCATTTTTCGTAACAATGAAAAGGAAAATTTATGAACTAACAAAAAGTGTACTTTAAAGGTTTATTTGAGTAAAACAGAAAAATAATTTAGTAGTTATTGATCAAAAGAACAAAATTCTTTGACAGAATTATTCTATGAAAATATAAAGGAATGTTATTAGTATAAAAAAATAAAATCAAGTTTGACAAAGAATTTGAAATTGTAAGGTCCACCATCCCCTTAAACCATAAACGAGAAAAATTTTCCACTATTGGCTGCATATCGCAGTTTGGCGACGACTTTTGATTTGACGAAATTTGACAACATAAAAATAAGTACTTTTTTGTAGTTTTCGTATCATTCGCAATATTCATGGTCAAAAGTTTTTTTTATGTAATTGAATAGAGCTGAAGGAAACTGCAAAGCTACTTTATATATATATATATATATATATATATATATATAGTACAGTTATATATATATATATATATATATATATACTAGAGGACCCGACAGACGTTGTCCTGTACACACATCTTAAATTCAAAAATTCCAAATTTTTATGAATAAGCTTTTAACAATGTGGACCGTTTTGAGTAAATTTGTATTAAAAGTTATTACAATGTCTAACGTCATTACGTGTACGGTTGTCACAATTCAACGGTAATCAATCGATAATCGATGGCGTGTGGTATGTGTATACTATGAGCGAAAGTTAAATGTAAAAGGCTGTATGAAAAAAAACTTAAACTTGTTTTTAATTAAAGGTGAAAAAGTTCAGACTCAAACTGTTTTATAACAGGTATATTTATTAAATTGTGCATAAACTTAGTTTATTCTAAGCCCATTAGATGTACAATATTTTGGTTAATCCTTGAGGGTATAAACAAATAATTTCGATGGTTTTCCAACTCTAGAACACGCAACACATAATTGACCGTGAAAAGCAAGGATTTTCTAAATTTAAGCCACAAATCTTCATTGTTTGACCTTGTGACTTATTAATAGTCATAGCAAATGCCAAGCGAGGTGGAAATTGTAAACGTTTAAATGGTATAAAGTGAAACTGAAGGAATCATTGGGATCCGTGGTAAAGTACAACTTCACCTTGAAATTTTCGAATTAAAATAGTGGCTTCAAGAATGTTGCCCATGATTTTTTTTATGACTAATCGCGTCCCATTACACAATTTTGGTGCTTTCAATTTTTGAAGCAAAATTATGGGCAAACCAATCTTCAATCGCAAATTATGTGGTGGCATTCCTGGTAAATCCAGTGAATTTAAAAACGCTACAGGATAATTGACTACTTCATCAGGATCAACAACAGTGTCAATCGATTTGAGTGTAATTTCATTACCAGGCGGCGACTGTTGTATTTTGAAATTGATGGCGTCAACAACCAAATTTTTTGCCACTAAAATAGCTCGCTCACGTAGCCATGCATGATCAGTATAATTATGTCGTAAATCTGGAAAGATATTTTTTATTAATTCATCTTTGGTAGCCACAATGTTGCAAAAAAAATTTTCTGGGAGTTGAATATATTGTGTACCTTTATATATATACAATTGAATTCTACCATTGTCAATGTCTAGCAATTGTTCAGAGAACTTCGACGCTAATGGATCATTTTGAAGTTGAACACGCATATTAATGGTAAGCATTAATGATAATGATTGTGTGTCTGAAGAGAATTTGATCTTTTTTTCAATTCTACTATTAGCTTGCACACTCTCTCTTATTTACATATTTATCTTGGTGGGATTTTCAATTGTTAATAAAATACATTTTAAACCATTCAATTGAGCTGAAGTGTAATGTACATGATTATTTTAGATGACAATACAAAATTTAATCATAAATAATAAAAATTAATTCATTAAAACTAATTATTTAAAAATTTCAAATACAGCCACGTTGGCGACTTATGTCAAAATTTGAAAAGGTTTGAAAGGAAATTTTATATACACGATTGTTTTGGATGACAATACGATATTTTTAATGATAATTAATATAAATTAATTAACACCTAATGTTGTGATTCTGTCATATGTATATACAGATTTATATTAATTGCAACTATTTAATAAAAAGTAGCTAAGATAAATTTTTTCTTGGTTGATCTAAGTAGGAATTGATTTAAAATTTTTTTATACATTACTTTTTTTTTTGTTTTGTTTATAACAATAGCGTTGTTACAACAATGCAGGTGAATGTTGAGTTGTATTTTTTGAATGTTTTTAATTAATATCTTTTTAACTGATTGCGATATCGTACCGAATTGTGAATCTAAACAATTCTCGAATTTACTTGAAACCACACAAAAAATTTCATCGAAATCGGTCCAGCCGTTTAGGAGAAGTTTAGTGACATACACACGCACAGAAGACTTTTATATATAAAGATATATACATATACATGTATATATATATACATATACATATATATATACATATACATATATATATACATATACATATACATATATATATATAAATATACATACATACATATACATATATATAAATATACATACATATATATACAAATACATATATATATATATATATATATATATATATATATATATATATATATATATATATAAACTAGCCATTACCGCTTCACTGGGTATTTCACGATGTTGTATATATGTATACTGTTTACATATATATTAATTATTGATATCTAGCATTAAGAATTCGATTTTATTGAAAAATATATTTATAGCTGTTACACTCTCGCCTCTTGATATAAAAAGAACATAAATTATAATATCTAATTTCTATTTATATCTAAAATAGAAGGAGAAAGATTTTTTCGCTCACTTAATCTAATAATCAAGTGGATTTCCACCAAAGCAACTTTCAGTGGATCTCTACTCCATAAAATAAACATGCGTGCTAAATTTCAAGTATAAATCTAACAGAGCAAAAAACGGAATTTTTATCATCAATACCTCGTTGACAGCATTCTTATCGGATTCCAATTCAACAAAAGAAGCATGCAAACCAAAATTTATATTTTTATAGTTTTAGCAGTTCGAAAACGGTAATTTTGTCTATCAATACGCCCCAATAACTCTCCCCGCTTCCCTCTGGAGTTGATTTCCGTAAAATCCCTTCTTAGTGGAACTCTATTCAACTAAAGAAAAGTGCTCAACAAATTTCAAGTAAATGAGTTAAATTCAAAAACAGGAATTTTTCTATAATACGCCTTAATCCCTCGCAACCTCACTCCTTTGGGGGTCCGTTTTCGCAAAAATCTTTGTAAAAGGAACTTTATTCCATGAACGGAACATACCTTCTAATTTTCAAGCAGGTGGTTCTATTAGTTGAAAAGCGGAAATATTTATCAATTACGCCTCTTAATCCCCCACCACGCCACTTAGGAAACGATTTTCATAAAACCCATCTTATAGCGGATCTCTTCTTAATGAATGGAATCAGCTTACTAAATTTCGAGATTTTACGTTTAATAGTTTAAAAAAGGAGTTAATTACCTATAACGCCACTTAATTCTCTACAACGCCACTTGGAGTGGATTTTGACAAAACCTCTTTTGCAGCGGATCCGTACTCTATGAAAGGAATCCGCTTACCGAATTTCAAGACTGTACATCTAACAGTTTAAAAATGGAAATAATTATTTATAACGCCCCTTAAGCCCCCGCAACGCCACTTACTAAAGAATTTTCACAAAACCCATCTTATAGCGGATCTCTACTCAGTGAATGGAATCTGCTTATACTGAATTTGAGATTTTACGTCTAATAGTTTAAAAAAGTTAATTGCCTATATAACGCCCCTTAATTTTCCAGAACGCCACTTGGGGTCGATTTTCACAAAACCCATTTTGCAGTGGATCTGTACTCTATGAAAGGAATCCGCTCACCAAATTTCAAGACTGTACGTATAATAGTTTAAAAATGGAAATAATAATCTATAACGCCCCTTAAGCCCCCCGCAACGCCACTTACTAAAGGATTTTCACAAAACCCATCTTATAGCGGATCTCTATTCAATGAATGGAATCAGTTTACTAAATTTCGACATTTTACGTCTAATAGTTTTAAAAAGGATTTAATTGCCTCTAACGTCACTTAATTCTCTACAACGCCACTTGGGAGTCGATTTAGACAAAACCCATTTTGCAGCGTATCTGTACTCTATGAAAGGAATCCGCTTACCATATTTAAAGACTGTGCGTCTAATAGTTTAAAAATGGAAATAATTATCTATAACGCCCCTTAAGCGCCCTCAACGCCCCTTGCAGGTCAATTTTCGTAAAAATCATTATGTAGGGAATCTCTACTTTATATGTACCAAGTTTCACGACTGTACATCTAATAGTTTAGTAACGAAAATAATTATCTATAACGCCCTTTAAGCCCCCGTAACGCCCCTTGGGGTTCGAATTTTGCAAAATCCGTTCTTAGCTGACGTCTACTCCATGAAGGGAACCTACCTACCAAATTTCATGTCTGTAGGTTTAATAGTTCCGGAGATATCGTGATTAGTCAGTCAGTGAGTGAGTGAGGGAGTCGCTTTTCTCCTTTATATATATAGATACATACACACACACACACATATATATATATATACATATATATATATATACATATATATATACATATACATATATGTTCATATACATATATATATATATATATATACATATATATATACATATATATATATATATATATATATATATATATATATATATATATATATATATATATATATATACATTTATATATAAGATACATTTGTTGTCTGTTCCCTTATAACTCAAGATCCAGACAACCAAATAACGTGAAATTTTTTACACGTACACAAAATTACACGAGGAAGGTTCTTAAATAGGTTTGGCGTTCATAATTCTTGCCGAACTTTTCAAAATTTAATTTTTAATTGATTTTCCAGTGTTATGACGTCATATGATGTGACGTTTCTTACTAAGTGGACAATTTATACTTTTTTTTTATTGAAAACAATTATAAAATCCCCGTGCACCACAAAGTATCACACGGGGCTTACAGAAGTAAGTATTAAACACACATTCAAGGGAAATAAACTATTAAAAAATGAAGTTAAGAAGGATTACTAACAGTTACAACAAATTTACAGAAATTTTTGAAAGCAAAGCACTTCTGGTGGAAAGAAGTTGGTGAAAATTGGGAGGCCAATTAATGTTGAGTCTCTTGAACGCCAGTCTTATGATCTTTCTCTCTCTGACATACTTGGAACACAGAAGGATTACATGTTCTACATTTTCCTCGCCATTAATATTACAGTCACAGAAAGATGAAGGAACTAAATTAAATTTGTTCAAGTAGCTTTTGAAATTACCATGACCTGTGAGAAATTGGGTTAATCTGTAGTTAGTGTAAAAATGATGACATGATAGTCTTTTATTAATGGTGGAAAAAATTTCTTTGTTATGCTCCCCTTATTAGAAATGAGATATTCTTGGTTTCAAGACTTCACCATTCTTTCTTTCGTGATCTTCTTGTAAAACAATTTAGGAATATTAACGTCAATGTAAATTTTGTGCTTGGTTGCAGCTTTTGCAAGCCAATCGGCTCGCTCATTCCCAAGAACGCCCGTGTGTCCGCGAACAAATGCAAAATCTATTGAGATGTTTTTATCTCTTAGGCTTTTAAGTTGCTTTTGGATCTCGACGATTATATTGTTAGGTGAAGAAATACATTTAAGAGAATCCAAGGAGGAAAGATAGACAGAACAGATGAGATATTCTGAGATGACACTATTTTGCTCAGTAATCCATTTAACAGCGAAATTTAAACATAAAAGTTCAGCTAAAAAAACTGTGCATTCATCACGAATTCTAAATTGAAAGTTCTCGGATTCAACACCACTCCTGAACACAACAAATGCGAAACCAGCTCTTCCATCAATTTTACTGCCATCAGTATAGCAAATAACAGGGAAATCTTCTGTGCTCTTGTCACTAAATTGAACAATATTGATGGCATTCCTCTCTGAAGGATGAGGGATAAAAAATGGAGGCAGAATACAATCATAATTAGAGATGGAAGAAGCAGAGAGATTTTCCCTAAAAGCAATATCATGAAGAATAGTATTGTCGATTGGAGGGAAGCCAGAAATAGCATAAACTGAGTCGTAACTTTACATGCAATTTTTCAAGATTATTGCATATTTTTACAGTAGATATGTTTATCGGTTGGAATATTTTTTCAATGTATATATTCTTTGATATTTAATTAGGATTATTTTTCGAATAAATCATTTTTTTAAGAATTTATCTTTTAACAACTAAAATTTTGTTTTGTTGCTTTGGCAACATTTAGGCATTATCGCGGGATGTTTATGTGTGTGATTTTGCTTACAAATTACAACTTATAATTTCAGTATTTTTCCAGAGAATTTATTTATTTCTTTAGAATGCGAATGTTATAATTTTGACAAACTAAAACTTCTTGTTGATAATGGTATTTCAGTTCTTATTACTGCGATTAACATAAGTATAGTATCTCAGTTTTCGTTATCTGTTTTAGATAGTATGAAATTAATAATGTTTTGCAATTTTAAGTGTCTTTATTTTAACCTTTAAGGGTATACTATTGGCTTCAGTGCATAAAATTCCCTTGCAGAAAATCAAACTTTGGTAATTATACTGCCCAAGCAAAAGCGTGTTGGTAGTAATTACATATCAAACTGGAATAGGCATCACAGAATGCGCAAAACAGACAAATGGCTTAAATATCTGTTGAGGAAGCAGGTAGTCGTAAGATAAATTATTTTTGGTACTTATGTATTATCCTAACAATCGCCAAAGTTCAAAATAACTTGCGAAGTTAGAACCCCGATTTCGCATATTATATATATGCTGAATTGTAAGTCATGTGCTTCGTTTCATATAATGTCGCCAATAGGTTGCGTTTATATGTAAGTACCTTATTTTTTCAAATTATGCCTTTGAATTGATAAATTTAGTTCAGTTCTTTTTATGTCAGTTAATGTTAGCATTGTACTTCATTTTTCAATTTATTTTTATGCTCGGTATATATATACTTTAGATAATTTTTTTATTTAATATTTACGTATTATTGCACAATCGGCAACGTTCAAGACAACTCGCCACTTTAGCAATCCCAACTTTGTATGCGTTGAATTGGCAATCATGGGCTTCATTTTGTATAATGTCACCAATAGGTTGCGATAATACATAAGTACCTCTAAATACCAATTTGGCGTGATTTCAAAATCATGCCAAAAATGAGTATGTTGAGGAAGCAGGTAATCGTAAGATAAATTATTTTTGTTACTTATGTACTATCCTAACAATCTCCAACGTTCAAAATAACTTGCCAAGTTGGCAACTTCGATTTCGCATGTCATATATATGTATCAAATATATGAGGCAAGTACTTCGTTTCATATACTGTCGCCAATAGGTTGCGGTTATATGCAAGTACCTTATTTTTTCAAATTATGCTTTTGCATTGATAGAGTTAGTTCAGTTCTTTTTATGTCAGTTAATGTTAGTATTGTACTTCATTTTTTAATTTATTTTTATGCTCGGGATATATATACTTCGGATAATTTTTTTATTTAGTACTTACGTATTATTGCACAGTCACCAACGTTCAAGACAACTCGCCACTTTGGCAATCCTAACTTTGAATGTGTTGAATTGGCAATGATGTGCTTCATTTTGTATAATGTCACCAATAGGTTGCGATAATACATAGGTACCTTTAATTCTGTACATTACTATAACATTAGACTGGCACAAACACCAATTTGGCGTGATTTCAAAATCATGCCAAAAATGAGTAGCCTACCAATATGAAATTAATATTATGAGTATTATCTTAGCCTGTTTTATCTTTTCCTTCACTAATCCTTAATTAATTGAATATATAATTTTTGTTTTTTTATATTTTAGAACTTATATATATTTTTTGGCGATTATGTACTGCAAATATTTAAATAACACATTGCGATGTCTTTGGCAAAATTAATCAGTGGTATTTTCCTTAAATATGTTTTTTATCTGTTTTTGCAATTTTTAAAATTTTGTTTGATGTCTGTCTGAAAGGCAAATAGTAAAATAAATATTTTACCGTATATATATTATGTTTGTACGAAAATGTTTATACTGTTTTAATCAAAATGTTGAGCCTTCTTTTAGGTTTGATATCTTTTTAAGATTTGATTTTATGTTATAACTAGCTATACCTAGCTAAATGTTGCTGTGGCTCAGTCAGATTTAAATGACTGGTACACCATAAAATATGCCATGAAGCTTACAAAAGTAATAATACCAAAAAATTCAAACAAATCTATATCTATATATACATATAAGACGTATTTGTTTGTCTGTCTGTTTGTCTCAACTCAAGATCCAGATAACTCAAGATCCAGACAACCAAATAACGTGAAATTCGGCACACATTCACAAAATTACATGGGGAAGGTTCTTAAACAGGTTTCGTTCCATCCCAACCTCACTCTGGCCTCCTCCAGCTAAAAAGAGTGCTCCATGTGCATGTTCTGAGCCATGGGTTCATTTTAGAGAAAACTTTACTAAACAAAAGCGGTAAGTAATTTGCAATACTACTTTGTTATATTTACTTTACTGCAAGCAAATATTACATTACTTACTACATTCCATTCCATTCCTTCATTCATAGGAATGCATTGTCATTTTTTGCTACAGTCATGCCTATGAGAAAAAGGGGGAAAGTATAGACTTGCAGACACCATGCTTTTCTCATGGGCAGTTGTATGTGGCCTTCTCTAGAGTGGGCAGAGAGGAAAATCTTTTTGTACACACTCAAAATGGAACTGCCAAAAATGTTGTTTATCACATTGCTTGAAGATAAATGTACCCTTTTATTGCATGCAAATAAACAGTTTTGTAAGCTTCTACAGAAAACCTTATTTTAAACCTGGGCAAAGCCGGGTACTTGCAACTAGTATATATATACATATATATATATACATATACATATACATATATACATATACATATATATATACATATACATATATATACATATACATATACATATATACATATACATATATATATATACATATACATATATATACATATATATATATATATATATATAATATAAAACATAAAAATACACATATAGTTAGAACCTAAAGTAACAATAGTAAATAGGAAGAAATAGGCACAGTAGTACAATAACAAACTCCTGGCCTTAGGAACCAAGATTGCAGGTTTAAAAAGGTTTTAGGGCTAGCCAACCTTCACCTGTAGTTTGTCGTACTACGTACCAAGAGGAAAGGAAAGAATAACATTTGGAGGAATTTAAACATGATAAAATCACTAAACTAATAAAATATAATTATAAAATTATAGCCTAATAGTATATATATATATACATATATATATACATATATATACATATACATATATATATATACATATACATATATATATACATATACATATATGTATATACATATATATATATAATCCAATATAAAAAATTCAATATATAAATATATATATATATACATACATATATATACTGCTCAAAATAATATAATTAAAGGATATATATATATATATATATATATATATATATATATATATATATATATATATATATTATATATTGCGGTTTTAGGTGGATTTGTGGCTGGGAAACTTTTTATACATGGTCGACTGATTGATACATGGTCGACAGACGTAGTAGGTTATATGAGAATAAATTACACATGTTTGGCAGAAAAAAATGCATTTTATTGCGCATTTGTGTACAAAAGGAAAAAAAACACAATTTGTGCATGTGAGAAAAAAAAAGAATAAGAAAAGGTGTTTTCTTCAAAGGAAATCATTTTCAGTAGGGGATATGGCTTCCACGGACGTCCAGCAACGTTGAGCTCCTCTGAGGCATGGAGTCAATGTGGCTATTAATCACGAGTTGGGGGATTCTGTCCCACTCTTCCAGAAGAGCTCTTTCCAGTTCTTGGAGAGTTTGTGTGTGGGGGGAGGGGGTTGGCGGCCAGCATCTCGTCTTCCTAGAGCGTCCTAAACGTGCTCTATTGGATCTATGTCTGGAAAACACGCTGGCCATTCCATTCGTACGATTCCTTCCTCGAAAAGCAAATCCTCCACCAGGTTAGCACGATGTGACATGCAGTTGTCGTCCATTAAAATGAAGTCATCTCCGATTGCTGCAGCGTAAGGGACTACAATAGGTCTGAGGACCTCATCCCTATATCGGCGAGCAGTCAGAGGTCCATTTCGACTGATGTAGAGGTCTGTGCGCCCGTCAATGGAGATGCCACCATACACCAACACTCCCCCACCGCCAAATCTGACACTTTCGTGCACGAATGCAGGATTATTCCTACTGCCACGGTCCCTCCAGATGAAAATACGCCTATTATCCGGATGAACAGAAAAACGGGACTCGTCAGAAAAAAGAACATTGCTCCATTAATTTCTCCTCCAGTTCACATGTTCTGTTGCCCACTCCCTGCGGTCGCGACGATGCCTTGATGTTAGTCTAACTCATACCATCGGTCAGCGAGCATACAGACCTACACCATGGAGCCGGTTTCGGACAGTCTGAGTTGAAACTGTGGTGCCAGTAGCCGAGAGAAGGTGTTGTTGGAGAAGAGTAGCGTTCATATTTCGGTGTCTCCGAGCCGTAACACTAAATAACGATCTTCATTGGCCATTGTTGCCCATCTACGACCTTGTCCTGGTCTTCGGCCTGCACTTCCAGTCTCCAAAAATGGTTCCAGATGCTGGAAATCGCACTTTGTGACACTCCAATGGCTTGCGCTACTTCGGCTTGAGTTTGGCCCCCTTCTAACCTGCCAACAACTCTCCAAGCTTCTGAATCAATTAAATGACTTCGTTGAGACATCGTACTCATCGAAACAAAGTAGTCACTGAATGCCGATAATCCTTGTCTTCATTTCAGTTGAAAGTAAAATTTCATTCGCAGCCGCTGAAGCGACGTTTTTGACGTCGAACTCAAAATTAGCTTACTCCACAGTTTGAAAATCAGAAAAATTTGCATTTGTGATTCTCTTCTTCCATTTTTGGCAAAAAAAAAAATTTCGGTTATATCTTTATTTTATATAAAACTTGCAATATCCTTTAATTGTTTTGAGCAGTGTATATACATGTATTCATATATATATATATATATATATATATATATATATATATATATATACAAATATATAAACGAAAATATAACAGTAAAAAGATAGTTATAAACCTAAGATGACTATAATTATGAAGAAGGCACAGTAGTATAATGACAAACTCCTGGCCTTAGGAACCAGGATTGCAGGTTTAAACATGTTTTGCGGCCAACCAACCTTCACCTTTAATTTGTCATACTATGTACCAAGAGGAAAGGAAAGAATTACATATGAGGAATTTAAATATTAAAAAAAAATCATTAAACTAAATAACATATGAACAAAAACATAACCTACTTTTATTCGGAGTGTAGACGTAGGTCGGGAGTGCATCAACTAGTAATCAACTAGTAACTATATACATGTATACATATATATATATATATATATATATATACATATATATACATATATATATGTATATATATATATATATATATATATATATATATATATATATATATATATATATATATATATATGTGTGTGTGTGTATTACTAAATGCTACTTTACTACCTAGTTGTTCATGCATTTTTCATAACGTGAATCTATCCTCTTTAAAGAAAGAACCACCAGTGTGAACACTATTTGAAGTTTGTGGAAACTTATTTCAAAGCAATCTTATTGTGAACAGTCTGTTTTCACGAATTTTTCATTCACTTTTACAACCAAACCATCATTAACAACAGAAGACTGCCTGATCCGTGCATTGGTGCCCCCATCGTTGAATTGTTGAACCCTCTTCCTCACCATTCCATTACTAATTTCGTTTTCATCATAAATCTCTACGACGATGAATTTCAACTGGTTTAATATTTCTTGCATTAAAAAAACCGGATTACAGAACACTTTTCACAGTCGGTGGGATCAGCAAACATCTTAAGGGGTGTTGGAAACCTAAAATATTCATAGAATGCCACTTTTGAGATTTTAACATTTTCCAACTGTACAGATTTTAACCTTTATAAAAATACCTTGCTTTAACCTCTTGAGTAATTAGAAGCCCTTAAAATCTATTTTTAAATAATCACTTAAACTAGGCCACGCCCATTTAAATGGTGGAAAATGAAAACAAAATATTTTGTTTATGCTTAAAAGGTGAACGAATGATGGAAATGAAAACATTTAATACAGAATTGCTAAAAAAGTGTTTACATGGAGGTACACAAAATTCCAGTGAAAGTGTAAACAACGTAACATGGTCTCGTGTACCGAAGAAAATATTTGTACAAATAGAAGTTTGATAATTGGGTACATATGATGCAATTTTATCATTTAATATGGGAAATGTATCACAGCCAGAAATTTCGAGAAAACATAATTTTAAGTATGGGGATTACGCGGTACAGGCTATGGAGCGCTTCGACAAACAAAGACTGTTAAAGGCTCAATACTCAAGTTTACAAAAAACAAAGGAAGTTAGGAAAGAAAATAGACTTAAAAAGAAGAGAGAGGATGATGAGATTCAAAAAAATGTAGATCATTTGGAGAATGGGGAGGAATGTATTAATAAAAAAGTAACTACTCATTTAAGTTCATTTATCTCAAAATGTAAGTTTTTGATGTTCGATGTACCTTTTCCGGAAAAATAAAGTTCACAGGTTTGCAAGTTTTTTTTATGACATATTTATAATGATGTCTAATATATACTGAAATGAGCTTTTGTAAAAAAACTCAAAAATCTATTTTTTATAAATTTTTTTATGTGAAAAATGGGTCCACACACACAATTTCACTATGTTTGATAAAATATTTAATAAATTATTAAAAAATTTAAAATTAACTAAAAGCTCATTCCAGTATAATGAGAAAGGTGTACTTTTATGGTATAAAAAATTCAAGCATGTACAAAGAACAGATTTTAAGAAAAGGTGCATCGAAACCAGCCAATTTAACATTGTCGGTATAGAGGTTTCTGACTCCTCTTAAACATTTTGAACGCGCCCTACCACATGTAAAGACAACACTGTGTGGCTGTAAAGATGTCACTGAACTGACAATGAAATAATCAACTAGAGACGCGTATACTCTTGTGTTGAACTGTAAAACTACCACTGCAGTTGTGGTTGAACGAAACGGTACTTAGTTTCCGGACACGGATCGTATTTTACATTTCAGGTCATTTAGAATAAAATTCTAAAAAAAAAAAGACATTATTGTCAATTTAATACAAACCACATAACCCAGTAAGTAATATTCCATTCTTTCCAGCTAACGCAAACGATTCCTCGTAGCGTTGAACCTTTGAAGGACTGGACACAATTTGAGGAAAAGTATCTCGGTACTCATTATATGCGGAGCTTAACTTTTGGAGGAGACTTAATTGCATCAGTGAAAATAACAGCGAATAATAAGTTTGATATGGAGAGAATCAAAGGAGCCTTAAGCGTTGGTGTCACTGGTTCCGGTGGCTCTTTCGAAGGAGAAATAAAAGGTAAGATATAAAAAAGAATTATTTATTCTATTTTCTTTTCTTTAATCCAGTGAAAATATGTACACTCACGGAGAAAAAAATTAGCGCATCAAGAAATAATTGCGTGATGGTAACGAAACTTGGCATGAAGGTACATGCAAATGATTAGAAAGGCAGCGTGATTGCGCATTACGTATAGTTAGTAGATGGCGTTTAACGTTGTTCTCCGTGGAGTCTAAAACATTTAACCAAAGCTTGTTTGAGTGAGCCGAATCGTTTACAAAGGAAGAGTTCAGATAGATATGCCATTACGCCATTTTTGAAGACGATATAAGCAGCTGTCGCACTTTTAGAGAGGAAGAATCATCGGCATGATGGAAGCTGGGTGGTCAGCTAGGCAAGTAGCTCGTCAATTGGGCCTTTCTGATTGTGTTGTGAGGAGGTGCTGGGACCAGTGGATCCAAGAGATGTCATTTATACGAAGATCAGGCTCAGGTCGCCCTCGACAGATCAATCGTCAAGAAGACCACCACAACATAAGAAATGCACACGTACAGCCAACTGTTTCATCGGCCGCCATCCAGACACAGGTAGCACCTTCATTAGGGGCCCCTGTGTCTTCTTGATCCATACGAAGGCACCTGGGTGGAGGACATTTGGGATCGCGGTGCCCATTACGTGAGCTGCCCGTGACGCCCACCCATCGATGCCTCCGTTTGGAGAGGTGCCGCTCACGAGGAAACTGGCCTGCAGCGGAATGGAAACAAGTAGTCTTTAGCGACGAATCCACATTCCATCTCAGCAGTGATGACAATCGTGTTCGTGTGGGGAGAACCTGTGGTGAACACCTCAATCCTACCCTTGCTTTACAGCGACACACCGCTTCCAAAGTGGTGTGATGGTATGGGGTACCATTGCTTACAATACTCGGTCACCCCCAGTACTGATCCATGGCACCATGACAGCCCAGCGGTATGTCCATGACATCCTGCAACCACATGTGTTACCACTCATGCAACGGCTCCCAGGAGCTATTTTCAACTAGACAATTCTCGGCCTCACGCGGTTAGGGTGTCACAAGACTCCGCACGGTTACTACCCTTCCTTGGCCTGCCCGATTCCCAGATTTGTCTCCAATCGAGCTTATCTGGGATAATTTGGGACGGTGAGTTAGTCATCCCACGATCTTGAACGAACTAGAGGCAAGGTTACAGCAAATATGGAACGAAATGTCTCAAGACATACAGAACTTGTATACCTCAATGCCCGATCGTATTGCATCGTGCATTCGCGCTAGAGGGGGTTCAACAGGTATTAAACCCTCTGTTCTTTTGCCTTTTTCTCTGAAATAAATGATCAGTTTTCTTTGATTTTCTAATCATTTACTTATATCAAAGTAGTCATTACGTATGTAAAATTTCGTTTCATTTTGACGACTCCTTGGTACGCTAATTTTTTTGTTCATGAGTGTATAATAAATATTAAAGAACCGTTATACTTAAGAAAATATTTGACTAAATGGCATTACACTTTAATTTCTAAATTTATTCTTATGTGTATCACCGTATGGAAAACTTGTGTTGAAACACTTCTTATGTTGGAGCTAAATATTTATGTACTTAATAATTTGCCATTGTTCTTATTCACACTATCCAGTATAGTGGTTAGTGACGCTGACTGCTGGATCCGAATCCCGGAGAAGGCCTGGGTGTTTGTAAATGTATAGTGCCTTCGTGGGATAGGAGAACTCTAAATATTCTTAAAGACGCGAGTCCTCTCGGAAGATTGGTGAAAAGGGAAGGAAGGTATCAGGCCCCTGACCACCTCCAGGGTGTTCTCTCTCAAAATTGGAGTGGAACCGAGCCAAATTGTAGTGTCATTTGCATGGTGCTCAAAGCTACAGCTAACGTCAAGCATACAACTAACCCCTTTGCTTTTATGAATTTCTTAGGCCTAGATCTGATGACAAGTAACAACAACACCCTTTACAGAAATCAAGCAAGAAAAGGGTATTATGTTTTCTGCTTTGAGTATTTGAATGGAAACTAAATAAACGAGTAAAGCATTTTCTCGTTGCTTTGAATCTATTAATTTTAAAGAAATAGGGAGATTTATGAGTTGCTTCCTATTGTTCCGTAAAATTCATACGAGGATTACAACAAGCATGGCTAGAAATACGTTACTGAGAACAGTAAAAATGCAAACAATTTTTGATTGCCTCAAATGTAATTAATTTGATTGTTTATTGCAACTGTACACAATTGATTGTTGACAGACTTCTTATTTTTGAGCCATGATCAAGTGGCGAGGATGACACTTCAGCTAGAGCCCATCTTCTAATGTTAATGGTTGGACATTAGTAAATATAAAATAGTCCGTAGAAGAGGTAACTGATAACATACTGTGAAAAGACTGATATATTTCAAAACTGCATTCAAGAGAACGATTAATAATAAATTGAAAAAAGTTGAGCATTATTTTATTTGAAATTATCTCCAAATAAGTTAAGAGAAAATATAATAATATACTAATGGATGACCTGGTTCCATTCCACTGCAGCCCAGTTTCCTCGTGCACGGCACCACTCCAAACGGAGGCGTCGATGGGTGGGCGTCACTGGCAGTACACGTAATGGGCGCCGCGATCCCAAATGTCCTTCAGCCAGGCGCCTTTGGTTTGTCCGAGAAGACACAGGGGTTCTTAGTGAAGGTCTACCTGTGCCTGGATGGCGGCCGATGAAGCAGTTAGCTGCACGCATGCTTTTCTTACGATGTGGTGGTCTTCTCGACGACTGTTCTGTTGAGGGCGTCCTGAGCCTGGTTTTCGTGTAAATGACATCTCTCGGATCCACTGGTCCCAATACCTCCTCACAACACAATCAAAGCGGCCTAATTGACGGGCTACTTGCCTAGATGACCACCCAGCTTCCATCATGCCGATGAATCTTCCCCTCTCAAAGTGCGACAGCTGTTTATATCGTCTTCGAAAACGGCGTAATGGCATGTTTACCTCAGCTCTTGCTTTGTAAACGATTTAGCATACTCAAACAAGCTTTAGTTACCTGTTTTGTACTCCATGGAGAACGACCTTAAATGCCTTCTACCGACTATGCGTAATGCGCAATCACGCAGCATTTCTAATCATTTGCATATCTCCCCGACATGTACCTTCATGCCAAGTTTCGTTACGATCCCGCAATTATTTTTTGGTGCGCTAATTTTTTATGTCCATGAGTGTAGATTAAAAGTGAATGAAAATTAGTGCATTTAAGTTGGTGGCAAAATATTTGTAGATATGGTATTATGATTAATTCAGGCAATATAAAGAATGTAGCTTGAAATTGTTTCAAAGAGAAAATCACATGATGTTAAGTATAGATATTTGAATCGACTCCCTTTGGAAAAATAAATTAATAAAAATGTCAAGAATCACTTCATTTTTATTATATCGAATTCAATAAAGTCTTCCTAACGTTTTTTTGAGAAATTAATGAATATATGAACAAGAGCTTTCTTCAATTAATTTTTTGAATTTTATTATAATTAATTTTAGATCCCGTACAATGTAATAAAATCCCCTAATTTTGTTGCGGAGTCTCAACCGCTGAAGAGTGAAGGTTCACCAACGAATGAGACATTTTGTTATAATATGCACAGTATTATGACTATCTTATATCTGAATTTGACCTACGCTATGGGGAGCATGCCAGCTTAAATAGCAATCTAACTATCTAGAACAGCATTTCTCAAACTTTGGGACGCAGCCCCTAGGGGTCGTGAAAACTCTACTGGGGGAATTCGAGGGCGCAAGCATATTGAAAAGTCGGAAACAAAAGATTATTAAAAAAATTATTGATTTACTGAAAGAAAGCAAACAAAATACATTCTGACATAATAAAAAATAAATTACGCATTAAAACTAATGTAATACACTTATAAATGTATCAGTGCTGTGTAATGTATTTTATAATTAAATTAACAATACTAGGTTAAGAGCAAGTTAAATAATTAACAGTGACCCCCCATTGGCTTGTCATATTTGAAATTATATACAAAAGTTAACACTTATCTTGATAATTTGTGCGGTTTATAATTTATCCCTTAACTGCCGGGAGTAAAAGTTACTTGATTCTCTCCCCAATGCCACCGTTTTCCAATTGGGCATGCGCGTGAGATGTATTGGGAAGGGGGGGGGGGAAAGGAATAAAGAAACAAATCCTCTGAAAATAAGTTAATCCTTCGCAAACACTGTCATGGTAATTTTATTGCATTCCAAAGCTTTCGGAATAATTTTATGTATAGCAGTACACAGGATCGTACTTCTAAAAGACGTATATATGCGTTCAGGCCAATTAACGCATTGGCTGGTTGAAACATTTATATACGCCGGTGGGACTTATGAGGCTAAAATCGAATTGTAGCTTTAGATTCAAAGCATAGCATTATTGAATTAAATGCATTGTTATTGTATGGAGGAGGAGGGGGGGAATGAGGAAAATTATGAATGAATGTTGTGTCACAAATTTTGAAAATTTGATAGAGAGAGGCACTGATTTAAAATCTAAACCTTTTTCTTACTAATAGATGAAGCTTAACAATATTGCTAGTCCTTGAATAATCTGTCGGATTCTTTGAACTTGCATTTTAGTGACTCCACTATTAGCTTTTCTAACTAACTTCTTAGTCTCCACACGACAACAACCATCATCACCGACTTCCCTCTTCACTTGACTTTAAATAGTAACCCTCATTAATATAAATCGCAGTTCCTTTACAGAAAGAGGCTTTATAATCAAAAAACGTCATAAAAAATATTTTCCCCAGAGAATTAGTCAGAAATACCAATAGAACCCGTTACAATGTGACTTAAAACAAATGGATGTACGAGGCAGTAGTACTTTTTTTTTTATTTTTACCAATTAGACTTACAGTCTGCTGTTTTATTTTCAGCTAAGCTTGAAAAGCTCCAGAAAGAAGCTCAGGATAGTGCTTCCATGGAAATTAATTACTATGCCACAGTGCCAATCGAAGGTGTAAGCTACACCACAGATGGATTAATTAAACTAGTAGAAGAGTTTCCCAACCATGTGAAAAAGATTAATAATGGTCTTGGTAATCCATTAAGAATGGAAATGGTTCCTTTGAGAGCATTACAAGGAGATTATGCGGAATACCTGGAAAATAGGTGAACATTTTATACTATATCTGTTTTTTTAAGTACCTTGTGTTGACCCCCTTGGGTGACACCTTGAACACCAAGATTAATTTGAGGCAAAGAACCACCCAAAGCCATTTTAAATAATAATATTATTTATTTTTATTATAATTTCCTCAAAAATCTCTGATAACAAATAATATAATTATGTTACGTCATCTAAAGGGATTTGCCTTTATATTAAATTAAATTACTAAGAATACGATTGATTACTAATCTAGCTCAACTCAAGGAAGGTTTACCGAAACTAGGAGATCCGAGAAACACACGTATTCGAATTCTTATAATTGTCATTATTTTTAACTAAGTATCACAACCTGACGCTTACTTTAAGCGTACGTGAATTATATTTACCGCTGGCTTATATCAGCTTTCTGGTACGTCTAGCAGCACGACGTCTTCACGAATCTAATCTCTTTGAATCTTCTAGTTTTACTTTTAACGTTGTTGGCTTAATAGCCTACCATCATCTCTCTTGCTATCTCGCAACTTTCGACTTAAATACCTTATCTAATTTAAATATCCCAAACTTCTTTTTGGAGTTGATTGGAAATATATATAAACGCGAATTTATATTCCCCAGAAAGACGCCTAAGAAGATTAGTGGAAAGATTCCGTACAGATTCGTCACGACCTCTGGGTATTTACTTTTAAGGATTTTTTGTTAATATTGAAAGTTTGACTCGGAGAAGCAGCATGTAAACAAAGCTCAAACATACACAGATTTTAATGAAATATTCATTATATAAACAAATAAATATATATATATATATATATATATATATATATATATATATATCATGTATTGGAGTAATTCTTAGAATGACAGGAGAAATGCAACGTGCAGCCGTTTATCATGTTATCTTTAATGTTCAGCAAATCAGTCTGTACTCCAAGCCATGACAAAACGAGTCTTATTTCAGCGTCGATGAGGAGCCAGTGCGTCGTTCGTTCACGTGGCTCTTGGTAAGTTTGTTGGAGTCGGAGTCAAAGTCCTTGAGTTGTTCTGTTAGGTTTTACACCAACTGACACTTGAAGGATTGGGGATTCATGGGGATTCATCACACACACACACACACACACACACACACACACACACACACACACACACACACACACACACACACACACACACACACACACACACACACACACACACACACACACACACACACACACACACACACACACACACACACACACACACACACACACACACACACACACACACACACACACACACACACACACACACACACACACACACACACACACACACACACACACACACACACACACACACACACACACACACACAACCAGTCAGAAATGATATGGTCAGAATGTCCCTGGTATAGAAATCAAAGCCTTATATTTAGGTCCACACACAACAATCCAGGATATATTTTAGAAATTACTTAACCAGTTAACTGTGATTGACGAGTATACTCGTCACGGAGAACTTACAGGATTTGGAACACTGACGAGTATACTCGTCATAGAGAACTTACAGGATTTGGAGTACTGACGAGTATACTCGTCATGGAGAACTTACAGGATTTGGTGTACTGACGAGTATACTCGTTATGCGTAAAAAGTAGTGACCATTGGCTATTTAAATTGCAATTTTTGAGAAGAACATAACATATTCTCAAATTTCAAGATGTTTAAAACATTTTGAGGCCAGTCCGTAGTAAAACAAATAAATAGAAAATACGAACTATTTAAGATGAACTCACGTGTTCCCGTGTGCACCGGCTGAAACAGAGTATAAGTTCTCATTCCGGATTTATTTATGTGCGAAGATAATGTTTTTTAGAAGTTAGTCTGAAAGGGGCAAAGGAAGAAGCCGGAAATTTTATTTACAATGGGGTTACTTCAGGTATGGTCAGCTTGGGACAAATGCGTGACGCTGACCAGGCGCTAAGACCATTGAAAGCCGCTAGCCTGAAGCTACCCAGCTATCGAGTGGTTCAAATGCCATTTGTTAGATGTTAAAACCCCGTGCTGATATTAGAGTAATAGATAATGACATCCTACCTAAAAATAGTTAGTTTACTGGGATGGGAATGGCAAGAATGCTTTCTGGTAAGAAGACTGTGATCAACCCTACAGCACCTATTCCACAACTTCCGTTGTGTCAAGACAGGTAGAAAATTTTTTGCCATTACAGAATGAAAAATATCAGTATAAGTTAGGTCTCAGTTCAGGAATTTTAACGGTAACTAAAATTTAGAAGGAATTTAAATTCTTACCTTTTTTTATATGTGATTTATCTTGAGTTTTTTGAGTAATATATGAAATATATGTTTATGGTAACCAAATAAATAAGTATTAATATTAAAATTGGCAATTTTATCAAGTAAACCCCTCTTTTTGGTCCAATATTTTAACAGTGACACTTACTCTGTGATTGACGAGTATACTCGTCATCGCTTGATTTCCATGACGCACATAGCTATCCGCTCTCAAACGGGGACGCCACAGTTAACTGGTTAAGGTATCCGACTACGTTCGGAACCGTGATTCTGCAAGAGCGCATAAATGGATAATTTTCATTATGTTTAGTGTCACTTAGATTAGAATATATACATAAAATTGTTTTAAGGTCATTTTGACAAAAAAAAAATTATTTAAATACAGTATTTTGGGAAAAAATATAACAGAATAATCTTTTTTCCCCCCAAATGTTCTCCTTTTGTGAAAAATGCTTCTATTAGAATAATATTTTGCCTGTATATAGCTCAGACCTCTGTTCAGAGGCTCAACTAGAATTTTTCAGATATATAACTTAGAAGTGGGTTTATTCATATTTTACGGCAACACAGGGGAGCAATTTAAAGAAAAAAACGCGAATAATTATTTTAATTGGTTGTAACTCTAAAAACAATGTGAATTTTTCAGAAATTCTAGTTGAGCCTCTGTAGAGAGGTCTGAGCTATATACAGGCAAAATATTATTATAATAGAATCATTTTTCACAAGAGGAGAACATTTTGAAAAAAAAGGTTATTCTAAGTTAATTTTTTGCCGAAATATTTTATTTGAAAAAGTGTTTTTTTTTGTCAAAATGTCCTTAAAACAATTTTATATTACATATATTCCAATTAAGTGACACTAAATATCATGAAAATTATCCTTTTATGCGCTTTTTTAAAATCACGGTTCCGAACGTAGTCGGATACCTTAAGGTGACTAACTACATTTGGAGGTATGATTATGAAAGAGCGTATAAATGGATATTTTTTTTTTTTTACGTTTAGTGTCAATTTTGAATTAGATTTTACATATAAAACTGTTTTAATACTATTATTACAAGAAAAATGATTTAAATGTAACTTTCGGGTAAACAAAAAAAAAAAAAAAAAAAAAAGTAACATAAAAAAATATTTTAAGTCAATTCCTACTTAGATCAACAAAGAAAATTTTTATTTTAGCGACTTTTTATTAAATAGATATAATTAATATAAATATGTATATACATATGACAAGATCACAACATTAAGTGGTAATTAGTTTTTATTAATTATCATTAAAGTACCGTATTGTCATCCAAAACAATCATGTATATAAAATTTCAGTTCAACTGAACGCTTTAAAACGTGAGAAAAAAAAACCTCTTGAAGTTTTGACCCAAGTCACCAAAAGGGTCGCTAAGTCACCAAAAATGATGCCAACGTGACTGTATTTGTAATTCTTTAAATAATTGGTTTTAATCAAAATTAATTTTTATCAATTACTTAATTATTGTATTGTCATCCAAAATAATCATGCATGAAATTTCATCTCAATTGAGCACTTTAAAATGTACTATATAAACGATTGAAAATTCCACTAAAATAAATAAATAACCAAACAAACAAATAAATAAATATATAGAGAGGGCGAGTTTTATGAAAATTGCTTCTATAATAATAATATCTTACCAATATATAGCTAAAACTTCCATACCGAGTTTGTCTTTGGTAAACACGGGTATCATGAACCCTAGTGAACCTTCTCTATATTTTCGACCCTCTTCTTGTCACCCTATTTCTCTTTCTTCTTTTCCCGTCCACACCACAGACCTATATTACAAAATGAACATATTTAGTTAAATTTCTCAGTATTTTTCTACTTATAATGTTTTAAATGTATTTTAGAAACAAATGTCTCTTATTTAACGAGTGTTGGCGCAGTTTAGCCGAAATTGGCCCTTGCGCCATTAAACCTCAATCACTCACTCACTCCATACCGAGTTTGCACATATATAATTTAGAAGTGGATTTATTCCTATTTTATTATATCATTATTGAGAAATTTTAACCCAAAACAACTTAAGTGGATATCCAGGAAACGCATCGCCAACTCAATAATTTTAGAAATATTACAGCACAAAATATCACTCTTTTAATGTATGGTAAAAATTTCTTTCCACTTCTTACTTCTACTTCAGTACTTTTTTAGAACTTGAAATCTACCTTTAGTTTTGAATTACTTAATTCAACAATATGTACGTACGTCAAATGGGGTTTAAAAATAGAACAACATGTACAATTACTTTAATCTTTGTTTCGAATTCAATGGAGAACACGTGTTTGTCTTTATTATGTGACATTATGAATCGAGCCCATTAAAATTTTTATATGTTGTACATACTTATAGACTAAATTTTCCCTGTACACTAATTTAGACTTTTTGTAATAAAAGTGAATTGTTTTTATTTCATAAATACGTAACATGGATTTTATCATTACTTTTTTCCCACGGTTTTTGGGAAAAATATTTAGAAATTTTTGATCTTACACGATTTTTTAAAATTGTGAAACATATATGCCCAAATTTACTATATGTCGCATATATTTTTGTGCACTATTTTTTATGCACGGTTTTCTGTGGAACGTATCTACCGTATATAAACAAGTAATATATATATATATATATATATATATATATATATATATATATATATATATATATATATATATATATATATATATATATAAAATGTCAATTCCGACTCAGGTCAACAAAGAAAATTTTACTTTAATTACTTTTTATTAAAAATAATTACAATTCATATAAATATGTATATACATATGACAGAATTACAATATTAAGGGGCAATATACCTTTTAAATTAACATTAGAAACTTTTTAAGCACATTAAATTTGTTTCATTTTTTAATAAAAGTTGAATATAATACATAAGAATTTATCCTGATTGATTGATTGATTCAATATTAACGTCGCGCTGTTCAGCTACACGAGGGCTTTTGGCGACGGACCACGTAATTTTGAACCATGGTAAAGTGACGTGGACGACACCTGAGCTGGCACCCCCCTCTCCTAACTAACACACCACACCAACGGGAGGACGTTTCAGCTCTCGACTGATTTAACGTGCATCGCTGCCCTACACGGCGGGTCTTTAGTGGTACAGGGCTCGAACTCATGACATACCTGCCATGGTCCGATACCCTAACCACTGGGCTACCGCAGCCCCTAAGAATTTATCTTAAAACCAGTGTAAAAGGAATGCTGACGTCTAACTAGTATATGATTATTTAGGTTATTTTTTAAATCTTCATCACAAATTTAGCAAAAGCTGGTTTATCCAAAGGTGCTGCCATCTAGAGGAATAATATCGACTGATATATATATATATATATATATATATATATATATATATCATACACGAAAATTAATTAATTCAATTTAATTAATCAATTAATACTTGAAAGACTATATTAACATCAAGTGTCATCCACTACAAGTTTAAAAAATTGTATTTGAACTTGAGTGGTTGAATAAAAAGTATTTTATTAAAAAGATTGAAAATTTGAACAAGATATATAAATGAATATACACTCTATAGCAACAACAACAACAACAAAGGAAGCACCAAGAACGAGTTGTCCGATAAAGAGAAAAATTGGTGGGTAGAAAGATTATGTACGGAATAGAAAATGATTAAAATTTCAGAAAAATTGAATGATTTATCTCAGAGTTACGTAGTTATAAAATAACGAGCTCAATAAGGTGTTGAGCCATCTCTAGCCTGAATGCAAGCAGCCACTCGACGTGGCATAGAGTGATAAAGCACCCTGATGGTCTTCTGCGGTATTTCTTGCCAAATTTGCTCCAATCATTGGGCAAGGTCATCAACATTCCCTGGTAGATAAAGTCGCGTTCCCATCATATCCCAATCATGCTCTATTGAAGAGAGATCTAGCAATCTGGCTGTCCAAGGAAGCGTTTGACAAGCTGTAAGACAGTTCATAGAAGCACGTATCACATGTAGTCTGGCCTTATCTTCTGAAAAATGAGACCAAGGTACTGCAAAAGGAACGGTAGCAAAACAGTTCTCAGAATGTCATCGACGCATCGTTGGGGTGTAAGTGTGCCTCTAATGATGACCAAAGGGGGTCCGGGTGTCAAACAAAATGCCTTCCCAGACCATAACTTCTGGTTGAGGGCTTTTGTGGAGTGTAATAGTGAAAGCAGGATCAGCACGCTGCCCTGGGCGTCTCCAGACACAGTTGATCGTCAGAACACAGTTGAAAACGAGATTCGTTGCTAAACACTATACGTCCCCAGTCAGCTTGATCTTAACCTGATCGAGCCAAGCACCACCGTAATCTGGCTCGACAGTGGGTAGGCGTAAGTGGCAGGTGGCGTAGTGGTTCATACGAGCGTACATTTCACTCTATTAGAGGTCTGTGAATGGTCATGGTGGACATTCACGTGTGGGTCGCAAATCTGATGGTTGATAGTGATAAATCAGGCGTTGTGACAGTTGATCTGACAATCAGTCTGTCCTCCCAATATACTGTGACCCTAGGTCGACCGCTACAATCATGACTCTAAAATCTGCCACTGTCCACCCATTCTTGTCAGCATCTTCTAATGGCCACATCGCTTCGACCCATATGACGAGCGCTCCTCCGATTTGACTAAAATCTGCCTATTTCAATCCAATGATACGACCTCTTTCAGACTCGGACAACAGCTCGTAATGAGTTCGAATACTGTGGCAACCATTTTTTTCAGTCGTTGGAAGGTATCCTAAATCGCAATGCATCAGAAATTTTGACATTCATATTGAAAATCGCTTCTTGTAGACATCTGCTGAGTGCGCAGTTCCGATGCGCTGTAGCTCCCGCTATTCATTCTTTGGACACCAAATTTTAATCATTTGCATGTTTGGTACAAATGTCTTCGCATATGAAATTTCATTGCCATCGGGCAAATCCTTCTTGGCGCGTCGTGTTTTCTGTTATAGAGTGTGAACTAACAGCAAGAATTCAAAAAAGAATTGGATGTAGTACGTTACTGTCTCAATAGTTTTGAACTTTGTTTTTGCTACATATTTTTCAAAACCTATTTATTATTTTGCTTTGATAAAACTTTTTATATAGATTTTTAACGAGTTTTTCCTTTTTTTTTTTTTTAAAAAAAAGAGCAATCGGTGATATGCTGGAAGACATGGATTATCAACTGGATGATTGTCTCGCCACTCGAAAAGCCATTGGAATCTGGTTGGCTGGCTTACCTCCAGTTATTCCTGCAGAGATTCAAAATAAGGTAAGAGGAAATACTTCTGATATTTTCTAATACTTAGTGTTAATGTAAACAAGTATTCTTTCTTTCAACATGCACCCCCTTTTTTTTACCTGCCTACTTCCAAAAGACTGGTGATGAGTCGATGTAATGTTCTTAGTCAAAAAAAGAATTGATTTTATCCAAAATGAAGATGTTTGAATTTTAAACAAACAAGTAATATAAAATTTTTTTTAAAGTGAATTCCTACTTAGATCAACAAAGAAATTTTTTTATTTTAGCTACTTTTTATTAAATAGTTACAATTAATATAAATATGTATATACATTTGACAGAATCACAACATTAAGGGGTAATTGATTTTTATTCATTATCATTACAGTATCGTACTGTCATCCAAAACCATCGTACACATATAAAATTTCAGTTTAACTGAATGCTTTAAAATGTGAGAAAACTTTTTCAAGTTTTGACACACAAGTCGTCAAAAATGATGCCAACGTAGCTGTATTTGTAATTCCTTAAATAATTAGTTTTAATTAATTAATTATAATTAAATTATTGTATTGTTATCCAAAATAATCATGTATATAAAATTTCAGCTCAATTGAGGGCTTTAAAATGTATTTTATTAACGATTGAAAATTACATCAAGATAAATAAATATATAGAGAGTGTGAGTTAATAGTAGGAATTGAAAAAAGGATATTTTAAATAATTCAGCTCGCTCTTACAAAAACTACATCTGTTTACTAAGTCTTCGCATGACGCTCTGCCAGTTTGCCAGATGGTGCTGGTGGGGAAGGCTTCACTAAGTGTCAGGTTTCTAACAGAGAAAAAAAATTAAAATATCAACATTAATAATTCAAGGAGAAGTCGACTATAATGTTCAACTCTTATTAACTAATTTCCTTAGTTTCAATAGATCATTTTTTAAAAAGAATTTTCTCATTTTTGAATTCCACATTTTCTCATTTTAAAAAGGATTTTCACATTTTTAATCCCATTTTCTCTCTCATTCATTCTTTTTATCAAATTTTCTCATTTCTCACCAGAATTACACCTTAAAAGTTTGGTCTTAATTTTCAGTAATTCTAGTTGTTCCTGAATTTGTACAAGATGTATTCGTCAAATACTCCCCACAAGAGATTTTTATAACTAAAACTCTTTTTATTAACTAAAACAATTTCATAGACTCTCGGTTTGAAAACAAAATAATGTTTCAACATAAAATTAATGTAATTGAATAGCAGTGGCGTAACGGAAAATAATTGGAACCCCCGCAAGGTCAGATCTTGTCCCCAAGTCTGATATATATATATATATATATATATATATATATATATATATATATATATATATATATATATATATATATATATATAAATACAAAGAATTTCAAAACCATAACATAATGTACCATTACACATCACGTAAAATATTTAAATATTAAACTTATAACTGAATATAAAATCAACCTGTGTCTGAGTAAACAATGATAATAACGTTGAACATTGTTGAACATAACGTTGAGAGAGTATTTATAGTATTTAAAAATGGAAAATCTAACAGCAGTCGACTGATAACCTGGTAACTTAAATAAAAACTATACACAAAGAAAAACACAAACACTGTAAAATAATATTTTCGATTTCAGATCCTTATGATAGAAAAAAGGTATCACTTACCAAATTCTTCGTTTATTTTTTTTTCCGATTGATTATATATCTAAGTATATAGTATGTAAAATTTAATTAATTACTTGTTATTAATGATTAATTTTATTAGTTAATGCTAATTATTTATTCAAAAATTAGTTTTTTACTATGTTTTGTTCCCGAAAATTGACAAAATCAAAAGGAGCATGTTACAAGGATGGTGAACTTTCGACCCTGGACCCCCCCACTTGAAAAATTCCTGTGTGCGCTACTGACTGCTACTAATACAAAAGCATGGACACAAAAAAGAATGCGCTCGCAGTACCACTCAGGTTGAACTACAAAAGTAACTAGTTCGTTGGGGTGTTCGCGACAGACACTACTAGTTAATATACAGCACTACACTCAAGAAGTAAATCACAAAAAAAAAGCGATTGACGTTTCACATTTTTCTTTGCAAAGTCGGTGTTTTTAATTCATCCAATTCAATTTTTCTTGCTTCTTGTTGTTCAATACTAATCAAAGACAAATAGGAGAGCCTCTTTTCTGACATCGTACAATGTAGATAATTTTTTAATAATTTTAATTTAGAAAATGACCTTTCTGCCATTGCAGAAGTAACTGGAAGAGTCAAAAACAATAAAACTGCAATACATACATATAGTAAACTTGGCGCAGCAAACTTATTTTGAATCATCAAAAAATTACCAAAATCTTTTATCGAATTTAGCTTAGTTAAATCTTCACTAAAAACTGTTTTTAGAGGCATAATTTGATTTGGAAATTAACTAGATAGGTCGAGGCTATATACTTTTTGAAGATTACTGGCTTCATTACATAAGAGATCATTTGTAGTGCTTACAATATTTTTGGGAGAAAGAAAACTGAATGATTTATAAATGCCATTCATACTCTCAAAGTGATTTTTTAATTGAATAGTAATAACATCAACATTAGCCTTAAAAACATCCACCTCAAACAATCGTTCTCTGTCTTGCAGTTTTTCATCAGCATTGAAATCATCGAAAAACTGTCTAACTTGTCTGTCTCTTTTTTTCAAACTCCGGGGTGATACCCCATTTTTTAGCCAAACCAATAGCTTCTTCCTTTATATTAGTAAAATTGTTACGAAGATTCTCGATAGACGTTAAGCTAGAATTTAACATGATCTTAGCGTTTCCAAATCTGTTTTTGGTGATTGCAATGCTTTTGAAGTTTAATTTATGCTTTGTAAAGTTTGACATTGGAAAATTAGCAAAAAAAAAAATTGAAACTGTTTCACGTGTTTTTTAATCGCTAAAGCTTCCTGTTTCTCGTCTTGCTTAGTACTGGTTACTAAAATATTTGAAAGTACTTTTAAAATCTAAATGTAATTGTAGTGAATTGATATTACAGAGTCAAATCGAGATGACCACCTTGTCGTGCATAATGATTTAATAGTCAGCTGAATGTTCTCGTTATTCTGCACAATTCTCAGATCACTCCACCTTTTAATGCTGAGCCCCAAAAATGTGTAAATTTTTTGACAAAAGTCATAAAATTTTCTTACATGAGGCACGTTATTACATGTACGTTTAGAACAAGATTGGGGTTGTGTGTTGAACAGTGAACATAATTTGCTCTTGGTTGTTTGTCCTTAATTAATTTCTGTAATCCCCCATACGCTCCACTCGTGTTGGCTGCCCCATCATATCCTTGTCCTCGACACTTCACCAAATCAATGTCCAGTATATTTGGAAAATTTAACACATCCCTTTCCAAAAATTTTTACAGTCTGATTTGCCGCCTCAATAAAGCCTAAGAACATTTCGTTAATTCTGATATTATCTGGCTCATTATTATCATTAACATCAGTTATTACATACCTTATTATAATACTTAATTGGTCTTTTTTTGAAATATCCTGGGTCGTGTCCAGAATAATAGAGAAAAAAGAACATTTCCTTATATTTTTAACACAATATTTTTTTTTATTCTAGAGCCTATAATAGCAATAAGTTCATTTTGAATTTTTGGGTCAAGATATTTTTGAATTCTTTTTTCTGACAAATGAACATTGAGAAGAGGGTCATATTTAGCCAAGAGGTCTATTATATTCAAAAATTTCCCCTTTGAGTCGAATCTCGAGTTTCTCGATGTCCCCGAAAAGGAAGATCGCACATTGCTAGAGTCATTGTAACGTCTATGATTCTTCGTAAGATTTAGCTAACCTTATTAACTTCTTTAAAATTGCATTTCAATAATGAATCCACCGTTTTATTTTGTTTCCACAGATGTCATATGTGCGACATGCTTGGATATGAATTATAGAATTTTAATGCTCTTTAATTTTTTTTAATATTCCTTGAGTCATTCACACCTTTACACCAGGCTTCTTTAAAATACATATTTGTTCTATCTGCGAAAAGACAACATACCTTACAGTAAGCAACATGAAGTCGTGTTGAATAGCACAGCCATTTCCTTTTGATCTTTTGCCCTGCCTTGGATATGAAACTGTAATAAGTTGATGAAAATCTCCTTCCCTTGGCATCTTTTTGGAAATTACCTTCTGGTTGGTATGAGCTCAATTTTAAAATTTGTTCCCTTAAATCTGCATCTATGGGCGTACCTACATAATGCGCAAAATCATTTTTAATCAATTTTGTATCTTCGCTTTCATTTTCCGAATCCTTTTCTTTAGATAGAGTATATCCTTATTAGTTGAAGTGCCCGAAACTGTGTTTTTTTCTTGTGGATTAATTTTCACTTCCAGGATTTGTTCATCAAGTTCCCTGGCATTACTACTACTAGCACTTGCACAAGATGATGAACTTGCGGATATTAAAAAGTTATCCAATTTTGCATATTTGCTATTAATATTATACTCCTTTTCCTTTCGAACTTTTCGTTTTTGAGAACCACTCAAAAGTTTTTTTAACTCCACTCATTTTAGGGCCGTGTTTCTTCTTAAACAAACAAAATAACAGTATAAGAACCAGAATAATTAATTCCGTTTACAAAAAACAGTTCTAATATTACAAGAGAGAAGAGTGAGATTAAAATGTTTTAACAGCGAAGGAACATTCCCTATATTGAAGTGCATTGAATATAAAAATATATATGTTCTAAAAACAATTTTGTGAAACATTTCTCATTATCCTTTATTTGATTGAATACTCATAAATCTACGGAAATTTCTGTGCGTTTTCAAGTATCGCAATACTATTTTTCATGAAAAAAGCATAACAGATGTACGTTATTTACGAGTTCGCTAAATGAAAATGAAATACATGTTGGGGGAAGCTAAAGACGCCAATAAGTTACTTTGCCACTTCAGTAAAAAGTAACATGTCTTTTTTTTTCTCCCTACCACTAACATGAAGTATACAAAAAAAAGTGATGAATTTTTTTTATCTTTCTAGCATTTTATCCAACTTTCCATCTGACTTTCTTTTTATCCGTTAGTAATTTAGGTTTGAAAAAAAACCCATTAAAGAAAAGTATCTCTTTCGTCGCGGGGATTACAGTAAATTAAAATGTTTTTTTATTTGGTTATTGGATCTAAGATATCTAATAAGCGATCAAAGTTTTGATTTTGAAGGATGTTAGATCACCAATTTGAAAATCGCTTAAAAATTGGACTAAAAAAATGTAAAGCTAATTTTGTGAAATTCTACGTTAATGGCGTCAGTCTGGCTTTGGGCCCTCTAGAAGCCTTGCCCCCCCCGCAGTGCGGGGGTGTACGTTACACCATTGTTAAATAGTCAGAATTCCTCCACTAGGGACCACTAAGAGCGGAAATCCCCGGAATATGTAAATGACATGTGTAGAAGATGTCAGAGGAGAAGTGGCAATTGACCCCATAAAATGCAATGCACCTTCTTTTTTTAAGATTAATTGAATCTGTATACATGAAAACATATGTGTTTCTTTAATAATTTTGGCTTCGATTTGATGACCCATTCTTTACAAAAGGACCCAACGAAAAATGCAGTGAATCATGCAGTAATAATTACCCAACTGGGATATAAAATATAGCAGGAAAATAGCAATGGAGAATAGATAACGAAGTTTACTATTAACGTAGATCAGAAATAAGGTTCTCTCTCGAAATCAGTGACCTGAGGTACGAAAATGGCAGTAAAATTCCTCTTAAATAGAGCAATTTACTACTCATCAATCTCTTTTCTAGACTGTGCTTTTTGGTGAGTCTTTGGGCATATGGTCTGCAAGCAGTCCTCAATCTCATATCTGAGAGTTTTTGATGGGAAAGCTACGAAAGTGGAGTTTTTCAGTCTGCTAGGTACTGAATGGCCATTGGTGGAGAGGACTGGTCCTGGAGGCGTGCCTAAGTATGGCTTCTTCCTCCTGGCATAAATCTTGCGCCTAAAAACCAGCCTATAAGCTCTAGGCTTCTTCTACTGTTACGATGTCAGTGAAAAAGAGAACCAGTTGAAAAGTCATCAGCGGACGCATCAGCTAATGTTTTGGAAACCAAATTTCACTTGAGTGAGCTGAGTGGCTGCTCTCTGATTGGTCGCTGGGTGGTGAGGATTTTGACTCCAATTGGCTGCCCAGAGGGTTTTGGAAATTTAAGAAAGTGGGAGGAGCTTGTCCAGTTGGGAATTTGAAGTTAAGATTGGAAAAAGTAAATGAATAAAAAAAATTTAAAATTTAGCAAAGTAGTGTGCAATGAAAAACATTTCAGGGGAAAAATGAGGAGGAGTCGAGTAGAATTCTTCTTGGCCTTTTGGTTTTATTGTCAGCATCACAAGGAGTTAATTTTAACATGCTAGTATTGTTTGTATTAGGAAGGGCAGTGCTTCTCAAACTTTCAATACTTGTGACCCAAATTTCAATCATAATTTTCATTTTGCCCCCTCCATACAATAACAATGTATTGATTTCAAAATTAACGTACTAAAAGTTACATTCTAAAGCTACATTTTGATTTTAATTATAAACCGTACAAATTATTAAGAAAAGTATTAAATTTCGTGCATAATTTTGTGTATGACAAGCCCATGGGAGTCACTAGTAATTATTAATCTTGTTCTTAACTTATGTAGTATTGATAAATCAATAATCAAATATATTATGCAGTACAGTTGCATTGATAAGTACATTATATCAATGTAAAAGTGTATTTTACTTATTAATTATGTCAGAATGTATTTTGTTTTGCTTCCTTTCAGTAACTTTGGAATTTCTTAAATCTTTTATTTTTGACTTTTTGATATGTAGGATGTTTTTGTATGTTAGGGTACCACGTCCCCCAAAGGGGTCGCGCCTCACAGTTTGAGAAACGCCGAGGAAGGGAATTAAAGAAATTAAAAGCTATTTTTTGAATGTGCTCTTTGAAACTATTATTTAAGAGTTTTTCTAATATCGTCGTTTCGCATATATCTTGTAGTTTTAAATATGCGAATATAAGAATTTTGAACAATTTCTAAAATTTTAAAATTGCTGTTAGCAGCACATCTTCACACCGAACAAGCATAAGCAATGATGGGACGCATAATGGCTGTATATTTCTGGAATGTGTTCAAGTATTTATTATATACTAAACGAGAATTTTTGGTTCACTTAATTTCTTTTGTATATTTATGTATTACCACCTACAGGAAAGGAGAATAGAATAGCTGGGATATATAGTATTGATATGAAATAGAATGAATTACGTAAAAAAAAAGAACTGAAAATAAAAGCAAACCTCAAAATTTTCTTCCAGATAGATGCGTTCACGAATAAGATGAACAACTTGCTTGGAATATTTTTGAAGTCCATCGATGAGCTAGATACATCGGTGAATGCATCAACGAAACCAATCACGGATGCACTCGATGCGTATAAGGGAAGTGAAGGCAGCATGCCGGAGAAGTATTTGAGACAATTCCAGCGGCTGCAACTGGAAATCGTAAGACATTCATGAGGATTGATTCACATTAATATCTTTTTTTCTTGAAACAATTTCCATACTCTGAAATGAAATTAAAATTAAATTTTAATGCTAGGAGGTGCTTTAAATTTATGGCTCCACTAAAAACAAATAAAAATACTATTAAACAAGAAATACAAAAAAAATTAAGTCAATTCCTAGTTAGGTCAACAAAGAAAAATTATAGTTTGTGTGATTAAATTTAATTAATGAATTAATATTTGAAAAAAAACTGTATCAACATAAAGTGTCATCCACTCTACAAGTTTAAAAATATATATTTGAACTTGAGTGGATGAATAAAAAGTATTTTACTAACGCGATTGAAAATTTGAACAGTATGTATATATGTATACAGGGAGAGAGTGAACTAATTGCAGGAATTGAAAAATTACTGATTTTAAGGAAACTTCTCTTTTCGTAATGTTTAATTTTTATATTTTTCTCGGTTATGTGGCTCAGAAGTGGCACGCCCGCCTCGTAAGCCTGGATGCGAAAATCGTCATGTAGCATGTAAAAGATACCTTGAGTATCAGTTTGGCTCTGGAACTCTCGACGAAATTAAAATAATGGCAATATTTAGCACCTTTTTTGCAATATTTAGCGAGAGCTTAATTGAATAAATTCAAACCTCAATCACCACCACTAATAAAATAGCTCTCTCACTTGGGGTTTTGCCACGTCTGCAAAGGCTATATTGCCTAACAGAGGCTAATGTGTTAGTCATAATAAATTGTAATTCTTGACTATTTTTCAAATTTAAATATTATTTTATGTCTTAACTTCGGGATAAGAAGATTTATGCATACCCGTTAGCGCCAGTAAACAACGCAATAGAATAACACAATATTTCAAAAACTCAGCTACCATTTTAGTTATAACTATATTTTAAAAAACTTATAGAACTTATTTTTGGCCTTAAAAGTTTTCTTTTGTTTATTTAGAACTTGAAATCACAAAATACTCAGATAAATATATACAAGTGCTGATCTAGATATAATAATATCAATGACTTTATTGTTCGCGGTTTACATGTACTCCAAAGTTCACATTTTTCGCAAAAGCTCCAAAAATAAAATTTTGATTAATAATATTAAAGCTAAGATTTAATGTATATAAAACAGTAAGTACATTTCAAAAAGACGGGACCGTTCATGTTTCCTTTTGCACATAAAGGAAACTATTAAAATATATTTAAGTAGTACAAAATGGATAAGTGTAGTGATTTAAAAAAAGAAATATGTTTGGAGTAGTATTTTTCGTCTTTTTACTTAGTGACGTTAAGTGGAGTCCCACTTACGATGTTGTTCCTGGTACTTCACCGTAGTTTAAAATTGTTAGGTCTATTGCCGATTGTTTTCGTGTAACTTTGAAATGTGACGTTATCAATCAATCCATAAATCAACTACCAAATATTTAAGCCAAGAAATTATAACATTATTAGTGAGTCTTATTTCTGTTACTCTCTGAAAGCAGTTGGGTGATCAAGTTTCCATAAAATATCATTTATATATGTATTTTATATTTATACACATATATGTTATTTCTAGTTGAGAAGTCATTTTGCGGTAATTTAAATTTAAATATTTACTGTTTTTAATTTTAATTATAAACAGGTAATATATTAGTACAGTAACATCTCGACTTTCGCGAAGCCGTATTTAAGGTATCCGACTACGTTCGGAACTGTGGATTTAAAAAAGAGCATAAATGGATAATTTTCATGATATTTAGTGTCACTTAGATTAGAATACATGTATTAAATTGTTTTAAGGACATTTTGACAAAAAAATTATTTAAATACAATACTTTGGCAAAAAATTATCTTAGAATAATCTTTTTTTCAAAATGTTCCCCTTTTATAAAAAATGTTTCTAAAATAATAATATTTTGCTTATATAAAGTAAAGACTTCCACAGAGAGTCTGAGCTAGGAATTTTGAAAAACTCACATTATTTTGAGTTACCACCCATTGAAATAATTATCGGCGTTTTTTTCTTAAAATTTCTTCCATTTGTTGTCGTAAAATATGGACAAACCCACTTCTGAGTTATATATTTCAAAAATTCTAGTTGAGCCTCTGTAGAGAAGTCTGCGCTACATACAGGCAAAATATTATTATAATAGAAGCATTTTTCACAAAAAAAGAATATTTTGAAAATTGGTTATTCTATGTTCATTTTTTTGTCAAAATATTGTGCTTAACAATTTTTTTACTGTAATAATATTTTTAAAACAATTTTATATACATTTTTTAATCTAAGGTACACTAAATATAATAACTATTATCCATTTATACGCTTTTGCAAAATCACGGTTCCGAACGTAGTCGTATACCTTAAGCGATTTTTAAATCTCGTTTTTTCGTTTTTTATTTGAGCGCTACACAACTTGATTACTCACTCCCCACTTCCTGTCTTGTTATTCGTAATGTGACTGAAGAAGTTACCTATCTCGCCAGGTAAATAAATTTAGAAGTGAATAGTGATGACTTTCAAGAGCTGTTGGATTTCCACAATCAGGAGCTGACGATTGATGAGCTCACAGAAATGCACGAGAAAGATCAATACTTTGAAAAACTTGAGTCTTTAGACCACGTTCAATCAGAAAATCAAATGATGGTTGGGAATTTGACACGAAGACTCAGTTTAATTGAAAATGGGTTACAAATGTTAGGAAATATAGACTCCAACTAAGAAGGTAATTTTTCAACAAAACAAAATAAATAAATAAATTATTAACATGTAACGAGGAAATTTTGCGAGAGAAAAAAAATCTTTAAGCCAGCAGACAGAGAGAGACTACTTTGTTAGATTTTATGAAACCTTTATCAAAATAGCTTCTGTTTGCGATTTTGTATTTGTGTGTGTTATCTAAGATTTAATTAAGTATATATTTTTTTCTCTAAATTATTAATTTTTTCGTCTCTGATTCCAACAAAAAATACTTTGTACGTATTTATATACAAAACTATTCCTCAACTTATATGAATTCGTCTTATGCGTTTATCACTCAGTCCCCCACCTATCACGCACAAATTAGAGGCATTACTGTATAATATTTCTAATAATTATGAAACAATATAAAATTTTTATTTTTGATTTTAAAATAATTTTTCATCGTATCAAATTTGTTTTTTTAGACTAACATTTAATAAAAACAACAATTTAACGTTTTAACTTCTTTTTTTCTTTCTTTTCAGTATGAAGAAGTCCCAGGTAAGTTATGCTTTTTTAAAAATTTTGTTTACGCACTTATTGTTTACTTATTTTTACAAGAGGGAATGCCTGCATGTAAATTATAACACTTGTAGTGCTGTGTTCTTAATATTTATGTAAATTGATGGAAGAGGTAGGGAAATCTGGTTGTAAGAATAGTTTGTTGGGTAGTTTCTACCACTAATGCAACTAAGGTGATTCTAAAAAATAGTTTACTTAGACGTCATGGTTTATAGAAAACCAGAAAATACTGCTTAATTAAAATTTTTTCTATTTCTTAGGGAAGAAAGTGGCAGTTACTGGGTTTATACTGAAGTGCATTATGAATCTAGATATCTTATGAGATACAAACATATTTTTTAATTTTTATTTAACTACGAATATTTTAGAAACACTTTTTTTCATATTGTTCTACAAAATTCGATTTCTCTCTCTCTCACATATCTTTATTTTTAAAATAAACAATAAAACTTTTTTTTATACTGTTTTCAAATCTTATATTCTCTGTACTAAACTTTCTCATGTTAAAAGTATCAATTATTGCAGGATTAAAACAACAGTTTTACTATCTATCTTCTTTCTTTTCCATATCAGACATTTATTTCATATCGTTTAAGGATTTTTACTAAGAGATTTTCAAGGAGCCTGCAATAACATTCTGAAATATCCCAAAGGAAAAAATCTAGTGAATAGAATTTGAAGGCAGTCCAGTTTTTTCTTTTATATATAAAACTATCGTCATTAACCCTTTAACTGGTTTGCCTGTACACCGTACGAGCAACCGAAAGCCAGCCGCAACTGGTTTGCCCGTAAAGTATACGGGCACATACATTTTCTTCTTTCTATCACAAACTTTTATTTCTTATAGTGAGATTATTAGTGCTAGTGCTTTTAAGAGGCGCAGAAACACTTCTCCTCCTGGATTTTCTTTGTGTTGAAGAAAGGACTTCAGATTCTTGAAAATATTCGATAAAGAACAGAGATTGGCAAGGCAATGAGCAATTTGTTAATTGGAAATAAATAAAAATGGAAAGATAATCCATAAAAGTCGATATTATCTCTGTCCCCATTGGAATGTTAGTATTGCACCATGCTTCAAATTGTGCATACATATACATATGGACACATAAACACAAAAGCCTCAACTATTTGAAAAAGAGATACGAACAAGAGATTTTTTATAATTATGTGAGAAATTCCTTTAAGATATCAGAAACATTTTTCATAGCACGCAGAATGTACTTATAAAAAGCAAACATTTAGGGGTTTTTGTGTTTCATTATTACAAAATAAAAAGTAGCGTGTAAACTTTAAAATTGAAAATTAAAATAAAATTCTTCCATTATTTCATTTTATTCAGTATTATGTTTAGTTGCATGCAATAAATAAATGTGCCTTTTTTGGATGGGGTAATATTTTACCGTACTACTTTTCCACAAACGTACATACAACTAAGATCCAAAAGCTTCAAAGCCAAATAATGCCAACTTGGCTCTATCGCCAATATTTCACTATATTTCTGTTGAATCGCCATTATAATGTAAGGAGAAGTGTTGCTTGCGAATATTACAATTTTAACAAAAAATAAATACAGCAGAAAGTAATATTACGTGTTAGACATCCAGATATAAACTATTTACACTAATTTAAGCATTCATTACACAAAATGTGTTACTTTTGCTGAGAAGAGAATAGCTTAGGAAGGTTTTTTCAAAAATCGACCCACAAGAGAGTTACGGGGAGTTAAAAATTTTATTTAAAAAAAAATCCTTTTCATCATCTGTTAGATCTACAGACTTAAAGTTTAAGAAATGTGCTTTTTTTGTTCAGCTGAGATATGCAAAATGCTTTTTTTTGTTCAACTTGCATTTCATGGAAAACTAACTCACTCAAAACTTATTTATTCTTCAATCTGTATTGTTTCATTTTTCAATTCACTCGTACGAAGAACGGGTATGGCAGCTAGTAGCTATATAAAACTTTTGAATTTACATGCGGGACTTTTTTGGAAGGTTCATTGGAAATGTTTTGTTTTCTTTTAAACAGATTTGAGGCCCAGGATAGGAGGAGCTCATTATAACCACTGGGGGAGATCTAAATGTGAGGGTCCAGAAGCAGCGACCGTTCTGTCTGGCGTAATGAGTGCTTCGCAGTTGGGACAAAATGGTGGATCCAACGAATTTGTGTGTGCTCCATTCAATCCAGAAAATCCAGATCCCTCAAAATACTTCTCTTCTTACGATCCCGAAGACGAAGATCAGCTTTTTGACAATTTACTTGTCAGTCCAATCATGTAAAACAATCCTTCTCTTTGTATCCTTTTCTCTTTTTTTCACAGAGAGAGAGAGGGAGTATTTAATTACTTTTTCGATACATAAATGTTTTAATGGGTTAAGTTCATTTGTGACGTCACAGTCACATGATAATGATAATCACGTGTTTCAAAAACTCATGTGATGTCGAAGTCATGCCATAAAAACAATCGTTGTGTTTCCAGCTTATCAGTTCATGCGCTTCGTTGTCGCCAACTTTTGCTCTTTGCGGAAACTTTCTCTCAAAAAGTATGTATACAAAATGCCTTATTTTTTAAAGTACACGCAGGAAATATTTTTGTTTCAGTTTGAAAATCTTTTTGTGGAGAAATTTTTTTTTTCATAACATTCAAAAATTTTTACGTCTTGATAACTTTTGAATTTTTATCAAAGTTTTACAAATATAACAAAAGGTACAGTTAGTTTAATGTTAGTTTCTAATTCATTGGAGAACCCATGTTTGTCTTTATCATGTGGCCGTGCGTCATGAATTGAGCCCATTCTAATAATTTTCACGATAAGTCGGTTTATGTAATTTGGGACATTTTTTAATTTTGATCAACCCTCTTAGGCATGTAATAATTTCTTTGGGTATTAAATTTTAATTTTAAAATAAAATATTTCTTAGAATTTTTTGAAATTTTTAAATAAAAGTCCCGTATAAAATTAAGCAATAATTATGAGCAATATTATATCTATCTATATAAGCGTATGACAAAACGCGACAACTTACTCACTCACTGATCACGAGATATTCTGAGCAATAGACTTAAAATTAGACAGGCATGTTTCTTTTGTTGATTAGCTGATTTTACAGAATTTGATTCCCAAAAGAAGTTATGGGGGCGTAAAAGATAAAGATAATTCTCCATTTCAGAAAATCAAAAATCCTGTCCTTTATAAACCAATATGAGATGGCTATAAGCATACTTTTAATACAATAGAAAAAGCTTAACCCTTAACTTCCCAATTTTTTAAAATTTCTATGAAAAAATTATATCAGCTAGTTCTCAAGTAATAATAAAAGAGAAAAATATATAAAAAAAGTTAAGCAGTTTTAAACTGAATTACGGGGTCTCAGGGGTGTTAAATTTCTCTAGAGGTCTGAAAATATAAACAATTTTCAAACGCGTATAATTCTTTTAAATTTAAATTAAATGATTCGAATCTTTTACGTATTGTTTAAAATAGATTGGGGCTTCAGAAAAGTATAAAATGATTAAAATATAATAATAATTTTAAAAGTAATAAGCATATGAAAATTCTATAATAAATATTAAGTATTTTTTGCTTTGCGCACGCTATTTTCTAAAATATTAACCTCTCATGTATAAAACTTTATAGAATTATACAATGAATCATACTCTTTAAACCTTACCTAATTTTAGTATTATATATCTTTTGTATTTCAAAATATTTGTAAAATATTGCAATTTTTTAAATATTTTTCAAAAATGTATAGATTTTATTTATTAAAATATGTAAGTTATTACTCTATTTATATAAAAGTAGCTACAAAGTATTAGGAATACTTTTGTCTTTATAAATCAACTTATAGCTAGTAATTAAACCTTTTCTTTTAGAAAATAGCATGCACGACGTAAAACTTAATAAATATTTCTTATAGAAAAGTTTCTTATTTTCATATGCTTATAATTTTTAAAATTACGATTATATTTTAAACATTTTATACTTTTCTGAAGCCGCATTCCTTTATAAGTAATGTGTAAAAGATTCGAATTATTTAACTTAAATTTAAAGAAATTATACCTGTTTAAAAATTGTTTATATTTTCAGACCTCCAGAGAAATTTAACACCCCTGTGACCCCTTACAATCATTTTTCCGTTTGTTGCAAAAGTGCAACTTTGCGCAGTAGTGCAATAAATTACAAAAACTTTTTTATATATATGAGGATTTTATTATTCATTGTTATAAATTGCTTTAGTCTTACATACAATGAAACTTTTTAAAGCAGTTATTGATTTTGTTGTAACAAATTCCTACTTTACACTTTTCGCGCTCCGAATCCATCATTTCTCTTGAGAGCGTGGCATCTCCATGGAATTTTATTATTTCTTCATTCAATAAAATGTTTTTATTTTTCCATAAAAAATTCTTTGACAATATTTTATTATTCTTAAAAATTTTTAAAAAGATTTTCTGACTGAAATATTTCTATTTAATTTATTATTATCATCGGATTTTTTTTGTATTCTAAATTGTATATTGTGAAACAATACTATTTTCCCAGTCGCTATCCGGATCTTCATTAGATGACACACAATCAGGTAAAAATCTATATTATAATCAAAATATTCAAGACCATCCTCACTTAATTCCTCCGAATTATTCATAAATCTCTCAGTTTTTTGCCATGTTAAAATGGTAACCAAAGACCAATGTTGCAGACCTGCAGCATATAATTAAAATCAAATTTCTTTGAAACTTTTTCCATTAGAAAATCAAAATTGCTTTTAAATGAACATAAGATGTTTAAATTTCTTACCTGGTATTTATTTCGTCAATAAACAAGAGGAAGCACAAAATATAATGGACTCTTTTTATAGCAAAAACACAGTTCTTGAGGCATCAGAGATTTTTATAATTGTTGTGCTTTCTGGAAAAAATGTACATCCATCTAGTGACAAAATTAGCATGTATTTCATTGCAGTAATTTTTTTTCTCAGGTAAGTGATTTATAGGTAATTAAAAAAATATCGAGCCTGTTAAATTAAAATAAATCAAATGTTGCAGAAATGCAACAGGTTAATGCAGTGCTTCTCAAATTTTCAGTATTTGCGGCCCAATATTTAATCATAATTTTCATTGCACCCCCTACTTATAAAAACAATGTATTGAATTCAATAATACTATACTTTGACGCTAAAGCTACAATGCGACTTTAACCTCTTAAATGCCACCGGCGTACATATAAACCTCTCGCTCACACAAAGCGTTGATTCCCCCGGACGTGTATATACGTCTTTTCGAAGTACGATATTTTCTGTGTACTGCTATTCATAAAATTTTTCAGAAGGCTCTGGATTACAATAAAATTACCTCGACAGTATTTGCAAAGGATTTACTTATTTCAAAGGATTTGCTTATTTATTCCTTTTCTCCCCCTCCCCCTTCAATACATGACATACGTGTGCCTATGCAGAAAACGGGGAGATAAATGAGTAACTTTTTATCGGCAGTTTAGGGGTTAATTATAAACCACACACACACAAAAAATTATCAAGTAAGTGTTAATTTTTGCATATAATTTTATATATGACAAGCCCCTGGGGGGTCACTGATAATTATTAAACTTGTTCTTAAGTTAGTATTGCTAAATAAATTATAAAACATATTGTGCAGTACTGATACATTGTTAAGGTTATTATATAAGTGCAAATGTGTATTTTATTTTTTGTTATGTTAGTTTGTATTTTGTTTGTGTTTACTTTCAGTAAATTAATATATATTTTTAAAAACAATCTTTTGTTTACGACTTTTCGGTATGCTTGCGCCCCCCTAGAAGAGTTATCACGCCCCCTAGGGAGGTGTGCCCCACAGTTTGAGAAACGCTGGGTTAATATGCTCGAGTTTAGGTATTTATATTAAAAAAATAACAAAATATCCAGAATAGAGGGTGGGTAACTGCTGGTAGGAATTCGCATGTAAGGATCCAAAAAGTTACCAAAATCAAGCTATATATATCTGATATTTCTGTGCAGAATCATACAGATACAGATTAATAAAACCTTGATGCTATCCCATTTCAAAGCAACTATTGAACACCTTCGGTAATCGTTTCAACAAAATCCTAAATCAATTTCAAAGTGAACTTCGAATATCATATACAAGTTTGTTAAGAACAATTCATAAAATGCTTAAGTTACATGTTTTTTAAGTGTGGAACTGAAACTGGTGTACCCCTTAGATATTTTTTGAACTACTCAGGTGGCACACATTGAAATTTACTGAAGTAAAAGGTCTTATAAAAATTCCTGATAATTCTTACAATATATACACTGGTGTGCAAAAATTAAGGACGAGACGGTTTTTCAATATAACTTTGTACAAAAGCTTTTCAAATCAACACATTTAATACCGTAAGATCCCCAATACGTTAGGACATGTGTAATATGTAAGCAACACTTACTAAAAGAGAAATCAGAGGGATAAAAAGAAGCTTGATTGAAAAAGTAGCATGGAGCGCAATGCGACTGAAGGCCGAAACATCCCTGTGATGGGTGTCCAGCAAGAAACATCCGGTCTTTAGTAGGGGATATGATCTCCCCTGACTGCTAGGCAGGTTTCACAGCGTCTGCCCATGCTGAGAATGAGGGTGTCAATGAGTTGTTGAGGCATTGCTGCCCATTCGTCTTGCAGCGCCAATCGAAGCTCCCGAATCGTTACTGGTGGTAAGGTACGAGCTGCCAAGCGTCTGCCTAGAAAATCCCATACATGCTCGATGGGATTGAGATCCGGAGATCGTGCCGGCCAATCCATACGTTCAATATCCTCACTCTCTAAGAGCTGTTCGGCATCTACTGTGCGATGACATGGTGCATTGTCGTCCATGAAAAGGAACTGCAGACCCATAGCGCCTCTAAAAAGACGCACATATGGAAGAAGAATCTCGTTACAATAACGGGTCCCGTTGACTGAACCTGCGTCGAAGATGTGAAGGTCTGTACGACTACCAAGCATGATGCCTCCCCAAACGAGAACACCACGACCTCCATACCTGTCCCTTTCAATGATGTTTGAGGGATGATTGCGGCTTCCCCTCTCTCTCCAGATGAGTATGCGATGAGAATCGCTACTCAAACTGAATCTGCTCTCCTCTGTAAAGAGTACTCGTCCCCATTCATTGTCTCTCCAATTCCGGTGTTCCCGGCACAACAGAGAACACCTTCTCCGATGGGCAGGCGTTAAAGGTACACACCGTACAGGGCGTCGTGCAAACAGACCACCACCGTGCAGTCTTCTGGCCACGGTAAAACGCGATATCGGTCGTCCCGTCACCTGTGTCGTGTGTCTAGCGATTTCTCCCGCTGTCTGCCGCCTGTTTCTTCTGGCCTGTAAGAGAATGTACCGGTCATCTGCGGGTGTGGTTCCTCGTGGACGACCACTACTGAACCCCCGGATAGCTGTTCCTGTAGTTTGAAATTGTCTCCAAAGTCGTGAAACGATGCTGTGAGCAATTCCGAACTCTGCAGCCACACTTGTCACACTGCGGCCTTCCTCCAATTTCCCAATGATTCGACCTCGAGTAAAAGCATCCAGATGTCGTCTAACAGATTGATTATTCGCCATTTCTCTCTGAGGCAGCAACTCGGTGTGATTTTAACTGCTATACGGCGTGCAATCTCTTTGCCAGAAATACTGATCTTACACCGACAACATGCTTTATACTACTCAGACACTCCCCCATTACATCTACCTGCATATCTGCGCATGTGCTACCGTACATCACCTTACTTTATCTCCTGATTGGTCTTTCTGTCCGCTCTGCCTCTTCGTTCAGCTGATATGCTAATTTTTCGACTTCGTCCTTAATTTTTGCACTCCAGTTTAGAATAAAACTTATGTCTATAGTTATAATAGTTTGATCACAATACATATTTATTATCAGAGCAAGTTTTTTGGTTCATCCATTGCTTTTTTAATATGTTGGGCAGATACTGGTTTCGTGAGTGATTTCTTCAGCTCTACGTAATAGTTTGGTACGAGGTATGATCAGAAAAAAAAAGTTACAAACCGCAGCATTTGAAAACTACATATTGTAGAAACAAATGACACTACTTGTCATACAGCTAGTTTGCGGGTAGGTAGTGATAGTTATCAGACGGCTCAGGACGATTGAAATGGCAAGATGCTTAGGAAATTGTTCTCGTTTGGAAATGCCAGCCGTGATTCGATTTTTATCGGCAAAGAATGCGTCCGCATCTGCCCTTCACATTTAAATTGTGGAAGTTTATGGTGAAGAAGCAATGAAGCAACATATTGCGAAATGGTGTCACTCTTTTCAATCAGGCAGACAGGATGTGGAAAACCTTAATATTGCCATGCTCTTCAACGGCAGAAGTCAACACGGCATGAATTGAAGAAATGATTCAAACTGAGATGGATGGTTTACTCTGAGTGAAATCTCATCAAAGTTTGGAATGAGCTGTGGTAGTGTGAAGCATATCGTTTCTGATGTGCTGTGAAAACATCCACCGAGACCTGTTTAAATGAACAGGGACCTGATTTCTACCAAGACGGATTAAGCAAGTTGGTTCTGTGTTCTGATAAATGCCTAAATATGTGACGAATCTTTACGGAACCTTTCCACTAATATTCTTAGGCGTCTTTGGGGATTGTAAATTCGCGTATATTTGCAATCAACTCTAAAAAGAGAAAACGTGATATGTAAAGTAGATAGGGTATTTAAGTAGAGCGTTGTAAGTTAGCGGAGATGAAGGTTATTGAGCCTGCAGCAGTAATGACAAAGTTTATAGGATTCAATTGGATTACGATAGTGGAGCATTACTGTTAGTACTCAGCGAAGGAACCTTTGGAAGTTAATATACCTGAAGAGATCAAAGTACTACCAGAGGATATATTCTAGTTTAATACCGCTTACCACAAGTGTTAGTTTAATAAAATTAATTTAAGTTAATGAAAGCTGATAATTCGAGTTGCGTGTATTTCTCAGACCTCCTATTTCGGTAACCCTTATTGATATTGCGCGTAGTTATTGGCTAATTTCCTATTTCATAATTTAAGTTAATATTAAAGGTAAATCCCTTTTTGACGTAGACATAAAGCCTACTATTTGTTATTAGATTTTTGATATTTGAAACAAGTGAATAAATATAAGTTATTATTATACAAATGGCGTCTGGTCATTCTTTGCCTCAAATTAATCTTAGTGTCCAGGGTGGAACCCAGGGGGGTTACCACAAATAGACTTGGTGATTATGTCGAAATGTGACAAACACGTATGCCTCTTAATTACCTTTTGCATTTTCTGTCTATTGTCGATAAATATTTCCTTATTCGACTTGTAACTTTTTCAGGTACAATGGTGAACTGAAAAAGTACAAGCCAATGTCCTTCAAACGCATTGCATGTGCTTTCTGCCGCTCACCCCATCGTACTACATTGATCGTGAAACCAGGCGACAGTGAATGCCCTAAGAACTGGACAAAAGAATACAACGGATTGATGATGGCTCCCGGACGTAGTGATCCCAAGGGAGAATATGTGTGTATGGACTTGCACATGCAGCAGCCCAGTGGAATCATAACCTTCGGTACTACAGATGAATCCCACGTATTCAAGGTAGAAGAAGTTAGCGTACAGTGTGGTAGTATACCTTGCGGGCCATACAAGGAAGATCAACCTGTTCCATGTGTCGTTTGCAGTATTTAAGAACTGTAAAGAATCCTTAATTGTAGAATAATGGTGTATTTGTGTCTCAGTAATGTAATTATTTATTTTCTACTAATGGTGTGTGTGTGTGAATGATGCAACAATAAATAATTTTCTTAAAATATTTGTTTGCTTCGTCGCGGGAACTGTTATGTAACTCGCATATCTGCTGTGCTTTGAGTATTTCTTTTGAATTAATCAATATCGAGGCAGTTTTAATTTATAATGCAGATAAAATATTTTATTCAAATCGAATTAAAAGTTTTTTTTTTCAATGAGTAAAATGAATATTCACATAAAATTCTACGTACAGGAAGTTAAAAAAAATGCAGATAAGGAATATTAGAATGAATTTTTTCGTTGTTGTTGTTTTTGCTGAAGGAGAAATTTGGATATCAATACAAGATATTAATGAAAATTTGAAATAATTACAAATAAAATTTCAAGGAAAAAAACTTTTTTTTAATAATGAAAAATGCTGTGTAGGTATTGAATTTTTTTGCACGATAAAAATGACATTGACAAATAGTGAAAAATGGCAATGACAAAAGCAAAGCAATTGACGTCTTCTGCCAAATATTTTAAATGAGCGGAAAAGAAATTTTTTAAAGTAAATTTATACATAAAATTCTAGAATGAATTAAAAAAGGAAAATATTTAACCGCTCAATATTTAAAGAAAGTTATTGAGAAATTGTGAAAGAAACACGATTTTAGCGGTATTGTGAAGAAACTACAATATTAGAATGATTACATTTTTAAAGTAATAAAAAAACTATAAAATAAATCGGAAAATTTATAAACAGAAATAAAACAAAATATGCTTAGAAATCTGCATCAAAAAAAATTTAACAATTTCATCCAATTTTTTTTCTTTAGGTTCTCTTTTTTTGAGTGCCAATTAAGAAATGGGATTGAAAAACATATACGATTAGAGAATATGAAGAATTTTTAAATTTTGACATATATCTCCGTAGGAGTTACCAACTATTAAACAATTAGAATAGAATATAACACATTTGAAAGCTTAATTTTTTTTGTCATAAAGACTCTGAAACACTTCATTCAGTATATATTTGAGGGTTAATTTTATTTTAAATTTTAACTTTTAAACTAATATTAATCCCTAAACAGGTATCTAAGTGCTCTGATTTTGATTCATATTTATTCTTAATTGTATTGAAATTTAGCAGTATTGCTTAACGACAATAGAAAAATACAAATACTAAATTAAAGTTTTTAGATTATATGAGAGAGAGAGAGAGAGAGAGAGAGAGAGAGAGCTAATGCAACATAAACAAATCATACAGTGATGTAAATTATTATTATAGGGGTTAGTTTTCGATCCCTACTATTAAACTATTAATTCAGATTCTCCCGTATATATATATATATATATATGTATATATATATATGTATATATGTATATATATGTATATATATATATGTATATATATATATATATATATATATATATATATATATATATATATATATATATATATATCGTTCAAATTTTTGATCGTTAATAAAATATTTTTTATTCATTCCCTTAAAAGTTCAAATACATTTTTTAAAACGTGTAGTGGCCGACACTTGATGTTAATACAGTTTCTTCAAATATTAAGTAATTAATTAATGAATAATTAGTAACAAACAAAAATGATAGTCTAACATCATATATAAAAAGCAAAACTGCTCATTGAGTTCGAAGTGCAGCGGGTAGCGCGTTGGACCTTTAATCCAAAAGTCGTGAGTTCGGATCCCTCCAGGGCTGACTTAATCTCTGAGAATGTGATTTCTTTTTACTTACGATTTAATTAGTATAATTTAATTTAATTTATGAATAAACAGTTGTGACGAATCTGTACGGAATCTTTCCACTAATATTCTTAGGCGTCTTTCTGGAGATTATAAATTCGCGTATATTTCCAATCAACTCCAAAAAGTGAACGGGATATGCAAAGTAGATAGAGTATTTAAGTAGAGCGTTGTAAGCTAGCAAGTATGAAGGCTATTGAGCCAGCAGCAGTAGCCTCAAATTTAGAGGATTCCATTGGATTACCTTAGTGAAGCCTTATTGCTGTTATTCCACGAAAGAACTAGAAAGCTGATATACCACAGGTGGTGACTATAATTTATTTACGCTTAAAATAAGCGTTAGTTTAATAAAATTAGTTAAAGTTAATGAAAGCTAATAATTCGAGTTGCGTGTATTTCTCGGACCTCCTAGTTTGGTAGACCTTATTTGATCTTGCGCATAATTATTGATTAATTTCATAATTCGTAATTTAATTTAATATTAAAGGTAAATCCCTTTTGTTTGACGTAACATAGAAATATTATATGTTATTAGAGTTTCTGAGATATAATAAATACAAGTTATTATTATACAAAATGGCTCTTAATGATTCTTTGCCTCAAATTAATCTTGGTGTCCAGGTTGGAACCCAGGGGGGGTACGCACACATATAGAAAGGAAATATAGGCTTATATAGAAAGGAAAATGGAAAATCGCTTTCTATTTTGCCTCTTAATACTGTAGATCTGTCATATGCATACATATATTTATATTAATTGCAATTATTTAATAAAAAGTAACTAAACTAAAAATTTTTCTTTGTTGACCTTAGTAGGAATTGACTTTGAATTTTTTTATATTACTTGTTACATTAAATGTATTTCAAATCCTACTTCATTACAAAAAAAGAAACAATACTTTCCTTTTAACAATACCGCCTTAACAGTTGTATAACATGCATGTAAACATTCAAATAAATATATAAAATCAAACAATAATTCTGCAATAAATATCAATTCAACAAAAGCAAGTTAGAAATAGGATTAAAGTTGGCACTATCATCAATAAAATATTTTTTTATTTCGTTTTCAAATGCTAAATTGTAATTCTTCTGGTTCAACAGAACCTACTTCCTTAAGAAGTTGCAACTATATATAAGAGGATAATACATATTATTTTTAATTGTTTTTAAGTTATTAAATTCAATATAATTATAGGATGTTGAATAAGGGTTGAATAGAGAGAGGTTGAATAAGGGCAGACACCTGTTGAGAGAATTCAGCTTATGAAAATTTCCTAAATCATTTTCTGATAACACACGGAAATTTTATATTAGGTAGAAGAAAACTTAGAGACTGTGACATTCAACGTGAAATTAAAAAAAAAAAAAAAAACTTTGTAAAATAAAAAATATATTTTAAGTATCAAATGAAAAATAAGTTATCCTTGTTCTTTAATTCTTTTAATCACTGACCAGAAGAGAACTTAAGTTTATTCGGACAGCGGCTATTTTACAAAACGTAATTTACAATGCAGAAATATAGGGGGAGAAAGACGTTTACAAAAATTTGTGAATTCTTAAATTTTTTCAAATTTTATCGAATCAAAGAAAATTATAACTTTTGATGGACAAAACATAACATGGAATATATTAGGCCCTATGAGAAACATTTATTTGTTGGAAAACTCGAACACACATGTATTTCAAAAGCATCAAAGAATACTAAAGATATCAAAACTCAAATGTCATCTACTTATTTAAAAAAATGCACGAAAACAATGTGTTTCCACATGAAAAGGAGCTCTTGCACATTTCATCAAACTGATTCTTAAGACCAGTCCTATAAAGATGGTCAAAATTACAGTATAAGTGTTAGGTGAATACGACATATAAGGATTTCTATAAATATTGATGGGAGGCCAGAACTTCCTAATTTAGAATTAGCCCCTGAGATGGCTTAGAATTTGTTTACGAGTCCCCGGACTGGATGTGGTTCAATTCCTTTTTGGTGGGGTGCGTCAAGAAAGATTCCCGCGTTAAGAAAGTTCACTAAACCCATAAATTGTGAGGTGGTGTAACACTGCGCTGGCCTCTGGACCAATCAGAGACAATTAAAGTGGACAAGAAAAAGAGTCCGCTCTAGGATTTTTGTGTGAAAAGTCGTAAAATAAAACGGGACGCACCCCGATTTTACACACACACACACACACACACACACAGAGAGAGAGAGAGAGAGCCGATTCCAGAGCTGCAGACAATCACGAAAATACTCCGGAGACTCCGGGCATCGACTACGTCCATCCCTTGCACTTTCCCTCTCTCAAGCTAAGTTAAATTTTGATCTTCTTGTAGTGAAGTAAATTTCCATATACTTGTGTTTAAAATAAGTTTAATAATGTTTAAGACCTATACGATCAGTGTATGATTTAGTGTGAGATGAGTGTTTTAATTTTAGAATTAGTTAACTTAATTAATTGTCAGGATGCGATGTGAAATTAGGAATCTGGGTTCAAAGTTTTAGAAATTAAATAAGTTTAAAATAGCGTCGCATCAATATCTTCTTTACTCCCTGGTCGTGTCGAGAATTTAGGGCCCATCTCTAGGGTCTTGTACTGTTCAAGGGTGAAGATTTTAATATTTTAAAGTACCCGATTAAGTTCAAAACCGCGATTTTTTAAATGTGTACAAACAAATATTTTAAATATTTAGGGTCATTTAGAATAGAATACTTGTACGAAATTGTTTTAAGAATATTATTACAGTTAGAAATGATTTAAATGCAATATTTTGGCAAAAAATGAGCGTAGAATAATAGATTTTCCCAGTATTCTTCTTTTATGAAAATGCTCCTGTAATAATAATATTTTGCCTATTTATATAGCTCAAACCTCTGTACTGAGCCTGAACTAATATTTTTTAAATATATAACTTAGAAGTGGGTTTATCGATATTTTAATACATCAGAGTGGAGGAAAACGCTGATAATGATTTCAATTGATAATAACTCTTAAAACAAAATGTGAGTTTTTCAAAAGTCGTAGTTCAGGCCCTTTGAAGTAGTCTGAGCTATATATAAGTAAAATATTATTATTATAAAAGCATTTTTCATAAAAGGAGAATGTTTTGAAGAAAGGTATTTCTAAGTACATTTTTTTTTCCAAAATATTACATTTAAATAACTTTTTTATTGTAATTATATTCTTACAACAATTTTATAAGTGTATTCTAATCTATGTGACATTAATTATAAAAAAATATACACCTGTACGCTTTTGCAAAATCACAGTTCTGAACGTAGTCGGATACCTTAAACAAAATTTCTCAATTTTAGAGTTTTTGTTACCTGAACTTAAACATAAATGTTTAACCTCCTTAATAACTCCTACAATCAGAACGGAGTCATTCGGAATCCTGACTTCTTTTTAATTAATCGTTGTGAAAAGGAATATAATGGGAAAATTACTTACCTACTTACATGAAAGTTAGAGAGGGGGCGGGATTTTCCTACCATTAGCCACTCAATCAATCAGAATGCTTGCTTTTGTTTTTGTCATTTCAATCTAATGAGTAAATCACTCAATGCTCCCGAATTTCAATTATGGGAGCACCGGTTTTTTTCATATTAACCATTAACATTTAAAAATGTTGGAGACAAAACATCTCGGTCTCAATTCTTAAAAATCTTAAAGAACTTTCCCAGCAACATGAGATATACTTCCAATGGATTCCTTCTCACATTGGTCTCTTTGGCCATGACACAGCTGACCTTTTAGCCAAGGAAGGTGTCACTGAAGATTTAATGTCGAGAAGAACTTTGACCTTCTCGGAAATTTTTTCTAAAACGAAATCTTTGATTCAAGAACTATAGAAGACTCCTCCGACTCACCCCTGGTATAATAGGCAGGCCCCAGGTGGTGCCCTTTCCATCAAGGTGGATAGAGTCGTCCAAACAACTATTAGTAGGCTTGCAAGTGGACACATTAGAGGCCTTTCCTTTAACTTAGGCCAGAAAATTTACGAGAATTGTACTAAATGCAATTTGGTACAGGCAACTCCAGATCATCTTTTGTTTTGTGCAGGACTTGATAGGGAGGACATCTATTCCAGTCCTCTTTTGGTGTACGATTTCCTGAGGACTCTTGGGCTCATGGACCTGGTCTATCCTGCGGCTAGACAGGAGGAATTAGTCAACAACGACAACATTTAAAAATTCATTTTATAAGTTTTTAAACTTGCATTCTCTTTTAGTTTGGTTTCCTCCTTTTTGGCAGAATTTTAATATTTAATTAAATATTTACGATGGTGAGATTAATGCCGTAAAGGTACAAAAAGTTTGAACTGAAAACACTATTGCCTTAAACCCCAGGATAAAAATAGAAGTTGCAAATAATCTGAAGATCTGAATGCTATGTATTATGTTACAATAAATAAATAATAAATGCGTCGATCAATAAATAACAAGCACTTAAAAAATCTATTTCATCTGCTACATTTAAGCTTCTTGGAACGTTTTCCTACCCAATGAACTAAAAATAAATAAATAAATAAATAAAAACTAAGAATGAAATACTTTAGAGATCATGAGTAGTTTCAATTCACATGTGTTTAAATTCTTTTTCGTGTTAAAGCCGTTAATCAAATTAAAATTTTGTTCAACAAAAATATAAACTGGCAGTAGTACATTAATGGAATAACTTTATTTTTGAATGTATCCCAAGTTACGAAGGAAATTTCAATTTTAAAAGCACAATCTTTTGTGCTACAAGTACAGCGTTATAACATATTATTAACCAACTACATTGGCTCCTGCAAGAAAAAAATAATTAATAATTAATAAAATAATTAATAAGTTAATAATTATATAAAATATTTATTATAGTTATAAAATAATTAAATTAATAATATATAAAAATACATATTATTCTTATTATATTAATTATAAAATAATTAATTTAATAATAATAACAACATATTTTGTAGATCTACGCTATTAAAATCCGAAGGTAAACAAGCGTATCTATGTAGGTAGGAATGACGCCAAATGATCTCAAGAACCACAAGACGCAGAAACTAGCAGTTAGTATCAAAATTTTGGGAATGATCCGAGGAATCCGTTTTGACCATTTATATTTATTCCGATATTCCAATTAGTTAAAAAGATATTAATAAAAAACCTTAAAACGCATTTATTATGCACGTGGTGCAATCTGCAGAGAATCGGAAAGATCATTTATTTTCAGGGGAAAATTCGGAACTTCTTTTTTTTCAGAGATTTTTAAAAATATTTAAAAGTTAATATAATAAAATTATATATATATATATATATGTATATACACACTCAGGAACATTGAAAATAGCGACCCAAGAAGAAAGCATCGGATTGAAATGAAATTTAATACACATAATGACACAGATGAGAGATTCACTTGATCTCAAAAACAAGACAATTAAACGAATACAGGGTGTGCAACGACACAAATACTGGGCAACTTCAATAGCGCATTGGTCCACCTCCAGCTGCAATGCATGCCGCCACACGGTCCGGCATTGAGTTGATTAGACACCTTATATTGTCCTGATGCAGATGGGCCCACAAATCTTGAACAGCCAACTCTAAATCATGTACAGAGTGACACGATGGCATCTACCGTTTAAGCTGATCCCACACGTGCTCTACTGGGGACAAATCGGGGGAGTGGGCCGGCCATGGAAGAGTCTGAAAATGACGTAGGAAGTCTTGAGCAACTCTTGCTGTATGCGGACGAGAAGTATCTTGCTGGAAAATTGCCCCTGGGAGTCCATTTAGGAAAGGTCCTACATGGGGTCGAAGAATATCATCAACGTAACATTGGTCCGTTAAGGTTCCACGCATCACAATTAAAGTGGACCGGCTATCATAGGCTATGACCCCCCAGACCATTACACCAGCTGTGCGGGCAGTGTGACTTAGAACAGTGTAGGGGGAATTGTACCGCTCACCAGGGTGCCTCCACACCCTTACACGGTTATCATCTGTCCCCAAAACAAACCAGGATTCATCACTAAACACAACCTTTTGCCAATCTGTGACATTCCACATTGATCTGGCTTGGCACCACTGTAGACGCAGTTGCCGATGTTCCGGTGTTAAAGGGAGTGCACGAAAAGGGCGCTTGGATTTAAGATTTGCTTCTGCTAGGTGTCTGGAAATTGTTTGTGGAACAATTGCTACGCCTACGTCTGCTCGTATCGTTGAACGAGTCACTGTGGGGTCCATAAGTGCTTGCCGCACGATCCTTCGATCCTCTCTCCTCGTGGTCTTCCTGGTCGCTCCAGACCCGGTTTTCCGCGTGTGGGTACCTTCTCATGTCCACTGCTCCCAACAATTTCTAACGGCACACTCCGAACGATCCACCTGGCCAGCAACACGGCGCATCGACCAGCCTGCAGTTTTCATCCCGATGATCAGGCCTCTCTCAAACTCGCTTTACTGTGAGAAATGTCTTCTAGCACGTTTACCTGGCATGTTTCGCTTAAGAAAGTCTTCCTACAATCGGCGGGTAATAGTCACCTTTATGAATTTTTGAATTTGCGCTGGCTTATATAGCACCCTCTTCCTGATTGAAGCGCTACCTCGGCGTGTATGAGCATGCGTATTGGCACAAAACTTGGATCATTTGCATATCACATTACGCTGTACTTATTTGCAAAGTTTCGCGAATGTGTACTTAGCTTCCTTCTTGGGTCGCTATTTTCAATGTTCCTGAGTGTATATATATATATATATATATATATATATATATATATATATATATATATATATATATATATACATATATATTTTTTCTTTTATCAGTCTTTATCAAATGAAGTCCGAAATTTTTTTTTATTTTAAAGGTATCAATCACGTTCTGAAATGTAAAATTTTATCTACAAGTTGCTTATAAAAATATTGCAGATAAAAGAAACGAAATATTTTTTTTAAAAAATTCTTACGTAAAGAAACGTTTAAAACTATTTCAAAATAAATTTAGAAATTATCTTCTTTTTTTAAATTTATGAAATGGTTCACTATTTTTGTAAATAAAAAACGTTCAGGCAGAATTTCTCTCTCTTTGTGTGAATAACACATTCTTAACAATTCAAACTAATTACACTGTAAATGGTTTTCATTAACATTTAAGAAGTAAAGTTTTTGTAGTTAAATTAGGACATCGGTTCCTTTTTTTGAATACGAATTATAAGTTGTTCCGCTTAAAATTTCTTTCGCGTTAATAAAAAAAATATTTTACACTAAAAAAAGTTCATGTTTTTCTTTTTTTTCCTCGTGTAGAATAATATTATACGTAATCTGTACATATATTCATAAAATATCTTTGAAAATACGGTTAAAAAAATGTGTTTTTCAATTTTTTTTCTGTTTTGCGATAATTATGTAAACATCACTTTTTTAAAAAAGTTTTTTCTTTAAAAATTACCGTTGCTTTCAATCCATATATGAAGTTTGAAAGCATTAACTTAAAAATGAAGCCCGAAAAAAAATCTTTTACTTTAACGAATAAGGAAATGGCGTATTGAAAAAAATCTACCTTTATTTTAAAGCTCAATTCAATACTCTTCCCCAGAGTAAGCGTAGCTCAGCTGTTTAAAGTGCTGCCTTATACAACGGTACTTCCAAGGTTCGAATCTGAAGATGGAAGAGACTTTCCATTTCGCATCACGCCACTTTTTTATAAAAAAATTGTGTTTTTCGTTTTCTTCCCTTTTTGCGAGAAATGTTTAAGCATTATTTTTGTTACATTTTTTGAAGGTTAAAATTAAAATGAAATACCAAATTGTGTTTTTATCAGATCGTTTTTTTTTTTTTTTTTTTTTAGCACACACACACACACACGCACACACACACACAGGCCTTCCCCATACTGTTTTTTTTTTTCTAACTTATATATTTATATGTTTAATCAAACGTTCAGGAAAAAGCAATCATTTCAATAGCTATCTGTTAATTTTTCTTTCATTTATTACTTATAGAATTTTGATTTTAATAAATATATGTATATGTTTTTTAAAAGGATTATTTCTATTATTTCGTTGCGAACTTAATTCTTTGTTAATTAAAAAGTACATAGTCTATTTAAGAAAATAAGTGGAATGGAAGAAATTTCGAAAAAGGGAAATTTTTTGACATAATTTTAGAAATCTCTCACATTGTGCGCGTACAAACACACACACACACACACAGGAATGCTGGTGTCATGAGGAAAAGAGGAAGCCCGAGCAACGCCGGCCTAAGCGGTGGAGGGGGGTGGATGGAAGTCATTTTGAAAATGAGTGTTAGAAGTTCTGATTTTGTGAAAGAAAGGGAAAATTTATAAAAGTAGAGATAGCCCGTGCAACGTCGGGCCATGCAGCTAGTTATTTTATATTATACATAATATTTTATTCATAATGTATTGTATTTCACATTATAAAACTTTTTGTAACTAATTTTTTTAAATATCATTTAGTATTTATTATATTCTGTATTTTAATATAAATATTATTTTTTAATACAAAAATATATTTATATAAAATATAATATAAATATTTACATATTGTCAGAGTAATTTTTTTACTGTATAAAATACAAAATAATTACATAAAATATCATTTAATGTTTAATAAACCTTTCATAAATAAATTTATTTAATTTTAAAAATAATTAAATGAATTGATAAAAAAGCGATTATACGCGATTCGAACCCTGTCCGCACGCATAGGAAGCAGGCACTCTTTCCACGCTAATGAGTCGTTGGAGGAAATTAAAACTTAATTGTATAAACGCTAGGCACGAATTTCTAAGGCTATTTTCTCCGATTTGAGTGGCCATTCAGCGGAATTACATGGAGGGTTGAACACCCTAAAGGAGTACTACTATTACTCCAAGTCTGGTCTCCAAATGAATTTCCTTAGTCGTGCTCTCCCCTTTTTAATATATATTACTCTTCAATTTACTAAATATATGCTTTTTTTAGAGGATGCAAATCCGAAAATTTTATTATAGTAGAGAACAAATTTTTGGGAGATGAAATAAGCAAATTTAAATCAAGTATTCAATAATTGACAAACTTTTGTTTTGATTTTATTTCTTTAAAATATAAAAGCAACACAAGCAACGAAGTTTTATTTTCATACGATAACTGTAATTGTCTTTAAGGAAATATATTAAGAATAAAAAGACTAAATACACACTTATAAAAGGATATCAAAGGATGTGCTTACCCCAAAAGTTTGACTTAAAAATAATCTAGAGAAAAGTTCAGTTTCTTTAAAAACAAAATCAAGTAAACTAAATAATATGGTGAGCAGGGCAATAAGGAAAATCAAGGAATAATAAAGAAAAAGTGAGTAAATTCGACTATCGTTTTTATTGTTAGGTATATTGTCTTGGAATATGGATGCAGATATACTTACAATTATACGTTTCTTTGGATTACAATGAAGGTTACAATATTTTATTTGACACCCTAAAATAAAACACACGTTATGCAATATAGTTTTTATTATTCATGAAAAACTGTCCTCAATATTAAATTTAGAATATTGAAAACACTTTTCAAGCGAAGTTTGATTTTTTAGGAAATGATCATTTTCATTGTGAAAGTAACACTTCAATATATAAGGAAAAAATATATAATTAACTTAAAATGAAAAATAATGATAAACATAAAATTCCCAAATTTATTTTGCTTCTAGTTTCTGCTTTTACCAATAGTAAATTTAATTTTTAAAATTTGTTCTATGCAAAATTTTGTAACGAAAAAATTTAACCACGAAGGAACTTTATTACTGTACGCTGGCACGCACATTTTTTTGTACATTGTATATTACTGCATTGATTGAACAGTAACACATGCAGAAATAAGTATTTCCATGGGATTTAACTCATGTCATACATTCATTTTAAAATTGTCCGGGTACAGCAAATTATAATGTGATTAAAACAAAGCCACTTCTTGGCTAGAAAAATAATAAAAAAGTTTACTACAATACGAACTCAGTTTTATACAAAATAAATTACAATTTTAAAAATATTAGAAAATTAGCCAACTCATATGAATGGCTTTTTTAACTCTAATACAGAATAACGATGTGTGCATGTAAATTATTTATTTAAACTCTTTAAAATTTAAATGAATCTTTTGAACCACAGCTATTCACAATTCTTAAGAATTCTACAGAATTCATTAAGTGCACGTTCATAACGATTGCTTTTAAATCACTCAGCTATATGTTGGGAGTCAGGTAAAGGTATTCAAAATCTTTGGGGTCCGTGATGTCAGGATGATACATAAGGGGGTCGAAAGTTTAAGAACTACTGGTGTAGAATAAAACTTAAAAGGGGAAATTAATTTCAGGAATCATTCTTGTTATTTGACTCTGAAAATTACGATGTGCATACTTAATCAGTTAAAAGTCAGTGAATTTTTGTTTCATGTCATATCATTACGGTTTGATTCATGACATATTCTATTAAAATGGGGAAACAATAACGTTAGTTCATAAAGCAAGAAATGCACTATCATTAAAAGAGAGGGTTCCCGAAATATACATAGATAAAAAATATTCTACAAGGTTCTCCATTGAAACTAGGGATTTTTGGAATTTAAATAAGGACTAATTACAGACGAATCTCCATATAACGGACCTCTATTTTTCGAATTTTTCTATAACGCGTCTTCCTGGAGCCAAGAACCTTTCATGATTTTCTATGTAAAATAAGTTTCCAATAGTGAAGTGCATTTTCTATATAACGAACTCTTTCTCTTGCGAAACAATTTTTTTCTCTCTATTTGTAAAGTTTTTCTGGACATTTCGAGTTATCTCTCTCTTTTAGCATATTTTATAGTGGTTATAAATCTTGAACTGATTTTATTAGGTACCTAACTCGCCGAGAGCAATAGAATCCAGGGCATTTCACCCAATAGTGTAACCTTTAGCCCCCATTGTCCAATTTACTGGAAACGTCTTCAATATCCCCTTTCACCCTTAGTGAAGGCTCGTGTCCTTGAAGTAGTCTCCATTCATTTGTAGTATTGATCAGTCGAACTGGTAACTTCATTCCATGTAGTTCGGAAATGTCAAAAAGGAAGTGCTTGAGCATTAAAGAAAAAAATTATTTCATCAAGAAGGGGGAAAAGGATCAAGAAACTTTTCTTACAATTTTTCTTTCCTTTTTTTATAGGTAAGATATATAAAATAAATACCGTAAAATCCGGCGTATAATGCGCACCCATACTTTGAAGATGCAGTTTTTAATTTTAGGTATATTCGCCGTATAACGCACCCCCCCCTTTTTTTACGAAAAAATCTGAAATATTAGTATACATTGCTCTTATGTTTTGAAGTCTTTTATTCCATGTATTATCCCAAACTTTTGAAAAAAATAGTTTACTTTTAGAACTACAACTGTTTTAGTTCATAGGGCAAGTCATTTCTTTTAAATAAACAGACTTCGATACATGTAGAAGTAATTTTTTTTTTGCTCATCTCTTTTGCTATTTTTAAAGCTATCGTTTTTATACTCGGCGTATAACACGCACCCTTAAATTTCCATCTTATCTTTTGTGTTCAAAATGCGCGTTATACGCCGGATTTTACGGTATATATTAATTTATAACATGGTGTGAATGATTACTTTTTTTAAATACATAGTGTGTGTTTATGAATTTAAAATTTGTTTCATGTGGTTTATAAAGAATATTGAAAGATGAACCTCTATATAACAAACTTTTTTTCGGGATTTGGCGACTTCGTTATACAGAGGTCCAACTGTATATTGTTGGCATACAGTGTTTACACTTCCCCACAAATGGATGTAGAACCCGTTATATTTAATGTGCAACAAATAAATTGTTTTATACGATGGTTTTTTAACAAGATCGGGAGTTTGACATGCGACATGACAACCTGAATTGACAACCATGACAGCTGTATTTAAATTTTAAAGTAACGGATATTCAAGTAAAATCCTTTAAAGATTAGGGTTATAATACCCTAAGAGATTCGGAATAGTAATAGTTTTTCAATATCTTGATACATATGCTTTAAAAGTTGCTTACTTCAAATTGATACACATGACTAAAAAAGCATGCAATCTTATTTCTAATAGACACATGAAATTTTACTTCTTACTAAACAAAATTTTCCAACATTGATACAAACTAAATTTTCTCTTTTTACATCAGTGTAAACAACTCAAAAGAGACAATGCATAATCAGCGTCGAGCCGAGCCACGATACAAAATCACTATCTGAGCTTCACTAAAAAAAGTCTCAAAAAACACCTTCTTTCATTCTTTCTACACCTGTCACATCTCCCACAACATTTGCGATAATGCTACCTGCAGAATAAGAGACTTATTTTAAAGTCAGCAAAGAGCGGTTTGCTGGCATGTCAGCACATATTGATATAATATAGACTGACATTTGCCTCACCTGGTATACATTTTTCAGTAATTCTCTTTCAAGAAGCATCGTAGTTAAAATGTGCAATAAGAATTAGTCTTGAAGTAATATAAGTAACGACGTTTTTGTATCACGTAATTTATTATATAAAAGTAACAGAAGTAAAAAGGTAAGGGATTTTTTTTTTAAATTTCTCATTGACCACGATAATGCATTTCTTCGGTTTTTGCACGAAATATTTTTCTGTATAAAAATTGAGTTATCTATTGTAAATTAGCATTTAATAAAAAAGTTGTTATTAACATGTAAGTTTAAGAGCAATTAATTCCAAAGCAATTCTCAAAATAAATGCAATTTTATGTTATGTTCTTGAGAAAAAAATTAAAATAATAGCTCTCTCTCTCTCTTCCAAAGCATTTTTTATCTTCCCTGTAACATATTAACTGTACAATCCCTTTGAAAATATAACAATTTGCGTACTGAAATGAATTCATTGTCAACTGTGGCTTCAAACCCAGCAATTTAAAAAAACTAAATAAGATAATAGTGCATCGTTACCTCAAAATTTCACCCACGGAATGATTTTAAAAGTGTTTTTTTAAATCTTATCTCAGTTTTTATTGTTATCTTATTATTTTTTGGGATATGCTATGATAAAAAAAGCTCTCCTACTTTAAAAGCATTTTTATCATTTTCTCATTATTAATATTTGAAAGAATTAAAGTTTACAAATTTAAAGATAATCTTACAATCTTAAAAAATGCTAAAAAATACATTTAGATAAAAGTGACTCATATGTTTGATAAATAATTGTAAAATATCTTAATCCCTTAAGTTAAAGCATAATAATTCTAAATTTAGAATTCCAATATATTATTGAATTGGGCCCAAAATTGAGGAATCATATTGCTTTAAAAATTAATTAAGTAATTAAATTAATGAAAAACAGTTTAAATATATATTTTCTCTTGTTTGGGTGTTTTTTTATTTATTTATCACTTTTAAATATAATATTTACATTTTTATCTCAGTAATTTCATTTACGTTCTTAAATATCTTTTCAATTTTTTTTGTAGCTTTTGCACATTTCTATTTCTATTTTTTTTGCGGCTATTATCATCTTAAAACCTTCAGGTCTTTCTAAATCACGTTATGTTCTGATTTTCGTTTGTGGAAAAGAAGCAGCAACTATTAAGTGCGACTGAACAGTAAAATTAAAGCAATGTTGGATAATTGAAAGCCGTATCTAAATCAAAATATCTTGTTTCAACTATTATATAAAACATGAAAAAACCTTTAATTAAAACTCCGTGAATCTGACAGGAATATTTTCCTCCAAACCGAAAAGATATTAATAACTTTCTCATGTACTGAAAAATACAATAGACGCAGAAGGAATCAAAACCATTATCTATTCCATTGCTATCAAGGAGTCAAGAAAACCGTGGGCCCACAGATGTGGTTCTCCATTTCTTTTTCCATTTCTTCCAATATACTAAGGCAAAAACCATTTTTTCAGTTAAAAAATATCTTTCATCCTGTTGATTATATCAGGGTTTTCCTTTTTTTGTATCAGATTCTTGTATCCTCATTGACATATACATGTTTTGTAATATTCAAAAACTGAATTATTGACTGAAGGAAACTTAGGATATCCGACTACTTTCGGAACCGTGATTTTAAAAAAGCGCATAAATGGATAATTTTCATGATATTTAGTGTCACTTAGATTAGAATACATGTATAAAGTCTTAAGGACATTTTGACAAAAAAATTAACTTAGAATAACCTTTTTTCAAAATGTTCTCCTTTTTTTGAAAAATGCTTCTAAAATAATAATAAAAAAATATTTCGCTTATATAAAGTAAAGACTTCTCCAGAGAATCTGAACTAGGAATTTTGAAAAATTCCCATTATTTTCAGAGTTACCACCCATTGAAATAATTATCGGCGTTTCTTTCTTAAAACTGCTCCTCCCTGCTGTCGTAAAATATGAATAAACCCACTTCTAAGTTATATGTTTCAAAAATTCTAGTCGAGCCTCTGTACAGAGGTGTGGCAAAATATTATTGCAATAGAAGCACTTTTCACAAAAGGAGAATATTCATTTTTTGTCAAAATATTGTACTTAAATAATTTTTTATTGTAATAATATTCTTAAAACAATTTTATATACATTTCCTAATCTAAAAGTGACACTAAATATTATAAATATTATCCATTTATACGCTTTTGCAAAATCGCGGTTCCGAACGTAGTCGGATACCTTAATGACAATATTCTCAGGAGTCAGAAAGAAACTATTAAGATCACACAGGTAATATAAAAAAAAATTAGGTTCAATTCCTACTTTTAATGGATGGATAGAAAGTATTTTATTAACGGCGATTGAAAACTAGAACAAGATATATATAGGGAGAGAGTGAACTAATAGTAGGAATTGAAAAGAGCATGATTTGTCTGAATTGTTGTAACAATGCACACCCAGTTTGTCTAGTTTGGATGAAAAACCGGTTTTCGACAACAAACTTTACCATTGTTTTAACAGTTATATTGTTACAACAATAGACGAATTTAAGTTGTGATATCCCCCCCTGGGAGAATATCTCTCGGAATATCAGCGTGAGCTAGAGGCGTAGAATTAACGAAAGAACTAGAAGGAAATATAATCTTAATATATCTTTATTAAGATTTTCAACTTAAACTTCTAACAAATTATAATGTGAAAGAATCTACGATGGCAAAATACGCAATACACAATATGTATATATATATATATATATATATATATATATAATAACGACTTAACCTAATTCGGATCTCTATCAATAACTGAATCGCCTAAATTCAATTCTAATACAATCACTGATTCTAATATTAAATAGTCAATCCTACCTTGTTGCAGTATGAAGAATCAATCACTAATATCCTTAAGACAATCTTGCATTTACTTGTGTGCACTGTTATGCACCTTGGTTCTCTATATCTTTATCAATTATAACCTTTAATCTCCGCCACGTAACTTTATCCAAACTTGAACCACGAACTATATTAATATTTCTCTACTTGCCATCAGCTGCAACAAATTGCCATCAATTGCCATATATTGCCCTCAATTTTACTCTAAGTTCTGATATTTAAAAGCTTGTTAATTTGCATCTTTCATTAACACTTCCCTTCTTGGATTTGGTTGGAAAAGAGTTGCCATTAATTCTGGCCCAAAGAATCTAAAGGACATGTTAAAGAAAAGACGCGCGAGCCCGTCACAAAGTTAGCCTCGAAAACCGGTAATTAATTTAATTAATGAATCAATATTTGATAAAAACTGTATTAACATCAAGTGTCATCCACTAAAAGTTTTTAAAAATGTATTTGAACTTGATTGGATCAATAGAAAGTATTTCATTAACGACTGAAAATTTGAGAGAGAACAAGATATATATTTATATATCCCGTAAATTCCCATAAAATTTATAATTTCGGGTGTTTCTAAATGATTAGCGAAGTTTTAACGCTACAATAGTATTTATTATATATAACTTACAAGTATAATTCATACATTGAATAAAAGAGTAACTGAAACAGTTTTACCGTTTACAAGTTTACAAGTGTTCAATGTGAGAACACTGAACAACACTCTTTTCGCTAAGCCTTGGTCGTCCCGTACTTTTCCCTTTACAAAAACGGCTAGTTGCTTCAAACAGATAATACCACCTAGGAATGTTATTATCGTTTGGAGGTTGACAACCGAATTTAACTCGGAACGCTCGTTGCACTGTAATAGCAGATTCTGTCTTTGCAAACTGGAGAACACAAAGCATTTTCTGTTCACTAGTCGACATTTTTCTACTAGCGCACTGATCGGTGAGAAAGGGGAAAAATTAGCATAAGTTTCGTACACACGTGCACATATGCCAGCAAACAAAACTGTTTCAGTTACTCTTTCCCTCTTGATGTAAGAGTCACATTAATATGTTACATGTAATAACTACTATACAGCGTTAAATCTCCGATATTCTTTTAGAAAACACCCGGTATATTAATAAAGTGCAAAAATATTTTTATAAAATCTGAAATGATAAAAATTTCCGACTATAATTAAAGTCACAAATGTTCAAAATCTTAGAAACAAACGATGGCCTTTTTCTGGCAATAAAGCGTAAATAAGAGAAAAACATTTAAAATTTTGTAATAAACATTACATATATAAAAACATATAAAAATTTATACGTTTACTCCAATTAAAAATAAATTTGCACTAGGAACGAATTGTCACAATGCAATAAAATTTACGGTTCCATAATAGTCCTAAGATTATCTCTAATATTTATAGACTTTTTAAATTTTTTTCCCTTTAGGGTATCCGACTGCTTGCGACAACTATTTTTTGAAAAAATGGAGATATGGGGATGTTTTTGTGATTTTTAGATTTATTTAGTATATTTTAAGGAAAAAATCGTAAAATTGAAAACAGAAAAAAAATTTATTATCATTAAAATGGGAAAAAACTGGTGAAAATGTACAAAAAATTACATAAGCGGGGCCCGTTCTGTACAAAAACTTTTTGAACAAATTCTAAATTTTTCAATTTTAATGTGTTACTTTGTTATTCATGTTTGAAATGACCTTCAGGATAATAGATATTTTAATTTTTTCAAAAACTAGAGCACTTTATCTTAGTGACTATATGAAATTGCTTAAAAAAACAGTGATTATATTCACATAAAGGACTGTAAATTTTGAAATAAAACAGTGAATAATAAATCTGAAGGTTAAAACACTTTTACAATTATACAGAGCATATACAAAAAATTTCAACAAATTATTTTAAAAACTTTTTGAGCAATCGCTGTCCCGTTTGAGTTTTCAAAAAAAAAAAAAAAAAAAACACAAACAAAAACACATTTTGAGTAAAACGCATTATGTTTGACATCTTGTGTAAAGTTATGGCATTTGCTTTTACTAAAACACTTGTAGTTTTTGTTCTAGTCAATGGAAAATAAAAAGTTTGGTATTTTTATTAAGTTAATAAGATAGCCTATAAAATAAAATCATAAAAAAAATTTGTCAATTTTTGAAAAAAATCATGATTTTAGGGTAGTCGGATATCTTAAGAAAACAGTAAAAATCCAATGAAAAATATTGCAAAATACTAATTTAATATTAACTGAATTAATAGTCTTGATGGGAATAAATGTCTAGTAGAGTTTTTTCATTGGGATCAATTTAGTAATCTAGTCTAAGATGGTACATCTTTCAATTTTTTGCGAGGTCTTTCAGAATCTGTAAAACAGGGAAATCTTATATTAAATGAGAGCCTTCGCAGAACCTCAAAAAACGCTGGGGCTTCTTCCGCGAACCACGGTTTAAGAACCGCTGCTTTTTTTCTTTACTAATATTATAAACCTTAAAGTTTGTGTGGATGTTCGGTATCAAAAAAGCCCGCGACAGCATATATCTATCTTTTATGTGTGAGGCAAAACTTTGCATTTTATTTTGTCTACGCCAGGCGCCAGGAACTGCGAAATCTTGAACAGGCAGAGTGTGAGACAGATTAACATTTTAACATAAAATAAATACAACAAAAAGTAATATTAACGTATTAAACTTCCAGATATAAATTATTTATACTATTTTAAGCGTTCATTACACAAAATTTCTAACAATACGCCACTTTTGCTGAGCAGAGATCAGCTTAGGCAGGTGTTTCTAAAAATCGACCCACAAGAGAGTTACGGGGAGTTATAGATAAAAAAATTCTTTTTTTTATCAGCTATTAGATCTACAGACGTAAAATTTAACAAACAGGGTTTTTTTTATTCAGCTGAGATATGCAAAAAGCTTTTTTTTGTTTAATTTGCAATTCACGTAAAATTAACTCATTAAAAACTTTTTCGAAACTCTGTATTGTTTAATTCCTCAATTCACCCGTGCGAAGAACGGGTATAACAGCTAGTTCCTAATATTCGAACTAGTTCCGTTTAAAGTTCCGCGATAATTTTCTCCGTTACTTGGAGCCTAGTTCGTAGTTTCTGTAAAATAAGTGATACGTGTAGAGTGGTGACTTTTCGTTTCATGGCATCTCAAGTATTCTGAATCGAAGACAAGTCTTGTGAAAAGGTTGGCTGTTATTGTTATTTTGTACCATGTTATTATGTAACCATGTTGGGTACCCTTCAATTAGACCAACCAACCTCTGGAAACCTCTGTAGCTTAAGGTATCCGATTACGTTCGGAACGTGATTTTAAAAAAGCGCATAAATGGATCATTTTCATGATCAGGCATGCCCAACCTGCGGCCCATGGAGCGCATGCGACCCATTTGGAGAATTTTTGCGGGCCAATTGAAGTTTCTGTCTATATTATTTTAGACATTTGGATTACAGACGGTTGAATCGAAAATATCGTGTTTTGACCAACCCACACCTCTCCCCGTGCAGTTTTTATCGAAATAATTTTTTTCCTTCATTTGACTTCCAAGCAATTGTAATAACAGGTGTTGATGGATGAAAGAAAGCAGATGATCTTGAGTATTATTCCTCTTGCAACGAGAACTTCGTTGAGAGTGAGTAGTGTATTTAATTCTATTTATCAGAGAAATAATTTATGTCTATATTTTTAAAATTCAGATTAGTAGTCTTTTTCTTGTTTCATTTGGCAATGAAAGAATCCGATGATGGATTTAATGAGTTGCCTCAGGACTGTCAGACCAGCTAGTAGAAATGTAAGATAATTACGGCAGCAGAATAAAAATGTTTAATATTTTAACCTTCTGAAATTATGTAACTTTTTCATTTTATGATATATATTTAATCACGGTGCAATAATTAATATCATACAATAAGAAACTAAACATTTGGCTATCGGGCAGAAAAAAAACTTTTTTAGATAAACAGTGTAATAATTACAAAGCTGTTCTTCTTTACTTAATTGCATTTGAAATAAAAATTTTGAAAATCTAAATCAATTTTACGCAAACATACTGTAACACAAGTATAAAATGTGAAGATGTTACACACATATTTGTTATACTACGTAACCTCAGATGGCAGCATAAATCTAGTGTAGATAAGAACCTTGTAGGTTAAGAGATATTCTTCCACCAACAAGTGCAATCGGTCGACTTTCAACTTTGTTGTGATTGTGATCCAGTAAAAGGTAAACTTGGTGTTTTTTGATCATATCAATAATTGAATGTTGATCATATCATATTTTGAATGCTGTACGATAGTAAAATAGTTTGAATATTTTTTTTTATTTTGACATGTGTGGCCCACCTCAGTTTAGTAAATTTTTGCGTGGACCACCAACCAATTTGGGTTGGGCACCCCTGTTCATGATATTTAGTGTCACTTAGATTATAATACATGTATAAAGTTATTTTAAGGACATTATGTCAAAAAAATTACTTAAGTACAATATTTTGGGCAAAAAATTAACTTAGAATAATCTTTTTTCCAAATGTTCTCTTTTTGTGAAAAATGCTTCTATTAGAATAATATTTTGCCTGTATATAGCTCAGACCTCTCTACAGAGGCTCAAATAGAAAATGAAAAATTCCCATTATTTTCAGAGTTACCACTAATTGAAATAATTATTCGCGTTTTTTTCTTAAAATTGCTCCTCTCTGTTGTCGTAAAATATGAATAAACCCACTTCTAAGTTATATATTTCAAAAATTCTGTTGAGCCTCTGAACAGAGGTCTGAGTCATGTACAGGCAAAATACTATTATAATAGGAACATTTTTCATAAAAGGAGAATATTTTGAAAATGGGCCATTCTATGTTCATTTTTTGGTCAAAATATTGTACTTAAATAATTTTTTATTATAATAATATTCTTAAAACAATTTTATATACGTTTTCTAATTATAAGTGACACTAAATATCATAAATATTACCCATTTATACGCTTTTGCAAAATCACGGTGCCGAACGTAGTCGGATAACTTAAGTTTTTTGAGAATTTTCTCCTATGCATAATCCAATGAGAATTGATGTAATAAATACAATAGTGAGTCGAAATTAATTTAATGCGCCATGAAATATCTGACATCCAGTGCGCTTAAAAGCTGTCCCACGAGTGTGTTTTAAGCTTAACTGAACCAAAAAATTTTAATCTTTACATTCCGAAGTAGATTACTATCCCTCCAAATTTCCATCATGCCAGTCAATTCCGTCAAGTTACAACTGCTTACTTACTTCTTTTAGATTGTAAATATGTTGTTGTTGTCGTGTCCTTCCCGAAAGGAAGGAATGAAAGTTGCCAGAGCCTGAGATAGGTTGGAGATTGTACACATATATTGTCTTAGTGGAATTCGATATTTATGGAAATCAGAAATCAACAAGCAGAAAACACAGAATTTTGACAGAATAGCTTATTATAATACATAATATAATTCCCGCGATGTTTACGAATTATGTAATGGCAATAGTTAAGGTATCCCCCCGACTATGTTCGGAACCGTGGTTTTGAAAAAACCTTACAATTGGATAACATTTATAATATTTAGTGTCACTTAGATTAGAAAATGTATATAAAATTGTTTTAAGAATAGTATTACAATAAAAATTATTTAAGTACAATATTTTGACAAAAAATGAACATAGAACGGCCAATTTGCAAAATATTCTTCTTTTGCGAAAAAGGTTTCTATTATAAAAATATTTTGCCTGTATATAGCTCAGACCTCTCTACAGAGGCTCAACTAGAATTTTTGAAATATATAACTTAGAATTGGATTTAACAATAATTTACGAAAACAGAGGGGAGAAATTTAAGAAAAGAACGCCGATAATTAATTCAATTGGTTGTAACTCTGAAAATAATGCGAATTTTTGATAAAAAAAATAGTTCACTCTCTGGAGAAGTCTTTACTTTATATAAGCAAAATATTATTATTTTAGAAGTATTTTTTTATAAAAGTAGAACGTTTTGAAAAAAGGTTATTCTAAGTTAATCTTTTGCCTAAATATTATATTTAAATAACTTTTTGTCAAAATGTCCTTAAAACAATTTTATACATGTATTCTAAATCTAAGTGACACTAAATATCATGAAAATTATCCATTTATGTGCTCTTTTAAAATCACGGTTCCGAACGTAGTGGGATACCTTAAGAATGAGTTTTTTAATCTCGCTAAAATTATGTATTGAATTCAAAATATTTTTTCTTAGTATTTAAATTAATTAATTAATATGATTTTTCCCTCAAAGACAGAGAAGTTATCGACAAAATGGGGACTGCCGTAATGATGTACGTTCTTCCCATGCTGTTAGGGCAGACTTATGACTTGGGAAAAGAGAAACCGGGATTGCAAATATTTCCGGCAGATATCGAAAAAAATGCAACGGTAAGAGATTTTACTCCTTATATTTATGTTAAATTAAGGAATTTTTTCCTTAAAGTCATACTTACTTACTAGAAAGATAAAACCATTTGATTGAATGAGCGCAATTAAAGGTATTTAATTCTAAGAATATTCTATACAATCTCTAATTATAAGAAATTAGATGCATCCGCATTTAACTTGGATTGAATTTGTGAATTTTTCAGAGGCCTAAGCCTCTTCTTTAAGAAAACAAATGTATTCCGTTTACTAACAACTATTTGGCTAATATCGGAACATTTATAAAACTTGCAAAAGCATTTTTGTTTTGTCTCAGCAGATGACGTGGAGTTTGAATGATGAATATTTATCGGGCTAAAGTGTAGAAAAGGGAAGACATTTTGGATTTGGCGATTTTTATCTAGATATAGTGAGATAACGAATTCCTTCTGGCACACTATATAATTTGGTAACCCTTGATTTTTGATGTGTGAATGATAATTTTGATATGCAGATAAGGTCAAATGTTCTTTTTAATATATTGCTATTGGTAAATTAAAAAGAATTGCGAATGTTTTCAACACGAGCATACGATTTTCAAATTAACAATGCCATCTTTCTTTTAATTTTCGTTTTGCACTGGGATTTCGTACGTAGAGGATATTTTGCACTTTTCTGCGATCTTTTTAACATTCGATTTTCCTTTTCTTCTTTTTTTCTCCGGTTTATCCTGAAGAGTATGTCTGAAAGTTATGATTTGCATTTTTTTCATAATTTGGAAAGAAAGGGCAAATTGTCTGTGATACATTAAAGCATGGAAAACGGATTGATTGGTGCCAGTGCTGAATGTTCGGTTTGCAAGAAGGCTATGGATCTAATTAAGAAGAATTTGAGTGATGGATATATTTGAGAATGCCGAATGAAAGGAGTAAATGCACATTGTATCAAGAGATCTGTAAGGAAGAATAGCTGGTTCGAAGAAAGTAGGCTGAGTATGTATTAGATCTCATGTTGATGAATATGTGGGTGCGAAAGGCCAATCATGATTTCATCTCTTTCGAAATTAATGTTTCGAAGAAAACAGTTACGGATTATATGAATTTTTAAGAGAGGTATGCATGGAAATGTGTCTGTGTACGAAAGTTCAATGCTTGGAGGTCCTGATTTGATTGTAGAAATTAATAAAAGCATGTTTGCTAAAGGAAAGTATAACAGAGGCAAACGAGTGAAAAGAACCTGGATGTTTGGAGGAGTTTCTTTCATGTGGTACCAGAATAGGTAGATGGATACACTTCTTCAATGCATCAAGAGCAACATAAAGGAGGGCACAACAACCATATCGGATTGCTGGAAAGCTTACGATAGTCTGGAAGATGAATGTTTTCTTCATTTTTTAGTCAATCACAGCTTACACTTTAAAGATCCAGAAATGGGGGCTCACACGAATACCTTCGAGGATTCGTGATGATCCATTAAAAAAATCTCTGCATGGAACCCGCAGGTGTAAGGATCAATTCGATTCTTACGTTGCGGAATACATGTGGAGAAAGGTGAAGCGATCCCCAGCAATCCGGTGACTTATTCACTACCTTTTTAAAGGCAGTGAAAGAAATTCACCCTCCTTTAGGAGAACGCTCCTGAGCCCGGGTAAGCCTTTTTCTGAAATATACTAATTTACAATTTCCTTTTGCTTAAAAAAAATACAATTTTTAATTTTATGCATTAATGATAGCTTTATAAATATATTTTTTAAATTTCCCATTAATACCTCTTCATTTTTATTTCAAAATTACAATTTGTAAATTCTCGAAATACCTACGTCTAAACTATGTAGCTTGGCAATCAAATCCGGTCGCCAAAAGCACCTATCGCTAAATGAAGTATCTTGGCTACCGATTTCGGTCGCCAAGCTCCCCCTATTCTACACTTTAACCAATTTATCCTTAGAATTTTCTCTAACAATTCATTCCCCATCGCCTCCTTCCCATGAATCCTTTAGATAAGTACATGATTTATTATGCCGAGCAGCACAAATGATATTACCTTTCTCCCATGAGGGTTTGTTGTTTTTTGTAAACATGGTGAAATGTCCTCGGGATCCTCTAATAAACTTTTTTTAACTCTCTTTCTTGTCATTATGTCCCCCAATTTTCCTCATTTCTATATTTGGTACTTAAGTATAATCACAACAATCGCCAATGTTCAAGATAACTAGCCAAGTTGGAAACCGCAATTTCTCATGCGTCGAATGTGCTGAATGGCAATCAAGTGCCCTGTCTCATATAATGTCGCCAATAGGCGGCGATAATACTTAAGTACCTTATATTTATAGTTTTAAGTAACTCTCACTTTTCATATCAAATTTAGGGGCAGTTTGATGAAAAGTAATTTTTAGCCAATAAAACAAAGCACCAATCAACCATCGTTTATGAAAATTGTTAACGTTTAATTATTTTTACGATCGAAAATATTTCAAATACTTAATCAAACTTGAAAAAAGAATCAAAATTTCCATTTAAAGCAAATTTTACTGAAAAAAAATGATACTTACGTATTACTGCAATAATCGCCAACTCTGAATAACTCGCCAAGTTGGCAACTTCGATTTTCTATGTGTCGTGCACGCTGAATTGGCAACCACGTGTTTCGTTTCATATAATGTCGCCAATAGGTTGCGATAACATGTAAGTACCAAAACAATTTCTAGGCTATAATTATTTTTATCCTTTTCTACTGTGTGTGTGTTCTTTTAAATTATTTTGCATAATAATTACCTTTTCCGACAATTAGGGGATAATTACATCGCTATGAAAAAATATACAATAATACCACAGTATAAATTGATTCTTTTATGATTATTACATAGGTGGTGCAGCATTATTTTACTGACTCTCAATTCCGAATGGTAGAGAACTCTGAAGAAGTGAAAGATTTTCTCTCCATCTCAGGAAAGCTATCGCTGAAGATCAAAGCAGGAATGGTTGACGTCAGTGGAGAGGGTAGTTACCTTAAGGACAGCTCTTCCAAGACGAATGGGATTGAAATACTTGTCAAGGTCCATTTTGAGACGGTATGATTTAATTAATTTTTGTATATAAATAACTGTGTTAGTATCAGTGGCGTAACTAACAATGGGCTAGGTGGTGCCATGCACCATGGCCCTCAATCTTAGGATGACCTCGGTCCCTAACCACCAACTAAGTCGAACTTATGATAGATAATTACTCTAATATATATATATATATAAAACATAACTATAATCATATCAATTCAGTTCAGCCTGTAGGGACTATGATAAACTATTTCCATTGTTTGTTCAGTTTTACAAACTTTACTTATTGAAAAAAGTTTATATTATTTTCAATTTTTTCATTTTTCTATAAACTGTTACTTGAAAATAATCTTCAAGTTCCATGAAAAATCTTACCGTACTTATTATTACATCTTAAAATTATTACGAGAGGAAATTCTTTCCTCTAGTTACGTTCTATTTTTAATAACAATATGATTCATAATAAGCTAATTTTCTGTTTCAATACTTCATAATCTACTTATATGTATAATAAACTTACAGAGGGGTCTTTTTTAAGTAATTATATTAATATTTTTTTATACTTTCTTGTTCATGCATATTTTTTGCATCATATTTCCTGTCTATATCTGTGGACCATTTTGTAACTAAGTTCTCTGGTGGATGAGTTCGATCCTCTCTAATAAATATATAGCCAGGTTTGTAATGTAGCATTACGTTTCTCCTTCCTTTTAACGTCAGTGAGTTCTCGAGAGCACGTATGAATTGTATTGTATAAATTATAAAACTAAAATTATGGATAAAAAAAAGAAACCCAATAGTACAAAATGATAAGCAAGGAATCAGCCTTTCATTTTGTATGGCTCTAGAGTTTGGGGCGAGGCACTTAAAGAGAAAGATTGAATCTAAGTATCATCGCGACGCATACAAACAAGGATACTTTTATTCGGGTCTATGTTTTATCGCTAAAACTACGATAGTTTATGCTATTTTCACCTCTCCAATCGACATTACTATTATTCATGATATGTATGAGGGAAAATCGTCTCGCTTCTTCCATCTCAAAGTGATTTATTTATCCCAGATTTTTATCCCTCATCCTTCAGAGAGGAATGCCATCAATATTGTTCAATTTATGACAAGAGCACAGAAGATTTTCCTGTTAAGACTTTGATGGCAGTAAAATTGATGGAAGAGTTGTTTCGCATTTGTTGTGTTGAAGGAATTTACTTTCAATTTAAATTCGTGATGAATAGTTTTTTAGCTTCTTTTATGTTTAAATTTCACGTTAAATGGATCACTGAGCAAAATAGTGTCATTTCAGAATACCTCATCTGTACTGACTCTCTTTCCTCCTTGGATTCTCTTAAATGTATTTCTTCATCTAACAATATAACGTCGAGATCCAGAAGCAACTTATCTAAAGATAAAAACATCTCAATAATTTTTGCATTTGTTACACACGGGCGTTCTTGAAATGAGCGAGCCGATTGGCTTGCAAAAGCTGCAATTAATAAAATTGACATTGACGTTAATATTCCTAAATCGTTTTACAAGAAGATCACGAATGAAAGAATGATAAGTCTTGGAAAAGAATATTCATTTCTAATAAGGGGAGCATATTTTGAAATTTTTTTCACACCATTAATAAGAACTATCATGTCATCATTTTACACTAACTAAAAATTAACCCAATATTCTCACTGGTCACGGTAATTTCAAAAGCTACCTGAACAAATTTAATTTAGCTCCTTCATCTTTCTGTGACTGTAATATTGGTGGTGAGGAAAAAAAAAACATGTGATCCTTTGTGTTCCAAGTATTAAAAAAGATCATAAGACTGGCGTTCAAAGACTCAACAAATTGGCCATCGAATTTTCACCATTTTTTTTCCACCAGAAGTGCTTTCAATAATTTCTGTAAATTTGTTGTAACTGTTTGTAATCCTTCTTAACTTCTTTTTTAATTGTTTATTTCCCTTGAATGTGTGTTTATACTTACTTCTGTAAGCCCCGTGTGATACTTTGTGGTGCACGGGGATTTTATAATTGTTTTCAATAAAAAAAAAAGTACATTTAAGCCACTGCTTCTCAAAGTTGCAACACTCGCGACCCAATATTCAATCATAATTTTCATCGCCCCCCATACAATAACAATGTACTGAATTCAATACTATACTTTGACGCTAAAACTACGATACGACTTTCACCTCTTAAGCAACACCCCCAATGTATATAAACGTCTCGATAAGCCAAAGTGTTTATTTCCCCAGACGTATATATACATCTTTCCGAAGTACGATCTTTTCTAAGCACTGCTACCTGTAAAATTATTCCGAAGACTTTGGAACGCAATAAAAAGACGTTGACAATGTTTGTGAAGGATTTACTTATTAAAGATTATTTTTGCCTCTTTATTCCTTCCTCCCCCCCATTACATCACATACGTGTGCCAACGTGGAAAACGATTGGCATTTGGAAGCGAATCGCGAAACTTTTGATAGGCAGTCAAGGTTTAATTATAAACCGTACAAAAATTATCAAGATAAGTCTTAATTTTTGTTTTAAATTATATATATGACAAGTCCATGGGGTCACTGGTAATTAATAAACTTGTTTTTAACTCAGTATTGTTAATTTAATTATAAAATTCATTGTGTAGCACCAATATATTTATAAGTGTAAACGTATATATTATTTTTTATTATGGTCAGAATGTATTTTGTTTGTTTACTTTCAGTACATTAATATTTTTTTAAATAATGCTTTGTTCTCGACTTTTCAAAATATGCTCGCGCTCCTTTGTAGAGTTGTCACGCGCCTGAGAAACGCTGCATTTAAGCCCAAACTATGCCAAGAAAGAGAAGATAATAAAAAAAATGTAGCTTTGTTTCTTTAAAATATTCATACATTTTTACTTTTAATTAACAAAACCCAACCAAGATAAGGTCCTCATTTTTTTTTTGCACCAAAATTTGGATACCTTACTACTCCACTGGTTGTTATCGCTAAGCCTCTAGAACGGGGGTACTCAACCTTTTTTTCTGCCGGGCCGTATACATATGTTAGCAATATTGCGCGCATACATACATCATATGTATGCGGGTTGATTGATTGATTGAATATTAACGTCGCACTGTTCAGCTACACGAGGGCTTTTCACGGACCACGTAATTTTGAACCATGGTCAAGTGACGGGACGACACCTGAGCTAGCACCCCTCTCCTAACTACCACACCACACCAACGGGAGGACGTTTCAGTATCTCGACAGATTTAACGTGCATCGCTGCCCCACACGGCAGGGTCTTTAGTGGTACAGGGTTCGAACCCGTGACAAAGCAAGCCACGGTCCGATATCTATACCACTCGGCTACCGCGGCCACATATGTATGCGGGACGCATACATATGATGGTGATTTCACTTTGGCCTCAACATGAGAATTAACGGAGGGGTGGAGAGAGAAATGCTTTAAGACCAAGATAACAGAAAACTTAAAATGTGTAAATTGATAAAAATATTTAAACTCCTATTTTATTTATTTATTTATTATTTTTTTATATTTTTCTAAATTGGAAGCATTTAAGAATAACTGACAATTTATGAATCAGTAAACGATTTTATATGATTATCAGTAATATAACAAATTACTTAAGGTGTCTTTGTTACCCCGCTGTGACATTTACACTGACAAAACACTTTTTTGCTCTCTGCTGTAAAGATTATTCAAGAAATCCTATTTATCACCTCTTGAAAGAGATCTCGAGAAAAAGTGTCATTGAATATTATTCCTGTTTATTAGTATTTTTAAATACAACACACTTTCGTGACAAATCCAACCGTTACTGAACAATACTTGATTTTCACTACAAAATAGTTAACTTCCCAATCGTCTTGAAACAATCTATCTATTTTCTTCAAATATTTTTCGCTTCCAAAATATGAAAGATAGTTAAAAATTAGTTCCACTCTTAAAATGATCGCTACACCACTGTTGTCTATTATCAGAAAAAAAATTATCAATTCGCATCCATACGACATCGAAAGCCAAAATCAAAATTGATAGATTTTTTAACATAGAATTTCTCACCCCAAGTTTTCATAAATAAAGGAATTTCTCAGAATAATGGGCCATGGCCGGGCCACTTAAAAAGATCTAGTGGACCACATGCGTCCCGTGGGCCGCTGGTTGAGTATCGTGCTCTGGAGTTAGGATGGTGAACCAATGGCACAGGTGCCATTGATTGCACACGACACAATATTTTGGGCACGCCACCGATCAAAACGGTTTGCATTTTTGTTCAAAATAACGAAGTTCACTATAAAATATCACGAACATACGCGAGTGATCGGTCGTGGTGTGGTAATTATGTCAAGTGATCCAAATGAAAGCACGACGAAGTACGGAGCAACGCTTGAAGAAGTTTTTTTAGATATTTAAATGAATTTGAATCTAAAATATTTACAACCTGTTTAAGCTACCATAAAACACACACTATTGTTTCTTTCTTAGAATACAGTTAATTCACAAATATAATTATATATTTTGCAACAAATATTACTCTATGACATATGAATAAATAATTTTATGACAATACACTAATATCACTTAATTTTTGATTCACCTAACTAATCCCCACTAATCTCTCATATAACATTACAAATTTTGAAGATTTTACTCCTATCTTGCAGTCATTAGCACACGCACAACTTTTTTATATTATAAATTATGTTCTTTCTACCATCAAGAAAAATCTTTAAGATAAAAGAACGGGGAAGACGTATTTCCTATGTTCGTTAGAATTTATGCCTATGAAAATTTGAGTTGAATTCCTCAATGTTGAGTACTTTTTATTAATAAATATTTGAACTATTAGTAAGAGTATGACGCGGTGGGCGTCAAATTATGAGGTGTGTGACCCAAGGTAATAAAGGGACACGCGGGGAAGGGGTTCTTTACAAAGTCCACTAGTTAATTAAACACATTTATTAGACAAAACAAACATTTACATACATAACTAGAGAACTAATAGTTAGTATAGAATTGAAAGGGATCGAAGCGCATGCTCGTACATCCTTACAATTCCGAAACTTGGCCATTACTGAAGATTGTTCTGTCCGCTAGAGGGGGAGTGACAGTCTCTCTACTGTTAATATGGGAAGAGTCTAAACAACGGGGGGTACAAGAGTATAAAATTTTTCCTTAGTTTCATAATTAGTAAAACTAAATAACTCTTTGCGTAGATGATGAAAAGAAGTACTTACAAATAAAGAAAAAAAAGGAGAGAGGTTTTATAATTTTAAAATCAAACTATATTAAAAGCTGTAACATTAAAGTTCAGAGTTTATCTCTCGTCTTCAACTAATCAATGAAGCAATCCAAAGAAAACTTATCACTGTATATTTTTTAAAAAAATGCCTTCATTTATCATATAAAATAAAAATGTGTGTAATTTAATAATCATAACGGAAACTAATTACCATTTGATCCATAAGGAGAATGAAAAATATTAATTAAAATAAAAAAAAGTGCATGTAATTTTTTCTTGTGTCTCCTCTTCATTGTATCCATGCAATAGCAAAGTATTGAATTCAATGATACTATAGTTAGAAGCAAAATTTTCAATACCACTTTAACCTCTTAAGTGTCACCGGCGTATATAAACGTCTCACTCAGACAAAGTGTTTATTGCCCCGGACGTATATATACGTCTTTCCGAAGTACAATCTTTTCTGTGCACGAAGCAATACCTAAAAAAATTCAGAAGGCTTTGAAATGCAATAAAAGGACATTGGCAGTGTGTTTGCGAAGGATTTACTCATTTCAGAGAATTTGCTTATTGCCCCCCAATACATTACATACGCGTGCTAACGTGGAAAACGGTGACATTAGGGAGCGAACCGCGTAACTTTAAATAGGCAGTAAAGTATAGTTAAATTTAAACCGTACAAATGATCAAGATAAGTGTTAATATGGCAAGCTCATGGGGTCATCGATAATTATAAAACTTGTTCTTAAATAAATTGTAAAATACATTGTGCAGTACTGATTTGTTTATAAGTGTATTATATCAGTGTAAATGTGTATTCTATTTTTTATTACGTCAGAATGTTTTTTGTGTTTGTTTACTTTCAGTAAATAAATATTTTTTTAAAAAATAATCTTTTGTTTTCGACTTCTTAATATGCTCGTGTCCCTCTCTTAAAGTTATCACCCACCCTTTGGGAGGCGCACCCTATAGTTTGATAAACGTTGATATAAATACTATACTTGAACAAAAACTGTTTTTGGTATCATGCTTATTCATGTCAAGGTCACGAAAAAGAAGCTTTGCTGAATTCTAGCGGAATTTTTGAAAAGATAAAGCTATACATCTACTTATATAAAAATTTATTAATTAAGGGAATTGTGAGTGATATAATACACAGTGCTTCTCAGACTTTCAATATTTGTGACCCAATTTTTAGTCATAATTTTCATCGCGCCCTCTCATACAATTACAACGTATTGAATGCAATAATAATATACGTTGAAGCTAAGGCTGTAATACGACTTTTATTATAAACCGTAGAAATTATCAAGATTAGTATTAACTTTTGTATAGTCCAGGGACCTAGTAATTACTAAACTTGTTTTTAATTTAGTCGGTGAATTAATTATAAATTACTTTGTGCAGTGCTGATACATTTATAAGTATATTATACCAGTGTGAATGTGTATTTTATATTTTATTACGTCAAAAAGTATTTTATTTGTCTTCCTTTCAGTAAAATAATAACTATTTTGAATCCTTTATTTTCGACATACTTGCCTCCCCCACTTAGGCTTATTATGCCCCCTTAGGGGGTGGTGCTTTACAGTTTTAGAAACGCCGATATAAGCCTATAAAATGCAATAGTATTTATATAATACATAAAAAAATGGAGTAACTGCTGATTCTTTGTCAAACATTCTAGTAAATGCCAAAACCATTCGAAAAAGAATCCTTCTCATCCAGGATTAAATAATTACGATGGGCATTTTCCGAAAGTAAGTTTTGTCATTTTTTTTTCAAATGAAAACTTTTTCACCAAAAAACATTACATAAGGGCATCATGAATTGTACCCTTTGCACTACTTTTTGACATAGTTATCACCGACATTGAGACATTTGTTGCAGCTTGCAATCAGTTTGAAGAAATCACTCTGGTAAAACTGGGTGCCCTGCGATACAAGAAATTGTTGCCCATCCTGCTCCATCTCAGCACCGATTTGTAAGGATTTTTTCCTCACTGCTGAACTGAAATGCTTCCACGTCCTTAAGGTATCTTTGATTTCTGGGGTAATATGCTGCACCCATGCCTCATGGCCTCATAGACGCTGAACAGGAATTTATTTCTTTTAGTACTCATTCTTCGAATTTGGTTTCTGATACTCGGCATTAAACTAAGATAGAGATAAATGATGAAGACAAGAAATATTAATAAAAAAATTGTTTTATGCAAGGCATTGCAGAGAACGCCCTCCAGGAAACTCTAAACATAGGTTCACAGATTACTGAAGAGATTTACTCTCACCTGTGTTAGGTTATAAAGTCTGCTTTATCCAATGGTTGCCTGCCCAAGTTGATATTACAGGCAATGAAAATGTGGATAAACTGGCGAAAGTGGCTAGAAATATCAATAATGGCAACTTTATCAATGGTACCTCATTAGACGCAAATGCTGTTGCAAATTTCGATTTGAGAGTGAAGTGTTGTTGTTTCTTATGCAACCTGGTCTCGACTGTGTCAGATCCTGTCTCACGAAATTCATCATGGCAAGGAGCTAGATGTACGCCTGTTGTTGGCCGTAGCCTTAAAAACCATCAGGTGACAGTACAATTTAACTCGGTTCCAGCACAATTTAGAGGGAGAACACACTGGGAATGGCGGCGGGGGCCTTCCACCTCTTCCCTTCCACCAACCTCACGAAAGGACTTGAGGCTCGACGGCTATTTAGAGTACCCCCATGCCACAAAGGCACTATACATTTACACAAACATCCATGTCTTCTCCGGGATTCAAACCCAGGCCCTACGGCACAGCAGTCAGCGTCGCTAACCACTATACCGGATGGGCGTTGAGAAGTTAATTCCTGTAAAGGATCAACTCTATAATATAAGTAGAGACGACCTTATAACAAAGACCCTTGCTAGGCTAAGAACAGGTCCTTACAGAGGAAGGAAGATGGATAGAGATGGCAGAAGAACTTGTAGGATATGTGACAACTGTTCAAATATAGAGCTAACAACTGTTAGTATTTTTGACTGTCCAGCTATTTTTTCTGCTCTTCAAGAAACAGGGGTCCCGCTTTAGTCAACAAGCCTCTACGTCAGTGCTTCTCAAACTTTCAATACTGGCGCCCCCCTTTTCAATCACAATTTTTATCGCGCCCCCCTTATACATAATAATTTACTGAATGCAATAATAATGCACTTTTACGATAAAGCAACAATATTTATTATAAACCGTACAAATTCATGACATAAGTATTAAATTTTGTATATGTTACTTTTAAGCAAAAAAAGTTAAGTAATAGGGTTATTACTAAGTTATTTTTCCTTTCTCTGATTTTTAAATTGGAACATATTACAAAATGCGGTGGTTGCTTAGAAGACAAAATATAGATATCAGCTAAATATAGAAAATGAACTCAGAGGGTCAATTTCTTATCTTAAAACTCCTTTCAAAACTTTGCTCTGTAAGACAAGCCCACAGAAGTAGCTAATTATTAAACTTGTTCTTAATTTAGTATTAATTAATTAGTCATAAAATACTCTGTGCACCACTCATACATTAAAAGCAGTGTTTCTCAAACTTTCAATACTGGCGACCCAATTTTCAATCATAATTTTTGTCTCGCCCCCCTGTACAACAATAATGTATTTACTGCAATAAAAATGCACTTTGAAAGAGAGACGCTAAAGTTACAATACGATCTTAATTATAAACCGTACAAATTAATACGATAAGTATATTAAATTTTGTGTATATTTTAAGTAATATATATTTTAAGAAAATTACTTAAAATATATATTACTTACTTATTATTATGTTATATTTCTTTCTCTAATTTTTAAATTGGAACAGATCGCAAAATGATATATTTAATTAAGATTTATTTCCTTCAGCATCCATTTCTCAAAGTACAAATGTCATTGGAAAAATAGTCTAGTCTATGTTGATCTCTATCATATCCATCACATCTGGCATTATCGGGTACGTTTGCGTGAGTCTGGGCAACTTATCGGACATCTGCGCAAAACATCTAAAAATGCTTTTCCTCGCACAATTCCAGTCAGTTTTGGTCGACTCGATACTCCTATAGCTACCGAATCTAGCTTGAATGTACATTTTTTTTAATTTCCACGTTAATTGTAATTCACGGTAATTAAGTATTTACGGCAGTAGATTAAAACAATATCATACATACATTTTTAAGTCGTAAGCAAACATTCGACCATAATAAAGAATCAACAAGTACACAGACGAACGAGCATGGTTCCGAAAATTAAATCAAGGCGATCTTCTCAAAAATACTTAAATTTTGGATTTACCACTACTGAAGTAAGTGATGGAAAAAAAGCCCCAGCTTGATATGTGTTAAAACTTACAAATCTGTAGAACAACATGTGAAAGTTGTTTTAAAACATGTAAAAATTGTTTTTAAAACATGTAAAATCATTTAGCTATGTTGGCAAAGAATTTTAAAAAGTATTTTCTGGATGAGGACAGCTTGGTAGCAAGTTACGAGTGGATTAGGGATCTATTTCAAGATACTCCAGAAGGGTTCTCAACTTCCGAAGAAGAAATCTTCATAGATTTCACATCCAGTGAAAATTAAAAGGCAATTTTGTAATAAATCGCTCTTTGAATTTGGGGTAGAGGTGGATGAGGAATTATCTGTACTGAAAACAAAAGCACTTCGTATACTATTACCATTTTCAACATCCTACCTTTTTCAAACCGGATTTTCTGCAGTGGATGCCTTGAAGACAAAATATAGATCTCAGCTAAATATAGAAAAATAACTCTTTAAGTGTCAATTTCTGATATTAAACCTTCCTTTGAAAAACTTTCCTCTACAAGACAAGCCCGTGAAAGTCCCTAATAATTATTAAACTTGTTCTTAATTTAGTAATAAGATTGATTGATTGAATATTAACGTCGCACTGTTCAGCTGCACGAGGGCTTTTGACGACGGACCACGTAATTTTGAACCATGGTCAAGTGACGTGGACGACACCTGAGCTGGCACCCCTCTCTCCTAACTACCACACCAACGGGAAAACGTTTCAACTCTCAACAGATTTAACATGCATCGCTGCCCTACACGGCGGGTCTTTAGTGGTACTGGGCTCGAACTATTGACAAGGCAAGCCACGATCCGATATCTATACCACTCGGCTACCGCGGCCAAATTCAGTAATAAGAAATTATTTATAAAATACTTTCTTCAGTACTGATACATCAAACGTATACTGGCTGAAACACCGACTCTTCGCACGAGTTCATTTTTTAAAAAATAAAATATTATTCTTGATATAATAGCTGAACTGTAAGGAGAGTAAAACTGTGTGCACGACATTGTATACAAAAATGTAAAATGATTTTTTTTTAGATAAATGCTATAATTGTAAATAACTGTTTAAAAGAACTGTAATTTTAAACCTCACACAATTAGCATTTAGAATTAATGTTAAATTATGAAAAAGAATATAAAATTCCGATGAAGAATAATTGTGTTACTTTTTAACATTTAAAGCGAGAAGACTTCAAAATGTTTTAACCCGGGAGCAGGCGCGTACTCGATACTAACATTAATGGTAGTGCGGGGGGACTCAGTCACCCCAATCATTTGTTTAGAATTATTTTTACTGTGTACACGATATAAATCGGAATTCTAGTGAATATTTTAATTAATAGAAAATATACTTACCTTCTTTCAAGGACTATTCAATTCTTTGATGATTTGAGAAAAAATCCAATAAAACTGAACTAAAATGATTCAAAAGTACAAGACCATAATAAAGGACGCAAATCAGACACTTTTCAATTATACTACAGAAATGTTAAACCAATAAATTCTTTTCCAAACATCGCAAAACTCAATTATTTACAATTTCCCTAAGCGAAAAGCAAACGCATAAAAGATGGGAGGGAACTAATATTGATAATAACCATACCATAAGATTGAAGGTTAATCAAATGATTAGCAAACGTACTATGCAGCCTGGCTGAAAAGTGAATCATGACTTCCTTTTCTTTTTCTACAACTAATGTACAGTATTTCAATAATAATTACAGTGGTGAATTGTTTATCTTCTTAGAATTTTTCTCAGGGTCTGGGTTTCGTTTTTTCTTTTAACGAGTAATATTTTATGTTAAAACGTAATAAAAAAATCTCTCATTGAGGAAATACAGCAAATAAAACAAAATGTTTTTTTTTCTTTAATTTGGTTTTGGGATCAAAGATAGCTATTTGATGACGGAAAAAAGCCAGATAATAAACATAAATTATGTCAGTGTTGTTGTGTGTATTTTTTTTATTATGGAAGAAAGCATTTTGTTTTACTTCTCTTTCCGGTTATTTTTTTAAAAAAATCTTTAAATTTTCGATACGCTCGCGCCCCCCCACACTTTGAGAAACACTGCTCTATGTGGATAATATTGAACAGATTGCCAAAGCAGTCCTCTTGGCCCATGGTACTGTCTGACTTGTTGCCGTCTTTGACGCGACATCATCATCATTGCAAAAAACAGTTTTAGACACTTAAGGTGCATTTCTTAAATAACTGCAGTCTAGGAATATTGGAGATTATTTCAAAATATTCTGCTACAGTTAATGATTTTGTTTCCTGATTATAATTAAGAGAATGATAGACATTCATTTAATCTGGTTAATGGAAACTATCAGATTTAAAAAAATATGCATACATACTTAAATTAGAGCAATACATTTTATATTGAGCTCTTTTTCTATCATTGATTATAATTTTAACGTTTATTCCAATCTATATACCTTCTGAGATCAATGGTTTTCCCGTTCTTCGTCACCGCATATTTCTTTAGAATCAATCACATTTCTCTCAAAGAATGTTTTTATTATTTTAATTTATAACGAATGTTCTAAATAATCCATGCAAACTTAGCACATTCTTTGTTATACAAGCTGTTCCAAATTAGGATACCGATTGGTCAATCATAACTACAAATTGCAATGCTCAAATCGATTTGCAGAACATTAGTTTTTGCAAGTATATTTTACTGATCAGTTCAGTTATATGCTAATATATCAAATGATTTATTTAAGCGAGTATTGAAATTTTTACCAGGGCTTCGAAACGTAATTCTTTTCATTCTGGTTAAACTAAAAAAAAATGTGTGCGTGTATCGGTGTGAACATGCGGTAGAAGTTAACTTCTTCGGCTTATATATATTGAATTGTATAATTGAGTTAATTTTAAAGTAATCTTATATAGAATTAACAAATTTATTATTATCATTATTAATTCAAACTGTATTTAAAAAAATAATTAAGATGGAAAAAGTATAAGTATAAACAAAATTTTTATTTTCAATACAAAATACTAAAACAAATTATTGTACGCATTTATAGAAAAGTATCATTATATTATTAGTCTATTTACATTATGCTTATAGGTGTTTCAGTACATACTTTTGTTATCAAAGGCTTGTGGTAACTAAAATAAGAAATGTAGGTTTTGCACTCAATATCATTTAAGAATCTGGAAAACACTGCTTCAACCGTAGTATTTGATTTTGTCGTCAATATTATTCTGTTATTTTGTAGAAATAAGGCGAAATTGTCTTTTTACGTCTTAATTTCCCCCCTATTTGAGGTAAAACTGGAAACTCGAGCCATATTGTCTTAACTAATCCTTCATCATTTGTGTTTCTACATAAACTAGCTTTCCAACTGCACCATTTGCCAATCCATCTGTCACACCAATATTTAGGGTAATCATGTAATAAATATTATTCAAATAAACTGTTTGATAAGGCAATTCATTTGTATCAATTAATGACATCTTATGTAATTTTAGACGTACGAAAGTTTCTTTTGAAGTACAGCCAATCTATACATCTTTTGCAGTTGAAGTTATTCTGTCTGCATAAGCATTCAATATTTTATTATTATACTCATTGATGGAATTGTTTGTGTTGAATAATCTTATATCTTGAGGACACCTTAATTCAGCTTCTTCCACAGTACAAAAACGAGACTCAGTCAGAGTTATTTTTATTTCATCAAGTTGTTCGCCGTTTCCAATTTTTGTAAGTATGGAAGAAAATTGGTGATTCGCTTGACGCATGACTTCATTTAGCTCATAAAATTTTTTATTTCGCCATAAAATCCGTTCAATGATGGTCTATTTCGGTTGTTTATAGATGGGCATAGAACGAACGTAAATCTCCTATTAAAATAATATCTAATCTACCAAAATTTGACTGAAAATTTCCAGTTATTTGTTTTAATCTGGAATCAACCTTTAATAATAATTGAGCAGTGATCATACTTATCTCATCAATGATTATGACTTTTATAAAGGGTGTTTTTTTAGAGGTATAGAGCTTTAAATTGCAATAAAGCAACGATGTATTATTCGATTGACATGAATTTTTTTTATTCGAAAGATAATCTTGTGGCATTACATTCTAAATATGATTTCTGGCATAGGACTGCCACGGCTGGCTCGGATCTAGTCCAATCTGGACGTCCAATTTTCGATGACTTTTTCCGACATTTGTGGCCGTATATCGGCAATAACACGGTGAATGTTGTCTTCCAAATGGTCAAGCGTTTGTGGCTTATCCGCATAGACCAATGACTTTACATAGCCCCACAGAAAATAGTCTAGCGGTGTTAAATCACAAGATCTTGGAGGCCAATTCACAGGTCCAAAACGTGAAATTAGGCGGTCACCAAACGTGTCTTTCAATAAATCGATTGTGGCACGAGCTGTGTGACATGTTGCGCCGTCTTGTTGGAACCACAGCTCCTGGACATCATGATTGTTCAATTCAGGAATGAAAAAGTTAGTAATCATGGCTCTATACCGATCACCATTGAATGTAACGTTGTGGCCTTCATCGTTTTTGAAGAAGGATTCCACCAGCCCATAAAGTGCACCAAACAGTCAGTTTTTCTGGATGTAACGGTGTTTCGACATACACTTGTGGATTAGCTTCACTCCAAATGCGGCAGTTTTGTTTGTTGACGTAGCCATTCAACCAGAAGTGCGCTTCATCGCTAAACAAAATTCGCTTATGAAAATCGGGAACAACGGCAATCTCGTTTTGGGCCCATTCGACGAATCTACGCCCTGCTTGATCATATTTAAAATGTAATGCCACAAGATTATCTTTCGAATAAAAAAAATTCATGTCAATCGAATAATACATCGTTGTTTTATTGCAATTTAAAGTTCTATACCTCTAAAAAAGCACCCTTTATATTTTAAAAAGAGTTCTGCATTGTTGAGCAGTTTCAGAATGTAACGGAAGTAATCTTGATAAAGAAATTTTTAAAGCTGTATGAATAGTCGTTCCTGAAATAGCTACTGCTGCTTTACCAGTTGAAGCACAAGTTATATATGCATGACAGTATCTATCATTGTTCGTATAGCGATTATAAATTTCTATCAAAAGTTTAATAACGAACGTTTTACTGCATCCGGCAGGGCCGATAAAAAAATATTTGAAATGGAGTTCGATATGATGATAAAAGATGCGAAGTAACATGAAGTAAAAGTCCTTTTCGTGTGCGTGTTTTATGTTTGACATTCTCACTAATTGATAGAAATCTTTTTTGGGCATTAAATTTTCTCTTTTTTTTACAATTGTAGTACATTTGAAATAGTAAGTAGTTAGTAATGTTGCTAAGTAGATGCCCTTACTGAAAAAAAATTAATTTTTCGTTCGCATTTTTTTCCCTCGCAAAATCGGTGATTTTCATTTGTCTCCAGTTTTTCTAGTGTAACCCCTGAGAAAATGTGAAGTGGACGTGATTAAGCAGATGTTGATTGCCAATTTGGCGCGAAACTGGTTTTCGTCGCCAAACCCTTGGTTTTTCGTAAAATAGCGCTTTTTATTTAAATTATTATTTTTTGAAGGCTTAGTTTTTAAGTTATTGGCTTACAATTTCACACATCGATTGAAAACAATGGAGATTTTTAAACAAAAAATCTAAGAATAATTTTTTAGTTAAAAATTCTCGTAAAAAGTCTAATAGACGAAAAACATCCAAAAAAATTTTAAAAACCGTAATTTTTAGGAAATGTTTTCAATCTTTGTACAGATTATGGATAATATAGTTCTAAACACAGAAAAAAAGTTTCGTGAGATTACTTTTATAAATAACGAAGTTATTTAATATTTACCTAAAATTTTGAGATTTTTTTGAAAAACTGTAAAAAAACCCCTGTTTTTGGCATTCTTTTTTTTTTAAGTGACTGATTCTAAAAGTGAAAAGCATTAACTTTTTTAGAGTAGAATATCAATTCATTAACGCAAAAGGAAATTGAACTGGAACGGTTTAGTTATAATTTTCATAAAAACGTATCGATTATGATTCATTTTAGAAAAAATCGTAAAAAATAAAAAAATATCATTATTTTGTAGAAAACATTATACCGTATCGTGGCGAAAAAGAATTATCTTTCCAATTCTGTAAATGTTTTTTGTCTGAATTTGATAGAAAGAATTAGATGGCTTTTGTTTCGTCCAATTTATAATAAAACAGATTAGTTTAAATAATTCACAACCCCACAAAAACTCGGCATTCTAAATCGTCTTTTTATTAATTTTTTTTCACTGTTGCCATTTACATAAAACCATAAATATTTTATTTACAAAATCGCTTCAGTACAAGTTGAGTTGCTCTTCCTTTATTATTATAAACTTCTTAGAGCTTTGAATTTTTATTTTAGTTTATATATATATATATATATATATATATATATATATATATATATATTATATTTCTCTATAATTTTATTCTTCATGTACAGCTTTTATATTCATATCAAAAACAAGAAATAATAGATAATGAACATAACAAGAAATAGCGTAATAAAAATATAAAAGCTGAACATGAAGAACAAAATTATAGAGAATATATATATATATATATATATATATATATATTATATTACATCTCTCGTGGATATCATATGAATATTTGTTAAATTTGCGACAGCTTTTTTAAAAACGTGGTGAAAGTCGGAACTTCATAATTTTTAACTTACGTTCCTCGCGTAACCGTAACTGGTAACGCGTAACGAAAATTTATTTCTAACGTGCCATAAGAAGTTAACTTCAAAAAAAATATGTTGTTTCAGTTCCGGTTTTCATTACGCCAAAAAAACCGGTTTTCAGCTCAGTTCCGAATGAATTATTTTATTTTACATATATTCTTATTTGAACTAAAAATATAATTTTGTCATAAATAAAAAACATAATTCTATCAAAACTTAGAAGATTATATTCTTTTTTAACACCCTTTCATAAGCTTCGCCTGTATGTAACGAAATTTTTGAACTAAATTTTTACCCACTTTAAAAAGTCAGATTAATTTGAAATTTTGCTCACTTGTCCAGGAACGATGACAACCATAGCAGGCATGTCATGAGTTCGATCCCAGTACCACTAAAGACCCGCCGTGTAGGGCAGCGATGCACGTTAAATCTGTCGAGAGCTGAAACGTCCTCCCGTTGGTGTGGTGTGGTAGTTAGGAGAGGGGGGTGCCAGCTCAGGTGTCGTCCACGTCACTTGACCATGGTTCAAAATTACGTGGTCCGTCGCCAAAAGCCCTTGTGTAGCTGAACAGTGCGACGTTAATATTAACTCACTCACCCAGGAACGATGACAATACAATAATTTAATCATTTTGTTCCATTGCCCTGATCAGGATCATCAGGATTAACGATTTCCCACATTTTCAGATCTGATCACGTTTCAGATCCCATTTCCAGATTTGGCGACTAACAGATTAAGTTACAGCTTAGTTCGATTAACTGTAAAAGGGCGTTTTTTAGTTTTTTAGACTGTAATTATAATCGATACACTATGTGATTTGATACAATTAACCAGCATTCATGATACGAGAGGTGAGTAGAGAATGGTAAGCATTGGCATTGCTATACATTATCAAAATCACATTTGAGAACTACTTTAATGATTATGTACACCCTCGTCACTTGTCGCTCACATCGTGCACTTGGCTTTGCAATAATTACGTAAAAAATGTTTATTTATAAATTTAACATATGAAAATTATTACCATATCTTCAAACGTGGTTTCATTGAGATTATTTCTGTTTTTTTGGAGAACAAATTTCAAACCTGAAATCTTCAAGAAGCAATTCACATGTAATGATAATAACTATATGGTTGACGTTAACCAGGAAATATTGATAAGTTAGCTACAGAAACAAAAGGGCTGAAGATACATCGCACCAAAGTAAACCGACAGTTTTTTCCGGTTCAGTTCCGGTTTTCATTCAGACTAAAATAATGGTTTTTTCCGGTTTATATATATATAAGGTTCAGTTCCGGTTCAAAATCCTGATTTTTACTTTCAAATCATTTTTAGGAAAATATAAAAAATCAATATCTCCTTAAAGATCTATTAACACTAGAAAGGCTCTTAACACTAGAAAGGCTGAAACTTAGTATATACCTATATTACGTAAAAGCAGTCAAAATGACTGCATTGTGAAAAATTAGCTAGTGTGATAAAAATTTGTTCAAAAAATTTTTTAATATTTTTCATACTATTTATAGTAATATAATGACAAGTTATTAGTAAATATTAACAATAAAAAATTTTACTTCACAAGGAAAAAAATATATTCTAAGAAATTGTGTGTCACTATATACATAATTGTTTTTTTTTCTAACTGGAATTAAAAAGCAGTCAAAATAATTTCCATGGAGAATCTAGTGTTAATCTGAAAAGTGGTTATGAAGATTTCTTAACGAAAATACCTCCAATGGCTAATAAAGTTTTTGATATTAATTACATATTCGCACATATTATGAGAAATGAAATCTTTATTGAAAGATACATTTATAATTATTTACAGATCACCCAAACTATCCCCACCTATGTTAAACCCAAAGCAGACTGGAGTCAGTATAATGAAAAATTCCTAGGAACACACTATTGTCGCAGTATCACGTACGGCGGGGATTTGGTAGCTTCCATAAGGATCAGTGCCTCCAATACGTTTGATCTGATGAGGGTTAAAGCAGCTATTAATGGTGGTATCAATGCTGGATCGGGCTCTTTTAAAGGCAACGTGGAAGGTAAGAACGTTTTTCTATAGCTAAGGATTCTATGCCTTAATATTTAATGCCTTATATAATAAAATATGTGCTGGGGAGGATGACTTTTAGTCACCGATCTCGCAACTTCAAACCATAACTAGATTGTGAGGGTAACTCAAACTTTTACTTCAAAAGAATATAAAAAACTTAATTTTAAATAAATTATAGTTTTTTATTAAAAAAAACTAAAAAACACGCTTCTATAGTGTGTGAATCGAACTAAAAAGTAAAAAAATAATTCTTAATATAAGAATAAAATGATTAACGAGAAATTTAATGTCACTGGGTAAAAGCGTGGGGTGCTCTATATTAATTGTTATAATTTCTTACTAGTTCTATTCCGAAATGCTGAGTTAGTGTAAAAATATAGTACAAAGCAAACCCCACGCCTTTACCACAATGACATTTTCTCGTTAATCATTTTATTCTTATATTAAAAATTATTTTTTTACTTTTTAGTTCGATTCACTATAAAAGCGTGTGTTTTAGTTTTTTTTAAACTATAATTTATTTTCCATTTTTAGTTCAATCTACAACAAAAGACTGTTTTTATAGTTTTTAAACTATCATTTATTTTTTGTTGAATTTATTGTTGAGTTTGATATTTGGAGCCGGAATTACGTGGCTGCTAGAATTAGTCTTGCTCTTCAATGTATATTAATTAACGGGTCTGAAGGGGTTATTTATTCTCTCCGTTTACAGGGGCCTCGGATGAGTCCCATATCGTTATATTTCAAAGATTCCGTCTCTATAGATACAGGTATAACTAATAAAAGTATGTTAAGAAAAAATATTGAATGTCAATCGTATTATCACCTTTTAAACGTATTGCTATAATGTTAAGTCGTACATCACTTCTAAACGTATATTGCTTTATGAAAATAAAAAAATATTTAGAAGTTAGAACATAAATTATTTTTATTCACATGTACGAGTCTTGCTGTTATAGGGTTGCACGTTAATCTTTTAGTCGCTAAATCTGAAAATGGTTTATGTAATAAGTCGCCAAATGTGGAAGTGGTATATGGAATTAGTCGTCTAATCTATAAATCGTTTTCCTAATTATCCTAATCAGGATAATGCAACAAAATTATGAAATTATTGTATTGTCATCGGTCCTTGACAAGTGTGCAAAATTTCGAATTAATCTGGCCTTTTAAAGTAGGTAAAAATCGAGTTCAAAGATTCCATTACATACAAGTGAAACTTATAAAAGTGTGTTAAAAAAAGAACTTTGTGCAATCCTGATGTTTTTGAAACAGTTTAATCTTTTAAGCGCCATATTAAGATCGAAAGACAATTCATATTATTCATTGATTAAAATTGGATTAAAAATCGAATATAAGAACTATATAGGGGGATACAATTTCCGAAAATAACTTTTTTAAAGGAAGTTTAACATGTTCCGTAAAAGAAACATTGGTGTTGAACACATTTCGTTTTTTTTTCACACGATTTTTTTTAAAAAAATACATTGATATTGTGAGAACCCCCCTGGGTTCCACCCTGGACACTAAGATTAACTTGAGGCAAAGAATGACCAGACGCCATTTGTATAATAACAAATTATACACTGCTGAACAATTGCTAAGGACGGATCACAAATTGCTATGTAGCATAACATTAAGCGAGACATGAGGCCTAATAGGGTAAAATATAGTTGCCACACTGTTCAGACATTAGAATAAAAAATATTTATTGTTCTGGAAAGTACAAAAGCTATGAAACATCTGAAAGAAAAAAAATTGTTCATTTGATCTGCGCACGGAGAAATGGAACAATGCATCTAAAAGTCAGCAGGCACCTTAAAGAAAGGTATCAGTACGGGATATGTCCACCGTGGAGTGTGATGCAACATTCCACACGTCGTACCATACTTTGCACAACATTATCCAGCAGCTGTTGAGGCAATTTATCCCATTCCTCTGTGAGTGCATGGATGAGGGTGTTCTTGTTTGTCGGAGGATAGTTTCGACCAGCAACTTGCCTCCCCAAAGCATCCCACACATTTTCAATGGGGTTTAGATCTGGAGAACGCGCTGGCCATACGAGACGTTGAATACCCTCGCTGTCTAGACAATCCTGAACTGCGAGTGTTCGATGACATGTTGCGTTATCATCCATAAAAACAAATTTATCACCGACAGCACCACGGAAAAGACGAACATGAGGAAGTAGAACTTCATCAATGTATCGTTGGCCCGTCATAGTCCCATTCGCAACCACATGTAGGCGCGTGCGGCCATTGATCATGGTGCCGGCCCACACCATGATACTGCATGTCGGATATCGGTCCTTTTCCTGGATATTTTCTGGACGATAAGCAGTACCACTCTCGCGCCAGATCAGTTGGCGTCTACAATCCGATGACAGACTGAACCTATTCTCATCTGAGAATAGTACGCATGCCCAGTCCTGTTCAGTCCAATTGTGATGCTCACAACACCATTGAAAACGGGCAGTACGGTGCTGTCTGATCAATGGGACACACACAACAGGTCTGCGTGCGTATAATCCTCCTCCCCTCAAACGTCTCGCAACAGTTTTTCGGGAGATCTGCTTTCCTGAGGCAGCAAGAAACTGATTTGCCACCTGCTGAGCTGTGGTGCGCCTGTTCCTTTTTGCTGATAGGACGATATATCTGTCTTCTGCAGGCGTCGTACTTCTAACACGACCTTCCCCGTGCCGTCTACTACACATTCCAGTAGTTTTAAATGACTTCCACAGCCGTGAAATAACGCTGTGAGCGATGTCGAACTCCCTGGCAACATCTGTTATTTTTCGCCCTTCTTCGATCTTTCCAATAATTCGGCCACGCATAAAATCATCTATGTGATGTCGGGAAGACATGCCAAAAATTTTAAGTTCGTCTATTAAATCTTTCCTGTAAAACTTTGACTTGAAACAACAACTGTCCACACGCGTCAAAACCTTTAAAGCTCTTATGAACGCTATCACGTGATGAACAGACGTGGAAAAAAAATTTGCATATTCATACTTCTTCTTACTAATATCCCGCACTTATCCTAATTTTCCACATTTTTCTTCCTTTCATTTTGTGGTTGCTATGGATGATAGTGTTATCCGTCCTTAGCAATTGTCCAGCAGTGTATTTATTTAGTTCCAATATCAACCTTATAATTACAAATATTCAACTATATGTCTACGTCAAAAAGGTGGGTTTACCTTTACTATTAAATTAAATTAAGAAATATGAAATTAATCAATTACTAGGCTCAATATGGAAAGGGTTTACCAGAATTGGAGGTTCGAGAAATACATGCAACTTGAATTATTACCATTCACTAAGATTTAACTAATTTTATTATATTAACGCTTGTAGTAAGCGGTACTAAGTTAGAATATATCACCTGGCTGTACTGACGATCTCTCCAGGTAGATTAATCCTTCTAAGGTTACATCGCTGAATAATAACATGAATACTCCAATATTATAATCCAATTGAATCTTCCAAACCTTGTCATTACTGCTGCTGGCTCAATCGCCTTCTCCCCCGCTAACTTAAACGCTCTCCTTAAATACCCTATCTGCTTTGCATTTCCCATTTTCTTGTTTTAGAGCTGATTGGAAATATACGCGCATTTACAATCCCCAAAGACGCCTAAGAGTATTAGTGGAAAGATGCCGTAAAGATTCGTCACAATATTCATATTCAAAATAACCGGCGCGGTAGCGTAGTTGGTTTGTCGTTGGCCATCTGCACCCAAAGTTGCGGGTTCGACCCCGGCTCAAGTAGGTGGATTTTCCTGATGCAGAAAATTGACAGTGTCCATGTCGTATGATTATGCGCGACATGTAAGAAATCCCTTGAATGCCCTTTTGGCTTGGGTGCTCTTGGTAAAGTTAAAATTCTTAAGTACAATTTCGCATTGTCCAGAGCTTAGGTGCCTTCCTCTGGGAGGAAACTGAGCATCAAAATTACTTGCGGCAATTGGTATCGCCTATATGGCACCACAGTAAAAAGTGATACCAGCTTCTGGGGAATGTGTGACGAATCTGTACGGCGCTTTACCACTAATACTCTTGGACGTCTTTGGGGATTGTAAATTCGCGTATATTTCCAACCAGCTCTAAAAGGAGGAAACGGGATATGCAAATGAATCAAAGTATGTAAGGAGAATGTTGTAGGTTAGCGGAGAAGGCTACTGGGCCAAGCGATACATAGACGGAGCGCTAAGAAGATTCAAGTTGGTTGTGTGATTAATTTTTGGCTGACTATCAGGCAGCGATCTACATTCGGAAATTTTGAGCCGACTGGAAAGGAGTGAAGTAATGAAAGTCAGGTGATATTTAAACTTCAATTATAGGAGTAAATAAATAATATAGTTAGTGGAAAGTTAATGATTGCTAGTAATTCAAATTGCGTATATCTCTCGGTCCTCTTATTCCCGTAAATCCGATCGATATTGAGTTTAATAGTTGATTGTTATCATATTTCGTGGTTTATTTTAATAATAAAGTTTAATCCCATTGACGTAGGCATATTGATTCATGTTTGTATTTAGAAGGTTGATAATTGATTCAAGTGAATAAATATTATTTGTTATTGCAAAAATGTCGTCTAGTAATTATTTGCTTCAATTCAATTTTAGTGTCCAGGAAGAAACCCAGGGGTTCCCACAAATGTACTAGGTCTGCAAAGGCAAAAATACCAATCCGCAGCCCTATTAGAAAAAAAAATATTCAAAATTCAATTTGCTTATATAATTTTTGAGTTATAAGTGAACTTTTAAATGTTACTCACAGAAATAATAGAGAACCAACCGAAAATTAAGCTTTCCTACCAATTTCAAGAAAGCTACATAATTTATAGGTAGGAATTTAACACTTACTTATTGGATTTTCCCTCATACAAAAAAAGCAACAGTAGGGTGAAGAAGTAGCAAATAAAATGTCTATCAAAATTCACAGAACAATTATATAGGTGAAAAGCTAAGAGTACAAGGAAAAAGAGAAACTCACCAAATTTCTTCAAAACAAGAAAAAAAAGGCAAAAAATATTGCTTTGGGCTTTTAAATTCTGAGGTTTTGTTTACTGTTATAGTCAAAAAAACATTTCCCACACATGTAATATTTCCTCGCACTTGAAACACTTATCTTCAGTGTTCTGACATAACAGAACAGCATACTTATGTTGAGGGTACAAGATAATGTGTATATAATTGTTTAAATCTTAACGATTTAAAGCTTTTTGCGCGAGCGCCAGGAACATAATAGATTTTGGTCTCATATGAAAAAACACAAAATTACTCCTCCACAGAAATATATAAGACTAGCTGTTATACCTGTTCTTCGCACGGGTGAACTGAAAAAATTAAACTACACAGATTGAAGGATAAAGAGGTTTTTAATGAGTTAATCTTACGTGAATTGCAAATTATACAAAAAAAAAAAAACTTTTTGCATATCTCATCTAAACAAAAAAAAGAAAGAAAAAAAAAACCCAACTTTTATAAATTTTAAGTATGTAGATCAAATACAGCTGATAAAAAGGATTTTTTTTTTTAAAATTTATAACTGCCCGTAACACTCTTGAGGGTCGATTTTTGAAAAATACCTCCCTAAGCTGATCTCTGCTTAGCAAAAGTAACACATTGTTAAAAGTTTCGTGTAATGAACGCTTAAAATAGTGTAAATAATTTATATTTGAAAGTGTAATACATTAATACTACTTTCTGTTGTATTTATTCTATGTTAAAATTGTAATATTCGCAAGCAATGCCGTTTCTTAAATTATAATGACGATTCAATGAAAAACATAGCGAAATATTCAACGACAGAGTCAAGTTGGTAAATGTCTTGCTAATTTCATAGCTCGAGCTTTATTAGAGCTTTGTAAGACCCAGCCTGTAGGGGAGCGATGCACGTTAAAACTTTATCAAACGCATTATGATTTACAGCAGTTTTTTTCATACATTATTTTTTTTGGATCACTACATTGAAAATGAAGGGATATACATAAACAAAATACTGAACTTTGGGAAATTTAATCCGTTACAGCTAATAAATTAATTAAAGCTATTCCACTGTAAAATTAATTATATACACCGTTCACTTAAAATAAATAGTCAACTCGTTTTCTAAGGTCTTCATTAACATATAAGAACGTGAGACACTTAAATTTTGACATAAACTAATTTTTCGAGACAAAAATATTAATCTTTACAATCCGCTGAAAACGCAATATCTGCTACAAAACTATTCGCCTTCCCCACTAAAATACTCATCATAGAACTCGTGCTGCCATATATTTTGGAAGAGTGGATTTCAAAGAATATTCCGGCTAAGTATTGGTAGAATATTTTTCTAAGTATTGGTAGAATATTCCTTCTAAGTTGGCATGGTGTGGTAGTTAGGAGAAGGGGGGAGCTCAAATGTCGTCCACGTCACTTGACCATGGTTCAAAACTACGTGGTCCGTTGCCAAAAGCCCTCGTGTAGCTGAACAGTGCAACGTTAATATTCACTCACTCCAAAAAATACAGTACAGTAGTTATAGTTATTTTTATACTTAAAAATGAAATATCTGCCTATTCCATTAAAATTATAGCGTTATAATTAACTACTAACCACAAACAAATTTTGAAAATTTGTCGAAATGATGTAGGGTGAAAGAGAAAGTTTATTTACTATGAGTACCAGAACCGATAAAAACATTTATTTTGAAAAAAGATCAATTTCTTACTACCAAATGTGCATAATAAAATCATAAAAAAGTATTCAAATAAAGAGAGATTTATATAACAACTTCTCCCTTCAAAACTCAGTTTTATTCTGAAATAAAAAAAATTAGGGATTATGCTGATCACAGGAATTAATTAGAAGCGAGGGTCTTGCGTAGCCAAAACAAAAGATAGATATATGCTGTCGTGGGTTTTTTTGCAGCGCACGCCAGAATTGCTTGCAGATGGCATAATTTTTTCCTACTTACTTGACAAATATCATTATATTTTGGACACTTCACACAATATCTTTATAAATTATATCCTATGCTAAAAATTATAGCATATATGTTATTCTGATTTATATGCTATATTACTGTAAAGTTTCATTAAATTCCATTCAGTTGTTTTTACGTGAAAGACGGCCAAACATCCTCACAAACTTTCGCATTTTTAATACATATCTAGATTTTTCTGTCTTTGCAGCGTTGTACAAATGTGCATGGAAAAAATCTCTCTAAAACCAACAGCTATATTTGGCGTATTGCTGAGTAGATTACAATATCATTTGTTGCTTCTATGGTAGTGACTTGGTCTGTTGTTTGTAGTGTATTTTGTGTTTAAGTTAACACCAGCGGTTAACATAAAACCCACACATTTATTAATCTCGAGAATGGCAAGACCCTCTGATGTTCATAGCCTCGGAGTAACTGCTCGAAACTGAACCAGTAGGGTTGCCAGATACAATACAATATATATACAATGAAATACTACAGAGCCAGTCACCACACTTCTAAACACAGGTTGATATGATTCAAGAAATCTGTCTTGCCAATCAGCTCCTCTCATTTCCTTATTTAACATTTTTATAAGATTTGGAATATTGATAGAAGTTTTTCTTTTTTTTTTTTTTCTGCCCTGGGTAAAACTTTTTGGTGTCAGTGACTGTCTTATGTGTTGAATTATTGGATGCTATAGTTACTACAGCACTATCTTTCTAACGACAGATGTACATTTGTCTATCACTTTAAAAATGCGGTTTTATGAAATATTTCCTCATCATCTGTGTTTGTAGAAATTTTAATTTTATCACAAATAATTACTGGCTGAACAAGTTTAAAAATATCTTCATTTAACGTCTTCCTCCTCAAACACTCACTTGGTGGTAGTGGGAAAACAGCAACACGATCTTCATCATCTGATAATGTATACAAATTATTAAGTGCGTTTTGTATAGTCGAAAATAGTTTTGAATGATACATTTGATCAGTGTTATGTTTCTTCACTGACTGAAGAAACATGCAGAGACGAGAAAAAAAATTATCATGTGATTCTCCAATATAAGTGCCTTTCCAATTACACAGTCCAGTCATATTAATGTGACCACTGTCGAAAGCCAGAATAACCATCTTTCGCAGAGGGGAAATAGTCATTTAGGATCCTCAAGGTATTCACTAGGATGTTGAGCCATGCCGACTCTATTGCTACACTAGATTACGCGCGTGAGGATCCATGGCGCGAACAACCCGATCGAGATGGTTCCATAGATTATTGATTGGGTTTAATTCAGGTGAGTTATCTGGACACGGAAGAACGATAAACTGATCCTGGTGCTCTTTGAACCACGCACGTATGCTGTCAGTTGTATGACACTCCGCAATGTCTTGCTGGTAGATGCCCTCATCATGAGGAAAAATAATGCGCATAAAGGGGTAGACATGGTCTGAAAGGACAGATGCGTACTTCTATTGATCCATCGTGCTTTCCACAATGATGAATAAACACAGAAAATTTAAGGAAAACATTCCCCAGACCATAATGCCCCCGCCTCCAGCCTGAACCTTGCCAGCAATTATTGCAGGGTGTTTGCTTTTAGACGTTTCATGCCGTATTTGCCACCAACCATCCGCCCGATGGAGTATAAAGCGTGATTAATCAGAAAACTCTACCTGTCGCCTCTCATTGGATGCCCAGTTGCGGTACCTGTATGAAAATTCCAGTCTTCGTTGCTGATGAACAGCAGTCAGCATAGGTACATGAACCAGGCGCCTGCATCTGAGAACCAGACGCAACAACGATCACTGAACAGTAGTTTGGAAGACACTGTTGGTAGCCCCTTGGTTCATCTGGGTGGTATGTTGCTTAACGGTGGCACGTCTATTGTCCCGAACTCACCTCTGCAGCCATCAGTCACATCTATCACCTATTGTCCGTGGTACACCACATTTTCCACGTCACTGATCTTGGACGGTCCCATTTTGCCATGCACGGTATACTTTAACCACGGTGACTCATGAACAGTCCACAAACTTAGCCGTTTCGGAAATGCTTCCAACCTTTTCCCGAAAGCCAAAAAATATGCCGTTTTGGACTTCGGATAACTCTTTACATATTTGCATTACACCAACGACTGTAGTGTTTTCCGAAGCCCTCACACACCTTTTATATACGCTCAATAGCACTGCGATGCCAGCATACTTCTGTGATTGGTTATTTAACGTCAAAGTCGAAAGTACGTGGTGGTCACATTAATGTGACTGGACTGTGTATATAAGAACGTTCAACTATCAACAAATAAACATGTTTCTGTGTGGCTGTTACGAGAAATCTATTTCAGATCGTCGTGAATCTATAAAATAATAGAAGATGGAGATGTAGGGAAATTGGGAGAAGTATATGGTAAAAATCGTAAGTAATTTTGTCGACACTACTAGAAATCTTAGCATTCAGAAAATTTTCTGCATTAATCTATGCACTTTAATTAAAACAATTCTTAACCATGTTGAAAATGATAGCTTCCAACACCAATGTTCCATTTAGGGAACATCCAAATTTCTTACCTAACAGTAAAATTTATTATCTTTTTTAAGATAATTTACAGTTTATAACAGAATGATAATTTTTTTACTATTCTTCTGAAATTATTAAAATATTTGTTGAATTTTTTGTTTATTTTATTCGAATGTTTGAATTTTCCTGCATAAAAAGTTTAAAAAGTTGAATTCATGATATTTTTAACGAGACATTGTTTATTTTAGTAAAACTTCCTTGGCACAAACTAAATTCAAAATTTTTTTTCTGCATAGTAATTTTTGTAGAAAAATAGGAATAAAATTGCTTATTTCAGAAAATTTTAAAAATGATGTGCCTTGTATGCATCATTAGCCTGTAAAATGCTAATCAGGTTTATTTGATCATCTGAAAGAAGATGGAATATTAAATGGAGAAAAACGAATGTTAGTTATTAATTTATTAAATAAAAAAATTCTGCTTTTAAATTAAATTAAACTTAACCGTGTATATTTTTTATTTAAAAATATGATAGAAACTTGTGAATATCTGAGTTTAAATACTTTATTTCAAAAGTATAAATTTACATAAATACCTTTCTTTTGGTTCAGTTAACCACATAGAAATTAAATGAAAGAAATTTAAAGAACTCTTTCTTATTTTTGATTTTTTACAATAATGTACATTATTCCATTCTTGTCAAAATACAATACATGTCTATTTATAGTTTTAAAAATAAATAAAATCCAAAGAGAGAAGTTTAGTTTTGTTATTTTGTCACTAGATGTCAGCACGATGCTTTACAGTTATTTTATCGAGTTAAGTTTTTGAGAGATTTAATAGATGGCAGCATAATTAAATGTATATTTTTTTTTCTAAGTAAGTGAAATAAATTTTCTCACTCAATAAACGAGGGACCGATTCCTCGATTAGATAAAAAAAAAATGATGATTAAACCGAACTCCGTGTAGTAAACGTCAGTTTTTAAAATAAATAGGAAAAAAATCATACACATTTCTGCGAAAATATTTACTATTTGATCGCACTTTTCAACCTGCAACTGGAAATTATAAGTATTTGAGAATTAATCTTCCATGATGTTATTATTTTTTTTCTTCGGAATACAAAATCCCTGCTGTGGAGTAGAATTAATTATATATGTCCTTCGTCAAATAATAATTAATTCCAATACTTGTAAAATGCTTACAAGTAAAACAATGAATAAAAAAAGTAGTAGAGACAGCTAGGGCCTTTAGGCAGTGGCGTAACGTACACCCCCAAAACCCCGCTTCGCGGAGGGGGTGAGGAAGCCTGATGTTATAGTTCTATATTCTCTTGTAAGATCTGGCTTAGGGTCCCAAACCTCACTTTCCAGGCAGGGGGCTAATATTCTCCTTTACGTCACTGTCTTTAGGCATGGGTCCAGGGCTTCAACCTTGGTGGATGGTCTCGTTCCCGACCTAACCTCAAAAGAATTAGGATTCGAAGAATCATTTGACTGGTCGAATGGTATTCCCTGATATATATATTTTCCGGAAAACTGGAGATTTTAAACTATATGCCAACTGGAAACAGTGACAACATTGCATTATTATGTCATGTCCGTCATCCATGTCTAAGCCTAGGAATACCACCATACCACATCATTACACATTTCGTCAAAAGAAGGCAGTCGTTTGAGTCAGTTTTTGCCTAGATTTGTGAGAGTGTGTGTCATATTCATTTATTTATTACGGGTCAACTTTTGAACGAGTATTTGGTAATGTATGTGAAGGCGATTAGAATTCGTAACCTTCCGATCAATATGCACATAACTTATCCCCTATACTAAACTGACCATCTTAGTACGGAGACTGTTAATGGCTTATATAGGTACCACCACCACCACACACTCCTCTATCAGTGAGTCGGCGGATATGTGAATGAACGATACCATAGTAATGGCGAGCGTGTGAGTTGTTGCGTAAAATGTGTTTTGACGGCTTGAGTGTTACGTCATGCGATCTGACGGCTTTGCTGTGCTGCATCATGCGTGTCTGACGGCTTTTGGTTGCTCTTGCGGCGGATAGATGGCGCCACGTCTGCTCTGCAAAAGTTACAAAGTTCAGCCAGGGTCACCAATGAAGGCGATTAGAACTTGCAACCTACCGATCCATAAGCACATAACATATCCACTATACTAAAATGACCATCTTAGTACGGAGGCTGTTACTGCCTTTTATGGATACCACCGCCACATATACTATATATTGACTGCTATTAAGGGTTGAAAAGTTGACTTTTGCATGGGAGCCCAGGGCCTCAAGAAATCTTAAGACATCCCTCGTGATAGCATATAAAAGTCGTAATTACATTATATCATCCTTCCTTCTCGTTGCACAGGCAAGCTGGATTTACTTCGTCAAAATGCCCAAGACAGCAGTTCTATGGAGATAAACTACTATGCCTCTGTACCAATTGAAGGTGTGTCCTACGACATCGATGGTCTACTGAAGTTAGTTGAAGATTTTCCTAACCACGTGAAGAAAGTGAACAGAGGAATGGGAAATCCCTTGCGCATGGAACTATACCCACTGAGCTCGCTTAATAATGGATGGCCTGGATATTTAGAAAATAGGTAACTTTGTATTGTTTTATTATTAATTTGTGAACATGTAGCTCTGTGACGTACATGGGGGGTGAGTTAGATCTCCCCTTCATAAACGAACAGATTATGTCTCGACATTTTCGACCAAGTGTTTTTAAAAAATATAACCCCCACCCACAAATAAAAAAAATCCCTGGATATACTACTAAAATGAAAAGATAAATTATCTACACCATAAATAATCCATCCTGTACCTTGAATGGATTTAAATGGACATGATAATTGTACTTTGAAAATTTTTATAATTGTAAAAATATTATTTTGCAGTTAATTTTTAAAATTATATTTGTAAATTTTATATTAATTTGAAACGATTTGCTTTGCAACTTTTTTTTTGCTTTGACAGATTGGCAACAGTCCTAGTAATGGCATTCTTGACTAGCAACGTTTTACAGTTGCGGCAGTTAGTCCTAGCAAATAAAGAATGATTTGATATTGTAAAGAGTGTTTTTTTTCCAGGTATAGAAGTTTAAGTTGGCATTACTTTTCATGATGGCGACCGATTTAATAGCTGTCAAGTGATTTATTCTCAGTTTGGTTTGGCAATTCTTTAAAACGATCATCAAGCAAGGCGTAGATTCGTCGAATGGGCCCAAAACGAGATTGCCGTTGTTCCCGATTTTCATAAGCGAATTTTGTTTAGCGATGAAGCGCACTTCTGATTGAATGGCTACGTCAACAAATAAAACTGCCGCATTTGGAGTGAAGCTAATACACAAGTGTATGTCGAAACACCGTTACATCCAGAAAAACTTATTGTTTGGTGCGCTTTATGGGCTGGTGGAATCCTTCTTCAAAAACGATGAAGGCCACAACGTTACAGTCAATGGTGATCGGTAAAGAGCCATGATTACTAACTTTTTCATTCCTGAATTGAACAAGCATGATGTCCAGGAGCTGTGGTTCCAACAAGACGGCACAACATGTCACACAGCTCGTGCCACAATCGATTTATTGAAAGACACGTTTGGTGACCGCCTAATTTCACGTTTTGGACCTGTGAATTAGCCTCCAAGATCTTGTGATTTAACACCGCTAGACTATTTTCTGTGGGGCTATGTAAAGTCATTGGTCTATGTGTATAAGCCACAAACTCTTGACCATTTGGAAGACAACATTCGCCATGTTATTGCCGATATACGGCCACAAATGTTGGAAAAAGTCATCGAAAATTGGACGTCCAGATTGGACTACATCCGAGCCAGCCGTGGCAGTCCTATGCCAGATATCATATTTAAAATGTAATGCCACAAGATTATCTTTCGAATAAAAAAAAATTCATGTCAATCGAATAATAGATCGTTGTTTTATTGCAATTTAACGTTCTATACCTCTAAAAAACACCCTTTAAAACTCAATTATACTTATATTTATATCAAAAAAGACCAATATACCCTGTGGTAGATACTAGAATATGAAAGTGCTCGTGATTGGGATTGTAAAGAATTCTAGATAGAGTTTGCTCTTATCAGTCCCATCATACTTTTGCTTCATTGGGACATTACGAAGAATTTCTAGCACTCCCATCAAAAAATATTTATAGTTCCAAAAAGAATCAGAAGATAAAATTATATTATAGATCAGAAGATTAAATATATAACTTCAATAGTATAGCTTCTAGAAATTCCATAGAATAGTCTACTAGAAATGTTTAACTCACACATTCAACTACACTCGCTGAATAATAAAAAATGATGACAAAATAGTCATTAAAAAATATGAAAAAGAATAATTTTAGTCATGGAAGTTTATAAAACCTATATTTATAATAAGTTATATCGAAACTAGAAGAAAACTAAACAAAGTACGAAATATCAATCATGAGACAATAATATTAAACTTTAGTTAACCAATTCCAGTGATGAATCGAACCTAGATTACTGACCTTAATTTATACGAAAATTTCTTTTCTGAAATAATTTTAAAATGGATATATAAATTTAAAAAAGACTGGGAACAATTGTTTAAAAATTATATAAAATTAATTGTTTCGTACAATCAAATTACAGATATTGGTTAATTTTCAAAATATGAATTAAAAAAAAACTTTAGATTACACCACCATTTCGAAACTCATGTAACATTGTCAAAATTCTCGAGAATAGTGACAAAACGCAATCAGGCATTCAAGAAATGGAACAAATAGTTTTTAATCAGCGTCACAATTTTAAGGTATCCGACTACGTTCGGAACCGTGATTTTAAAAAAGTGCATAAATGGATAATTTTCATGATGTTTAGTGTCACTCAGATTAAAATACATGCATAAAATTGTTTTAAAGACATTTTGACAAAAAAACTTATTTAAATATATTTTTGCAAAAAATTACCATAGAATGACCCATTTTCAAAATATTCTCCTTTTGTGAAAAATGCTTCTATTATAATAATTTTTGCCTCTGTATAGCACAGACCTCTGTACAGAGGCTCAACTATGATTTTTGAAAAATTCACATCCTTTTCAGTGTTACCACCAGTTGAAATAATTATAGGCGTTTTTTTTTCTTAAAATTTCTCCCCTCTGTTGTCGTAACACATGGATAAACCCACTTCTAAGTTATATATTTCAAATATTCTATTTGAGCCTCTGTACAGAGGTCTGAGCTATATACAGGCAAAATATTATTATAATAGAAGCATTCTTCACTTAGGAGAATATTTAGAAAATAGGTCATTCTATGTTCATTTTTTGTCAAAATATTGCACTTAAATAATTTTTCATTGTAATACTATCCTTAAAACAATTTTATATACATCTTCTAATCTAAGCGACACTAAATATCATAAATATTATCCATTTATATGCTTTTGCAAAATCACGGTTCCGAACGTAGTCGGATATCTAAAGCTGCATGGAGGCTATTGGCGAAGGACCTCGTAATTTTGAGTTCGTGACCATGACCTCTAAGCGATAGCAGTTTTCAAGAAATGGAAAGCTCTAGAAATAATACAACTTCGTAACGGAGTATATTCAATAATTACACACCTGCAGGAAGTGAAACAGAAATACATTATAATATTCTTTATAAGATATTTCCTTCCAAATTTTTGCAAGTATTCTTTATTGTCCTTCTAAATTGTATAGTTGTGTGGAAAGTTAACTATACGGTTCGAATGCCTTAAAAGGTTTTGGAAATGTAATTCCAAACTGACACGAGGTAAAGATTAACTGTAGTATGAAGACTTAAATAAATTTCCCATTATTTTTGGTTTTTTTTCTTCTAATCAATAGCAAAAAATATGTATTATCTAATGAATATTGCTATCGGGTTGAACTGCTTTTAAAAAGATCTCTAATAAGCATGGTCTTATGGAGTATAAGCGAAAATTTTATTCTTGAATTATCTAATAAATACAACATTTTTTTTAGAGAAAATCCTTAACACACACACACACACACACACCCATATAATTTCACAATAAGACCGATTTAAAATTTACATAAAGGTAGAACACAGTAAATCAAATCCATACTAAAAATACTTTTAAAGGGAAAGAAAAGGCCCGATGTTGCTTTACTGTATTTGTTACAAAGGCTTCCCAGATTTCTCGAAGTTTCTAGATGTATATCTTCAAATAATAACTCTAGAACTTTTCAGATTTAGCAAGAAACTATTTTTGGTATTAAATTTGGCGATATCGCAACATAAATGGTTAAACTGTCGCTAACCTGTTGTCGAGGTGACATATACTTATTCACCATAATTGACAGTTGTATTCCCGCTTTTGTCTGTAATTTTCAGACGGTGTAAAAATCAATTTAAGCTGTTTCAAAAATTGTGAAGTCGTATTTATGTTTAAAACGTTGGTACTTATGTTTTAATCAGTGATCTCCCGCCTCTAGGCGATTGTGGCCCATGGATCAAATGGTACAGGTCCACCCAAAAGGAGCCTTAAATTATTTCCATTTTATTTACCGTAGTGTATTTCTCAAGAGTTTGTGAGACTTTCCATTGGAAATCACTGCATAAAGTGATTTAACCCTTTATCTACCGACGGTATAAGTACCACTCACTTTAAAATTACACAGAATAACCATTTTTACGAATACTCTGACGATACTTAGCAGAGAGAAATATTCTTTTAAATTTACTCTTCCAAGATATATTGCTGCACGGGTCTATGATGAGTATTTTAGCAGAGAAGGCGAATAGTTTTACATCAGAAATTGCGTTTTCTGCTGACGGCGTTTTCAGCGGATTGCAAAGATTGTTATTTTTGTTACGAAAAAATAGTTATTGTCAAGAGGTAAGTGTTTGATTTTTTATGTTGATAAAGACCTTAGAAAATGATTTGATTATTTGTTTTAAGTGAACAGTGTATATAATTAATTTTACAGTGGGATATCTGTAATTAATTAATTAGCTCTAACGGATTAAATTTCCTAAAGCTGAGTATTTTGTTTATGTATGTCACTTAATTTCAAAAAAATATTGCATGAAATAAACTGCAGTAAATCATAATGCGGTAGATAAAGGGTTAACACGATTTTTAAAAGTAATTTGTGACTGATGATTTGCTACGTTTTTAAAAAGCTAAATAACTAAAAATTATTATGATGCCATTAACTCTACAGTTTATACTTTAATTGAACGAAAATAATAATTTAATATTTAATATTTCTAATAATTTTTATATTTTTTTTGTTACTTAATTCAGAACAATACTTCCTTTGAGGTATTAGCAAGTCACAAGAAGAAAGAGGTTGAAAAACCAATCAAATATACGTGTCACTCCTTTGATATATTTTTATCTAAGATATTTTTAAAGAAATTAATTTTCAGATATGACTTTTCAGAATTAAGATATTTTTTTCCTATAAAGTTAAAAAATAATTTTTTTAAATATGTATCTGTGACAGAGAGAGTTTCAAGTAAGACATAGTCACATTTTTTCCCTTTGAAAAAAAATACACAAATCTATCGCATAAAAAATATGGAAACTATTTAATACATAAATGTGTTGATAAACTTTTATAATTATTTATTTGCTCAGATTCTTCCCATTGATGAATCTCATTTAATTTAAGCCAGTGCTTCTCAAGCTTTCAATGTTTGCGACCCAATATTCAATCATAATTTGCATCGTGCCCCCCCTCCATAAATATGTATTAAATTTAATAATACTCTACTTTGACACTAAATTGACAATACGTCTCTAACCTCTTTAGTCCCTCGAAGTGTATAAATGTCTCGCTCATCCAGTGTGTGAATTTTACCAAGACGTATATATACATATTTCCGAAGTACGAACTTTTCTGTGACCTGCTATCCATAAAATTATTCCGAAGGCTTTGGAAAGCAATAAAATGACCTTGACAGTGTTGGCGAAGGTCTTACTTATTTCAGAGGATTTGATTATTTATTCTTTTTCTACCCCCCCTCCCTCAATGCACCACATACGCTTACTTATGTGCTAAACGGTGGCATTAGGGAACAAATCGTGCAACTTTTAATTTTCATTTAAGGATTTAATTATAAACCGTGCAAATTATCAAGATAAGTGTTAATGTGTTGGCATATAATTTTAAATATGACAAATCCATGCGCGGTCACTAGTAATTCTTAAAATTTGGCTTAACTTAGTATTGTTAAATTAATTTTAAAGTAGATTGTGCAATACTGATACATTCGTAAGTGTATTACAGAGTAAATGAGTGTTTTATTTTCCATTGCGTCAGAATGTATTCGTTTGCTTGCATTCAGTAAGTTAATTTTTTAAAATAATCTCTTGTTTTCGACTTTTCAAAAAATGCTCGCCTCCCTCTAGTAGGGTTATCACGCCCCCTAGAGAGGCGCACCCCACAGTTTGAGAAACACTGATTTAAGCTGATAAACTATGTAATGATTGCAAATAAGAAAACTTGACTTTATGTGAACGTTTTTATCTGCATCAGGGCTTTAGGAGACGAGTTGGACGACTTGGAAACTCAATTTGACGACTTGAGAGAGACCAGGAGACAAGTTGGAGTTTTTTCAATGGCCATACCACCTGTTGCTCCCGAAGGAGTATATGAAAAGGTGAGGAATTCTTTTGACCACATCGCAAAAGCATATCTTTATACAGCGGAGAAACATACTTAAGGTATCCGAGTACGTTCGGAACCATGATTTTCAAAAGCGCATAAATGGATAATTTTCATGATATTTAGTGGCACTTAGATTAGAATACATGCATAAAATGGTTTTAAAGACAATTTGACAAAAAAATTTATTTAAATACAATATTTTGGCAAAAAATTAATTTAGAATATTCTTTTTTCCAAATGTTGTCCTTTTGTGAAAAAAGCTTCTATTAGAATAATATTTTGCCTGTATATAGCCCAGACCTCTGTTCAGAGGCTCAACTAGAATTTTTGAAATATATAACTTAGAAGTGGGTTTATTCATATTTTATGACCACAGAGGGGAGCAATTTTAAGAAAAAAACACGAATAATTATTTTAATTGATGGTAACTCTGAAAATAGTGTGAATTTTTCAAAACTTCTAGTTGAGCCTCTGTAGAGAGGTCTGAGCTATATACGAGCAATATATTATTATAATAGAACCATTTTTCACAAAAGGAGAACATTTTGAATAAAGATTATTTTAAGTTAATTTTTTGCCAAAATATTATATTTAAATAAATTTTTTTGTCCAAATGTTCTTAAAACAATTTTATGCATGTATTATAATCTGAGTGACACTAAATATCATGAAAATTATCGATTTATGCGCTTTTTTTTAAAATCACGGTTCCGAACGTAGTCGAATACCTTAAGATTTTCGACTATCCTAAAATTGTGAATTTGGCAAAAATTGACAACTTTGTTTTATGATTGTATTTTATAAGCCATCTTATTAGCATAAAAATACATAGTTTATTATTTTACATTCACTAGAACAAAAATTGCAAGTGTTTTTTTGAAAGCAGATGCCACTACTTTAACCCTTAACTTCGCAATTTTTTTAATTTCTATGAAAAAAATTTAACCAGTTTTAAATTGAATTTCAGTCATTTTTTTTGTTTTTGTTTGTTGCAGAAGTGCAACATTGTGCAGTAATGCTGTAAATTACAAAACTTTTTTTTATTTGAGGATTTTATTATTAATCATAAAATTTTTAAATTTCTTACCTTGTAATTTATTTAGTCAATAAACAAGAGGAAGCATAAAATAGAATGGATTCTTTTTATTGCCAGAACACAGTTCTTGAGGCATTAGAGATTTTTATAATTGTTGTGATTTCTGGAAAAAATGTACTTCCATCTAGTGACAAAATTAGCATGTATTTCGTTGCAGTAATATTTTTTTTCTCAGATATGTGATTTGTAGGTAATTAAAAAAATATTGAGTCTGTTAAATTAAAGTAAATCATATGTTGCAGAAATGCAACAGTGCGAAGTTAAGGGTTAAGCAAGATGTCATACTTTGAAATGCGTTTTACTCGAAATGTGTTTTTTTTAAAAATGCTCAAACGGTGACAGTGATTGATCTAAAAGTATGGAAAATAATTAAATGAAATTTTTCGTGTGTGTTCTGTATAACAATAGAAGTGTTTTAATCTTCAGGTTTATCAATCACTGTTTTATTACAAAATTTACAGTCCTTTGTGTGAATATAATTACTGTTTTTTTAAGCAATTTCTATAAATAAGGGATAAAGTGCTCTAGTTTTTTTAAAAATTAAAATTTCTCTTATTGTAAAGGTCACTTCAAAATACTTCCCAGAATAACAAAGCAGCACATTGAAATTTTGTTGAATTGCATTGAAAAATTGAAAAAAAAAATTTGTTCATAAACTTTTTGTAGAGAATGAGCCCCGTTTGTACATTTTTTTGTAAATTTTTACCAATTTTTTCCCATTTTAGTAATAAAAATTTATTTTTGTCTTCTTAATTTCAGCATATTTTTCTTAAAATGTACTAAATAAATCTAAAAATCCCAAAAAGTTTCCTTATCTTCATATTTTTTTAAAAAAAATAAAGTTGTCACACACAAGTAGTCGGATACCTTAAGAAGTAACATTTTGCACTGCTAATCAACAAACTGTTTTTAATGTAGATCCAAAAATTCACGGATAAAGTGAACAATATCTTTGGTGTCTACATGAAGACAATATCTGAGCTCGATACCACGAAAGGAGCGTCTACGCAACCCATTCTCGATGCATTCAAGGCTTATGAAGATGGAGAATACATCATGCCTCAGAAATTTGTCAGGAAGTTCCTGTTGTTACAAAAGGAAATAGTACGTATTAAAAAGTTATACGTAACCAAATATATTTTACATTCAAATAAAACGAATTTGTAATTTTCTTCACCTCTAAAGCTCCCGTTTTCTGGTCATTTTGAATTCGTAGACTTAGTGCTGATTGTGTGGAAATTCTTCTTTTCTTAAATTTAAAATAGTGTATCGATTTGTATGCAATAAAATGTACCTGAAAGAGTAAAAAATAATGAAGGTTTCTTTGGAATTGCGTGCATTCTCTCTTTCTGAAAATATTTTATTTTCTATTTTAAGGTATCTGACAGCGGTATCAGAACCGTAATTTTGTCAAAGCGTATAAATGAGTAATTTTTCTGATATTTAGTGTCACTTGAATTAGAATATACATATAAACTTATTTTAAGAATATGATTACAATAAAAAATAATTTAAATGATATTTTTGATCGAAGGAAAATGACATTTTAAAAGATTCTCATATTATAAAAAATGCCTCAATAATAATGGTTATTATTTTACCAATATAACTATCTGAATTAGGCTTTTTGAAGTATAAAGTTTGGAAGTGGATTTATTTATTTTTTGGTATATCAGAGCAGAGAAATTTTAACTAAAAATACTGGTTATTATTTTAATTGGTCGTAAATCTGAAAATAAGGGGAATTTTTCAAAAAAATCCTAGTTCAGTTCTGTGACTGAATCTTAGCTATACAGGGTGTCCCACAAATAGCTGCCAAACTCAGCACAGCCAGATTACTCGTAGGGAGTCCATAAAAAATACCTAAAGAACTATGGGAACCGGCTGTGACATCATAGTTTGTTTTTCTTAATTTTCTTGTAAGCTACGGATCACATACAGGTATAGTTCTGTCGGAGGGAAGGTTCGTTCTGGGTACCTTCCGTATGAAATGCGAGTACGCTAACCATCACGCCAAAACGATCTTCTTCGCGGGATGTTGGTACAAGTTTATATAGATATCACACCGCTGCATATTTCCCTGCCAGTGTTTCGGCGAATAGGCGAACGCACGATACCATATTCGTGGCGAGCTTGTAAGCAGTTGCGTCACTTGTGTGAGACGGCTTTGAGAAGTAACGGCTTATTTGCGTCAATGTTTGACGGTTTTAATTGCGTCAATGTTTGATGGTTTGGTTGCTTTTGCGGTGAATAGATGGTGCCACGACTGCGGTGCACGAAGGGTGCGGTTCATATCACGGCCAGGGTCACCAACGTCGGAGGGAAGGTTCGTTCTGGGTACCTTCCTTTCCGAACGTACGAATGAAATGCAAGTACGCTAACCATCACGCCAAAACGATCGTCTTCGCCGGATGTTGGTACATGTTCATATAGAAATCACACCGCTGCAGTTCTTTGTGTATTTTTTACGTACTCCCAACGAGGAATTTGGCTGTGCAGAGTATAAGTGCTATTTATGAGACACCCTGTATATTGGCAAAATATTATTATTAAGAAATTTATTTCATAAAAAGAGAATAATTTGAAAATGTGTTATTTTTTTCATCATTTTTTTACCAAAAAGTTGTATTTAGATAGTTTTTCTTTCGTAAAAATATTTTTAAAGCAATTTGATATATATATTCCAATTCAAATGACACTAAATATACATATAAATGTTAATTTATCCATTTTTTTTCAAAGTTAAGGTTTCAAACGCAGTTAGATACCTTTAAGATTCATTTGTGAATTTTCAGATATCTCAGAAATATTTTTAAACATAGGGAATGAATAATATAACCATGAAAACCTTCGTTATTTTACGTTCCTTCGGATGCACGTGGCTGCATTCAAATGAATTCATTAGTCTAGAATTAAAAAGGAAAGTAGCACTTCCACCACAGGATGAATATTGCATTAAGGATTTCCAAATGGCCAATAGATCACTTCAAAGCCTTAATTATTGATATCAAATAAGGAAGATAAAACAAAAATACAAAATATTTGTAATATTCGTCAAAATTATAGCTATGAGTTCGATATTTGATCCAGGCAATATTTCGATGCTGACCAGGTACGTCTTAAGGCTTGGGCTACCTCGACCCGGGCCCAGGGCCTCGCCCTAAATGGTAGCCTTGTTTCGTTCTCGACATTGTCTTAATAAGATCATGATCAGGATAATTTTAATTTTCAAATATTATTCCCGCACATATTCTCCGAAAAACAGGGAATTTCAAACTGCATGTCTACTGGCAAAAGAGGTAAGACTACATCATTATGTGATGACCGATGTCCATGTGTAGGACTAATTCCATAAACAATCATTCAACTCCTTTAGTCGAAATGCAGCCATCAGTCGAGCCGGTTTGTGCTTAGGGTTTTGAGATTGTGAGTCGGGCCCATTTATTTGTATAAAATTACCATTTGAACGAGTCTTTGACAATGCATGCCATATACCAGGAGGGGCGAACCTTTACGAAGCAACGCGCCATTTTTTTCTAAAGAAGTGTTTGATGAGATATAGACGTGCCCTCAAATAATTTTGACGTGATTTTTGAGGAAATAGTAAAACTAAATACTAACAACTTAAAGCTCTTTATTTACTACGAAAAAATACCTTTTGCATTGTAAAACTGTAAATAGTTAGACGTGTAATTCAAATCAAAGTAACACTAGTGTAACTTCTCTGTTGCTGCAGATTGGATAACAAATAACTTATATTAGGATTGTAAGATGTATCTTTTAGTAGAATGCATGCTGAATTGGAGTTATCTACCTAAAGGTTTTTAAGCAACTGATTATTTTGCTGTGGTTTACTTTTTTGACAAAAGGATTTGTGATCTGTTACAAAATTCCGTTTTACAGACGATGTTCTACAAACGACTGTTCCAGAACATAAAATACACACCGCGCTTTCTCGCCTTTACTAATAATGCCATATTTCTAGATTCACCAAGCTTGAAATTCTCTGTACTTACTATCTTGCCTTTTTTGTTCTTTTGCTGAATTATCCATGTTAAATAACAGTTGTAACACAAGTAAACAATAAGTAACAACACTTGTTGTTACTTTTTTACTTGTACAACACAAGTAAGCTTTAAAATATAGTTGTGCCAACAAAATTGACTATGGTATGGCTAGACAAACTTTGCATCATAAGCAACTGTAGTCCACGACGTAACTAAGACAAGACAATAACTAACGAGTGTTCTCCCAGCCGTTGCATAACCGATCCCTCACGTTTGATCGTAATACTTCTCAGTGAACTTTAATGAAATAAAATGCAAAAAAATTTTGTTCGCTGGCGTGCCCAAAATATTGTGTCACGTGCCCCTGGTTCGCCATCCCTGCTATATACTGTCTACTTTTAAATATATCAGGTAGGGCCTACTTTGGTATAAAGGCCCAGCACCTATGAAAACTTAAAGATTTTTCTAGGACAAGGGCCTCAAAGAGTCTTAAAACGTCCCTGATACTGATATTTACGGTTATAAGAGTGGCTATAGATTTTTCTGCAGAGCCCTGTATAATATCCTAACTAACGCAATGAAAGAATTTTTAAAAAATTTAAATATAAGTATTAATTAATTAAAGTTGATCTAAATTCATTCGGACTCAGTTAATAATTTAAGAGATTTATATATGACTAATCGGAACTGCATATCGCGCGAAATAGTTGAGTAATTATTGAGTTGGGAAGAAAGTAATTTTGGGTTTTTTTAGTGTAAAATTTTTCTTAACTAAAAATGAGATTAAATCCGTCGAATATCTTCCCTTCTGTTTGATTACATGTTGCCATATTTCTGGCATCTTCATAATTCGGAGATCATAGAGTTTCTTTTCTTTGTCAGCAAAAAACTCAACCAGGTGCAATTTGAGGTCATCCTTATTACTGAAATTTTTACCATTGTAAAAGTTTCTTAAATTTTGATAAAAAATGATAATGGTGGAGGGTCGATAAGGAAAAATGGATCTTCTACAATGGCATAAATTGAAAAATATTATGATCCAAAGTTGATGTGTATCTTTAACATAATCTTTAGCAAGACGTGCGAAAGTATCGGAACTTTGTTGGGAAGTGATGTCGCATCCTCCAAATAGCCCCGACCTTGCGCCATCTGATTATCATTTATTTTGGATTTTACAAAACTTTTTAAATTCGAAAAACTTTAATGATAACGATGGCCTTAAATCACACTTGATGTAGCTTTTGACTGATATGGACCAAAAACTCAATGTGATAGGATTTATGGAGTTATAAGAATAATGGCAATAGAATGGAAGATATTCGGCAGATTAAAGTTTATTTTTATGCAAAAAAATTTCATTCTAAAAAACCGAAATTACTTTCTTGCCAAGCCAATATATTATAGTTCTTTTTAACTATTTCAAGTCTTTCTATGTATTGTTAAAAAATAGGATTATGATAGAAATGTTTCTAAGGAAAAAAAATAGGCTCCAGTAACAATATTTTATTCAGTCTTCATAATTGCTATAAGAATATTATGTGTGTTTTGTTATCTACTATTATTTCTCTCCGAATTGCTGAATTTCCCCCCGCATGCAATACGTTCAGAATACGTATTATTTGGACTTAAGTAATACATGAATCTGATTTTTTTTTGTGGTAAGGAGAAAAATTTCATAACAATAAAATCTTTCTAAAATTTAAGTATAAAGTTGTTTTCTAAAAGTTATAGTACAATGTGATAAATGCACATTGTATGTTCAGAAAATGATTATCTCTGTAAAACGCGTTTTACTGCAGACGATTTGATTCGACAAGAAAAGCGTTGCATTTATTGTTGGTATTTTTCCGTTTATAAGTATAAAAATTTATTACACACTGAAAACAGCTCGGCATTTATTATTAAGTGTCTAAAAAACAAGTATATTCTGTTAAAAAGGGAATTGTTACATTTTATCAAGAAAATTAAAAAAAATGTTGCAGTTAAATGTAATTTAAAGTTCTATAAATTCAATTATTTGCGGTAATAATCACGAATCAAAAGCATGTTTTCCCAAGTATGAAATTGTGTATCACTTTTTTTTAAAAAAATATTTAAAATAATATTTACTTTGCTTTTGTTTAGTATTATTTAACTAGATAAAAAGTATTAATAATAAAGAATCAAAATTAATATTTAATTTAAAAATTGTGTATATTATAACTAATAATTCAATAATAGAAAAATTTCTAAACTTAAAAATCGACCTGTGACTTAAGATAGAAATTTTACAATTGGTGACATTTATCTATTTTCAAAGCTAAATATTGTGTTTAGTTGCTATAGTATGCTGAACTTCAGCTGCATAGAACGTTTAACACCGTTGGTAAACTTTATGAGGGTTAGTGATTCTTATAATTTAATTTCCATGTGTTCCAAAAAAAGCAAAAATGAAATGCTTCAATTCTACTTATACTAAAAGATATGAATCTATTAGTTTCATTAAAAAAAACAAATCAAATTAATTCCTGATGACTTTCCATAAATATAAAATATGTAGTCAGATTTCATTTTACAAATTAAATATGTACCCCTGAAAATCACATAGACGAATTTAGATAAAAGAAAGTATAGAAAGCACGCCAAAAAAAATTTGTATTTTTCGAATTATAAAAAGTGTTTATTCTGGCAGACTCTTTGCTCTTTTGGAATCTTATGACGCTCTTCTTTGGTAACCCTAACGGTGATTAGGCTGTTTATTTTAAAACTCGCCCAAATAACTAATGTGGACAATACATCTCGTTTTAACCAAAAACTTAAAAAATATTGAAAATTAAAAAAAAATTAAATGCTAAAAACACTTAAAAAAGGTAAAACCTTATGAAGAATCCATAACATAAATATTTTTAAATGGGAATGCTTGAGGAATTTATTTTAAAATCTGAATTGAAGTTACATTTTCAATAAAATAAACTTATTTTACTTATTTTTCCTTCTACAGATACTTGTTAATTATTATCTATACGTTTTTTTAATAGATTTACTGTCATTAGTTGATAATGGTATCAATAATTTTCATTACTAGATAAACTTCGAAAACTAGCTTTTGTCTCTCCTGTCTTTTCGTCAAATAAAGAAGAAAAAACAATTTATTTTTATTTTAATTGTTAATTTTTTCCATTATATCATACTACTAATAGTTTTTTTCTATGAGGAATTGAATATACTTTATTGTGAAAATCGTAAACGTGTCAGATAACAATCTATACCACTCGTGCATTATTGAATATTACTCAGGAAAAGTCAGCAAAAAAGGAATCAAGATATATGTCTTTCCATTGCTAAATATTACGCATGAACATATATTAAAAACAACGAAGTGAACAAATAAATTTTTAAAAAAATACTCGACGCATATATGCATAGTTAAGATAGATTCTTAAGTTTACATTCAGTATAAATTGATTGAATGAAAAATATCTGAATATACAGTAAGACCCCGCTTAACGCGGGATATACGTTCCATCAAAGTAGAGCGTAATTATAAACAGCGTTAAACGAGGTTACCTCATCATGCAAATAATGGGGTTAGGGGAAGATAAGTAGAAAATTGGCCAGGTATTTTACCATTAAATTTATTAATTATGTGTTTTATAACAATAAAACAAAATTGTATTTCCTTCAAACATAGAAACATAATAAATGAATATACATATAAAAATAAATAAAATTCTAAGTCGGTATGTTTACATTTCAGATCATAATGTATCTTTTGTATTTCCAATTTTCTGCCTTTTTATCAAGAAGGCATCTAATGTAATTTGCGTTTTCCTTTTGTGCGCTGTAAGAAGTAGTTGGTAAGTGGATAAAGCTTCCAAAACGCCCCGTCTTTCCTTTGGACTCCTGGCAAAAAATGTGCTCTCCTGCTTTTTTTTCCTTGTTGCTTTATTTTCGTGTTTTTTACTATCACCCATGATAAAAACTAAAAATCATAATATTTGTCACTGTATCAATCGTTATATTACATAAATTCATACTGACAATAACGTTAACAAATGTTTGAAACGATAAAAATGCGTTCGTATAACACCGCTGGAAAGAAGAAACAGATAAACTGCTTCGGATATCGGGAAGCCTACCGCTGTGTGTAATTTCGGGGAATCCCACAATTGAAATAAAAAGAGCGTTAAACCGAAACAGCGTTAAGCGGGATTTTACTGTATATTTATTCATTGCTTTTTAAATTAATAATGTATTTCTTTTTTTTTCAGTATGCAGAGCATCCCGGTATGTATAGATGGAATTTCTTTATCTATTTAATTTTTAAAGGTTGTATTTTAACTCTAGAATATCTGTTTAAATTATTCATAAAAAAGTCTTGGTAGCTTAACATCTGAGTTATTTTGAAATATATGATGAAGAAAGAATCAAATTTTTAAATATAATAATGATTGTAGGAAGTAAACTTTTAGTGTGGTCACCTGTCTATGATAAAATATAAAAAATATACGCTTCTTTCATTTTGAAACGATATTTTTGTAAATATATTTCAAGTAATGCTTAGTAATCTCATCGTACATATTAATAGTTTAGTTAACTAGAAAAATAACTATTGAGTTTTAATAAATTTCTAAGTGTCTCAAAATATATAGGCAAGTACAATTTCAATGCTTTTATTCTAACATAAGCGTAATACAGTCGGAACCCCATTAAAGGAACTCGAGAAAAAGTTCCGTTTGTGGAAAATTCTTTAAATAGAGTTTAATCTTTCAATATACTTTATAAACCACATAAACCATATTTTATATAATTCATAAATATAATACAATATTATAAAAATTAATTAGACACACTTTTTTTTATAAATTAATATCTATTTAGTTTATATATATGAATGTCAAAAATAAATATGCAAGGAAAATAAGAAGACCATTGTCCAAAAAGACACTGCACATTTTCAACTTTAAAAAAGTAATTTTATGTAAAATTAATGAATTTTAACGAAGTTTTTTAATTTGAAGCCTACAAGTAATTTTAAGCATATATTTTTATATAACCAGTAATATTAAGCACATATTAATAGATGCGCTCCTGAACTTAATTTGTGGCCGCGGTAGCCGAGTGGTATAGGTATCGGACTGTGGCTTGCTTTGTCACGGGTTCGAGCCCAGTACCACTAAAGACCCGCCGTGTAGGGCAGCGATGCACGTTAAATCTGTCGAGAGCTGAAACGTCCTCCCGTTGGTGTGGTGTGGTAGTTAGGAGAGGGGGGTGCCAGCTCAGGTCTCGTCCACGTCACTTGACCATGGTTCAAAATTACGTGGTCCGTCGCCAAAAGCCCTCGTGTAGCTGAACAGTGCGACGTTAATATTCAATCAATCAATCAACCAACCTGAACTTAATTTCTAGTAAATTCTATTAATTTTGTTTGAGTTTCTTATTTGAAAAAAAGAATGTTTTCTTTCATACTACGCTTCGCATCTTTTCAATGTGCCCTCAAACTTTCAAAATGATTTTAAAAATGATTTTATCAAAAATGTTTTTTCAAAAATGATTTTATCATTTCATTATACGAAATGCCAGAAATATCTTTAAAATAGTTAAAAAGAAATCGAATCACAAGAGAAAAAGTTCGCTAAAAAGAAAATGAACTTGGATATTTGGAGGTTATTTTAAGAAGAAAATCGTAAAATGCTCTTGTTTCCATGAAAATTTTCACAAAATAGAGGTTCGTAAAATTTAGGTCCTACTTTATATGGATGCAAATTTGATTCAATTTATTCAACCAACTTCTTACTTGAAGCATATTGTTACCTAGATCCGGCGTTCGAGTATTTTATGCAAATCAGTCGCAAAGAGCAAGACAGTTCTTTAAGAGCAATGAGAATTTAGTGTTGAAAATCCAATCCTTGAAATACAGAATTCAGCGGCAATATTCACAGAATAATTCTCAGAAGGTCTTCACACCTTCAACAGCAATTATCAGTGTCTAAAATACACGAATATAAAAGATTATTCACAAGCAATAGCTCATTCAACAGCCGAAGTAATCACTAATCGCTTCAACAATCAGAGCAATACTAACTGATCGCTAGTCAAAACCAGACTGACTGACTTTCTACACTGGATGTCTCTGGGAAATGGAACGCAAAGCGTTCCTCCATCCCATATCAAGATTGTCGATGTGGCCTTATGTGGGGGGGGGCATGTCTGAGTGAGAGAGTCCTGATTGGTTGTTAGGACGTGGCAAGAAGGCGTGGCTACTGAATCGAAGTTGTTCGAAACGAAAATTAGATGAGGCGGGTGCCAGCGAAATAAATCGTTTATACCCAGAATCGCGGAGAAAGGATGAAAAGAAAGACCAATATCTGAAATCCTTCCCCCCACAGGGGGAGGCTTGAGGAAGAGAACGGCCGAACGAGGACGAAACTGGAGTGACGTCACGAGGGCGAGAATGGAAGAGTGTAGGAAAGGGGGGGCTTAACTGCCCCAAAACGCGTTCGAGGAGCACCAAGAACGCAGTGGGAAGGAAAATGCTGCTATTTTTTTTTGCAGCTGGAATGGAAAAGAAAAGAGTCTCTTCAAGGAGAAACTTACAGACGCCACAGCAGGTGGAACGAAGCTGGAGCCAGCTTTAAAACTGATCCCAGTTCTGATGAGAGGCAAATGCATTTGAATATTGTGAAGTGTAGCAATTAAATCGAAGTTGTTCATCTCTACGGTTTCAGCGGGAATGTCCTGGAGTGTTGACTGACTTTCGGCGAACATCTCTCTATTTAAATCCCTCGCGGATAATTCGAGAAAGAGTCCCGCTTTCGTCATAGGTCTTGAAGTCAGTGGATTTCTCCACTAATTTCTAGATGAATCCAGAGGGTTCCTAACTCGCCAAAAATGGTAGCCAACATAATTGCCAAGTTGCCAAAATGCTCGCCATAAATGAAGCCAATTTTATCTCTATCGCCAAGATTTTACCAAGTTTCCCTTGAATCACCATTATAACGTAAGGGACGGCGTTTGCTTGTAAATATTACAATTTTAACGTAAATTAAATCTAAGTTAGAGTAAAGGAAAGAAATCACATATCCAAATACAAATTATTTACACTATTTGACACAAAATTCGTAACATTATGCAAAACTTATACTGTCCTGTTTAAATTTTAAAATTTATTAATATATATTATCAATTTATTTTGGTACATATTGCGTTTCTGGACATTTCTCAACATTCTAGTTAATATTTATCAATTCTCCTTTGTCCCAGAATTACAACCAAGGATTGGAGGGGCTCAGTACATTCGATGGGGTCAAACCAAATGTTCTAATCCAGAAACAGAGACTACGGTTGTCGGAGTGATGGCAACGTCAGAAATCATTCAAGATGGAGGGTCAAGTCAATTCATTTGTTCCCCTCTCGATCCTACGATTGTCGACCCCACGAGCTATTTCCCTGGTTATCCTGGAGATCACGAAGTTGAGGACAATCTCAAAGTCTGTCCTATAAGGTATGCTAAACACATTTAAATAAATTAAAGCAAAAAGAAAAAATTACAAACAATAGTAAGGAAACCTCTTTTTCTATATTTCTTATTAATTATGTCTCTATTTTAAACTGTCAATACTCGCAGAGTGAATATATTTGCATCATATATGGGACAGAATCCTACAGATTATTAATATCTTTGTATGAAAGTATATATTTATGTGTTAATAAATGCCTTATGTTGTGAGAATAGAACCTATAATGGAAATATTTTTCACTTAGAAAGCTAAATGTAGAATAAATAGCCCAGTAATATAAACGTATGTGATTGTTATTAGTTTACCATTTATATCATGCTGTTTTCTTAACATGCAGAATGAATCCAATGAACCGGAAAAAAAAGTATCTTTTAATTCTACTTACTATTACAGTATTAGAGAGGAAATATGGTATTAGTCTATACAGGAAAAGTTGAGGAATTTTAACAAAAGTTAAGAAATTTAAGTGATGAAATAGTATAAAATAAAATGTTATTTTCCTACTACAAACATAATAATGAAAAATTAGTTTCGAATAATATAAATCATGCACTTCAAAGTAACTACAAATTGCCCTTGGCGAGATTTTTGGGTTTACGAATGAAAGAAAGCGCCAAGGTTCCGATCTAGTGATATAATTTCTTTTCTTAGTCAGACTAATAAAATAATAAAGGAAGGAAATAAAAGAAATTTAATAATGATAAATAATAATGATAAATAAAAGTAATAATTTATTTATTGCAATTTTTACACTTTAAAAACGTGGCACCGATTTGTTGTGAAATCTCGTAGAGTTAAAAGCCCCAAAGAGTTATTTTCATTTCACACACTTTTTACCTCAAACTAATCCCATTAATTTGTTAAAACATATTTGCTCATGAAAATATGAAAAAAAAACGTATTTCATTTTAAAAACAAATAGAGTTTGCCTATAAACAATTTATTTTTCCTAAAAGAATTATTATAAATAATGAAAAATAATCCCAAAACATTTAAGGAAAATTCGAAAAGAAAATTACCCGACAACGATGACTTTTTCTATGACCCTGTGCTGGAGAATCCGGAGGCTGTTACTAGCTTATGTAGATGCGGCTATTGTATTCCCCCGCCGGTGAGTCTGTGGATAGGCGAACGTTATATGTATTATGGGGAGTGTGTGAGTTATTGTTGTTGATTGGTGGTGTTGCGTCTAATGAGTTTGACGACTTTGGTTGCTGCTTCAAGTGGCTCTGACAACTTTGGTTGCTGCTTCAAGTGGCTCTGACAACTTAGGTTGCTCTTGGTGTGGGTAGATGGCTCCACGAAAGATCAGAAGGTTGCGCTTATTTGAATTCAGCCAAGTGACGCACATCCGGTGAATAGAAACCGTGAGCTATGAAACCGAAACCGGGTAACATGACCACTAGACAAAAGTGATAACCCTTCTTGCGGCGTAAGAACGATAACAGCCTCCCGATTCACTTGCACATTTGTTATTTGGAGGGTCTTACTGGATTATTTAGATACCGCTATAATCCTTTATTGCAAACCTTTGATCGAGTTGGTGTGAGGACTCACGGAGTGAAGAGCCATCTCTAAAATTCAACAAGCTTTTCATCCTTACCTCTCTTTCAATTACTATTAACTTTTGTTGCAGCTAATGGGAGTGAGCCAGTTTTAGCCTATTCTAAATAATTATGACACTTGTAATTTAATGCAAATATTCGGGTAGATTCCTTGAAATCGATCTATATAAGTTTACTAATCCTCTTTTGGGATACACCAACAATTCAAAGATAAGCTATGATTTAATCTAACATCAACACGCCTGATTGCTATCTTTTTCCTTGTGTACTCAACTCCTTTAATTTCAAATAATAATTCTCCTTTGCATAAGTCATGCATCTCTTACAGAAAGAGGTCCTCAAATCAAACAATTTATTTAAAGTATTTCCCTTTGAGTGAGGGAGTATTATATTAACACCTCACTATACAGCTGCACTGAAGCCTAGTGGCTTAGTGGTAGCACTATCACACCACAAGTTCGGAGCTCAAATTCTGGACTGGGAAAGGTCGACTCAGCTTTTCATCCTTGCAGTGGGTCTATAAATAAATACCAAGTTTGTTTGGGAACTAAACACTGGGGGTTTCAGATTGACCACATCTGCTAATGAACCTCAGCACTCAAGGTCACGAATACTGAGATGGGCACAGTAGGCCTTGGCACTCATGGGCTGTTGCGCTAGTGAGTTATAAAGCTGCACGAGGGCTTTGGGTGATGGTCCTCGTAATTATGAACCATGGTCAAGGGACTAGGATGACACCTGAGCTGGTACCCCCTCTTCTAACTTTCATACCACACCAATGAGAGGACGTTTGAGCCTCGGCAGATGTAGCATGTAATAGCCCCCTCCACATGGCATTCTTCAGCGGCACTAGGCTCGAAGGTCCGTGACCTTGACCACTAGGTTGCCACGGCCACATATTTCCCTTTGAGAATTAGAAGGGTGTAAAAAGAACGCGTTACCCCTTAAACTATCAAGGAGGTTCACCCATGGGACAGCAACCCTTTATCTACCGACGGTACTTATAAGTATCACTCACTTTAAAATTGCATAGAATAACCCTTTTTACGAATACTCTGACGATAGTTAGCAGGAATATTCTTTTAAATCCACTTTTCCAAGATATATGATAGCATGGGTTCTATGATAAGTATTTTAGCGGGGAAGGCGAAAAGTTTTATAGCAGAAATTGCGTTTTAAGCTTACGGCGTTTTTAGCGCATTGCGAAGATTGTCATTTTTGTTACGAAAAAATAGTTAATATCAAAAAGTGTCTAATTTTTTTTGTATGTAATAAAAGACCTTAGAAAACGATTTGACTATTTATTTTACGTGAACAGTGTATAGAATTAATTTTGCAGTTAAATATCTTGAATTAATTAATTAGCTCTAACGGATTAAATTTCCCAAAGTTGAGTATTTCAATGTAGTGATTAATAAAATATTGCATGAAAAAAACAGCAATAACCATAATACGGTAGATAAAGAGTTAAGCATTTTTAAATAATTTTTTGATGACCAGTAAAAATATAGTTTTTCATTACTTATATATATGTATTTTAAGAGTATGTATATAAAGCCAAAAATATGTAGCCAAAAATATCCAATAGAAGGTGAATTATAGCACTCTGAACACACCCAACTCGAAAAAAATGGACGCTCACTTCCTCCACGCTTCCGGTTGATTGGCTTATCTGAAATAAAAAAAATTAACGGCATTTTAATCTATAACTTTGAATGCACAGATTGAACTACACTCTACTCAAAATATCCAAAATTGGATTTTTGGTAGACCTCCGAAGGAAAAATTTCCAATTTCATGGGTACTTTTGTTATGATTTTGTTATAAAAAATGTAAATATATTTTGAACTTTAGAATGATCGTATTTTATTTGGTACGTATATATGTGCTGAGTATACCCTATAAATTTAAAGTCATTGGGCCAAACAGCTCTTGAGATATGACGGAGGAAAGTTTGAAAAACACATTTTTGAGGAAAAAAGTGCTTAAAGTTTTAAGTCCGATTAAAACAATGAAAATCTTAACTTAGCACTCCGAACAGCTGCTCTTCTAACACCTGCTTCTTAATAACGACTTCAAATTTCAAACAATCACTTTACCACCGTATTCTAGACATGTTAAGAAACCAATTTATGAAAAAAATGTTTTTGATTTTTTGAACCTATCACATGAATGAACCCCCTTAAACAGAAAATATCTTCTCTGAAACCTTCGTTTTGCTTGGAAAGTTTTTCATAAAACTGAACTAAAAAGATGGGATACCTTTGTAGAAAAGTTCAAGAAGTTTTAAGAGGAACTAACGGACAACTTCTTGCACCACCGTAATGAAAAAAAAACCCAACAAATGGATAAACTGAAGCAATAATCCAAATTTAATTTATTACTTATGCATGTGAGGTCTACCAGAATTCTTAGATGAAAGTAAAAGTTTCCATAATGGTATGGTGATCAAACATCCTCCTTTAGAGAGGGCAGTCCTTCTTTTATAGGTTCTGTCCTTCTTTGAGAAGTGTCCTCCTTTTTGTACTCCTTTTCAATATTTGTAAACTGATCTGTTAATCTTTGTATTCAGAGATGAACCAAACACGTTTTCAAAATGTCAAAGTATGTTCTGAAACAAATATCACAGGAAATAACAGTGTTCAATGGTATTTTTTGACTTGGTCTCAAGTAAAGTGGGCAGATATAGAACATTACGTTGAGTTTTTATCGAAAGAAATGCTTGATATTAAAATCGATGACAATTGTCTGTTTGAAGTTGAAAGAAGACTGAATGTATATTTAAATTCTAATAAATTAGAACAATAGGAAAATCAACATGCTGAGAAATTAGTAAAAGATGGCTGAAATTACTCTTAAAACATTTAAAAAATCAACACATTCCATATGAAAATGTAATTATTCTTGTTGAATTAACGTTGTGCTGCCCTGGAACTAATGCAGCAGTCGGAAGAGTTTTTTTCAGTTGGTAATGATTTTTGTAAAGCTACTTGGGAGAAAACAAAATGGAATGTTAATATTTTAGCTACAGTGCTTATCGTAAAATTCAGTAGGAAGTATATTTTTTGCCCGAACATTGCAATATATTAAAAATGATATGTTGACAAAAAAAAAGTCATTCAATGGAAAAATACTCGTTTAAGATAATAATTAGAAAGAATGTAAGCGTAATTAACGCATTTTGTTTGAATTAATAAAACGTTTTTTTGTAACAACTACATTTAAACCCTGAAAAGGCTTCTTTATTTCAACACAATGAATACACGACATGGGGGATTGTCATAACGTTTCATAAATTTAAGTTGTAATTTTTTCTTAAATTTTTCGTCCTCCTTTTCATTGTAAAAAAATGGTCACCTTAATAATGGTATAAACATATCACTCAAAATTTCCCTAACCAGAAATGATTACTGATAGAGGACAGTATTACATTTAGGCCAATTCAAACAATAAACCTTCCGTATGCTTTTTTTGCACCAGGTACGTTGGTGAACTGAAAAGATTCAAATCCATGTTCATGAAGCAGATTGCTTGCGTTCGCTGCCGAGCTGGACTTCGAACCTCTGTTCTAGTCAAAATGGCCGACAAGACATGCCCATCAGATAAGTGGACGAAGGAATACGAAGGATACTTGATGGCTCCTGGTCAGGCAAGCAGCAAAGGAGAATACGTTTGCATGGACAAGGACATGATTCAACCAGTGGGAGAAGTGAAGTTTGGTAACCCTGATAATTCCCACTGGCCAGAGGTTCAAGAGGTGGCCATCGAATGTGGCTCACTACCGTGCAAGCCTTATGACGCCAATAGGCCAATTCCATGCGTTGTTTGCACTATATAAAATGCTTTAAGAATTTTTAAGCTCTAGGAATTTTTTAATGTTTATCAATATGTGGTCCACATCAAGAAATAATGCCTATATATTTTGTTAATATACATATTAATTTTTCCCAAAGACAATTTAAATATTTTTATGTGAAATATTTTATTAATAGTTTTTTTTATTGAAAACATTAATATATTTACAGAAATTTATATTTGCGTGGATGTTTCATTGCAATAGCTTTCACACAAGGAATTCAGCTCGTATTTTAAAACATTTTATGTACTTTGTTTTATACTGATAAAAATATTTTAAAGCTTAACATAACATATATTACTAAATCCTGATTCAGCATATCTTAAGATTTGTTTAGTATTAGTTTAATAGTTACTTATAAAGGTTTTATATTTGTTTAATTAATGAGTTTAGATTATTGCTTTGAAACAGTTTTCCCTCTATAATGTGCTTATTTATTATTTTTTAATATTTTGAACTTGGATGTTTTAATACGTGTCCTTCGAAATAAAATAAATGTGTTTTATGAGAAATGTATATTTTTTACCTACATATATATCAGAAAACAAAAATTAATATTTTGTTAGCTTATGAAGAATGGGATAAATGTTTTTGAAAAACCACCTGAAGTTTTGTCTCTCAACACAAATAATTGTGATTATTAGAAAACACTTTTTCAGCCCACTGAACCTTTTTCATAAACAAATTCATAGTAAAAAATACACTTGCCATAAAATTTTCTCATTTCTAAGAATTTGAAATTTTACATGTAAAAAAATATTTATACTAAAATCTACTGTATAATCCAAATTCGAGACGCACATTAAAAAAAAAGATGGAAGAGGAGCTTCAGGAATCAAAAGAACATTTTTTAATAAATAATACGAGTAATACCATGATATGAAAAATATAAAAATAATTTATGCAAGTTTTTGAAAACTTGAATTTAAAAAAATACTAAATGTATTACAAATATTTAATGATTTTTAAAATCTGTGTGTGTGTGTGTGTTCTCGTTTATCATTAAAAATCGTGAACATCTTTTAAGACAAAGAAGAAAACACACACACACACACACACAAGTATTATAAAAAAAAATTAAGTCAATTCCTACTTAGATCAACAAAGAAAAATATTATTTTAGCTACATTTTATTAAATAGTTACAATTAATATAAATACACTGGTGTGCAAAAATTAAGGACGAAGTCGAAACATTAGCATATCAGCTGAACGAAGAGGTAGAGCGGACAGAAAGACCAATCAGGAGATTAAGTAAGGTGATGTACGGTAGCACATGCGCAGATATGCAGGTAGACGTAATGGGGGAGAGTCTGAGTGGTATAAAGCATGTTGTCGGTGTAAGATCAGTATTTCTGGCAAAGAGATTGCACGCCGTATAGCAGTTGAAATCACACCGAGTTGCAGCCTCAGCGAGAAATGGCGAATAATCAATTTGTTAGACGACATCTGGATGCTTTTACCCGAGGTCGAATCATTGGGAAGTTGGAGGAAGGCCGCAGTGTGACAAGTGTGGCTGCAGAGTTCGGAATTGCTCACAGCATCGTTTCACGACTTTGGAGACAATTTCAAACTACAGGAACAGCTATCCGGGGTTCAGTAGTGGTCGTCCACGAGGAACCACACCCGCAGATGACCGGTACATTGTCTTACAGGCCAGAAGAAACAGGCGGCAGACAGCGGGAGAAATCGCTAGACACACGACACAGGCGACTGGACGACCGATATCGCGTTTTACCGTGGCCAGAAGACTGCACGGTGGTGGTCTGTTTGCACGACGCCCTGTACGGTGTGTACCTTTAACGCCTGACCATCGGAGAAGGCGTTCTCTGTGGTGCCGGGAACACCGGAATTGGAGAGACAATGAATGGGGACGAGTACTCTTTACAGATGAGAGCAGATTCAGTTTGAGTAGCGATTCTCATCGCATACTCATCTGTCGAGAGCGGGGAAGCCGCAATCATCCCTCGAACATCATTGAAAGGGACAGGTATGGAGGTCGCGGCGTTCTCGTTTGGGGATGCATCATGCTTGGTAGTCGTACAGACCTTCACATCTTCGACGCAGGTTCAGTCAACGGGACCCATTATTGTAATGAGATTCTTCTTCCATATGTGCGTCTTTTTAGAGGCGCTATGGGTCTGCAGTTCCTTTTCATGGACGACAACGCACCATGTCATCGCACAGTAGCTGCCGAACAGCTCTTAGAGAGTGAGGATATTGAACGTATGGATTGGCCGGCACGATCTCCGGATCTCAATCCCATTGAGCATGTATGGGATTTTCTAGGCAGACGCTTGGCAGCTCGTACCTTACCACCAGTAACGATTCGGGAGCTTCGATTGGCGCTGCAAGACGAATGGGCAGCAATGCCTCAACAACTCATTGACACCCTTATTCTCAGCATGGGCAGACGCTGTGAAACCCGCCTAGCAGTCAGGGGAGATCCTATCCCCTACTAAATACCGGATGTTTCTTGCTGGACACCCATCACAGGGATGTTTCGGCCTTCAGTCGCATTGCGCTCCATGCTACTTTTTCAATCAAGCTTCTTTTTATCCCTCTGATTTCTCTTTTAGTATGTGTTGCTTACATATTACACATGTCCTTACGTATTGGGGATCTTACGGTATTAAATGTGTTTATTTGGAAAGCTTTTGTACAAAGTTATATTGAAAAAACCGTCTCGTCCTTATTTTTTGCACACCAGTGTATGTACATACATAGGGCAGAATCCCAACATTAAGTGGTAATTAATTTTTATTCATTACCATTAAAGTATCGTATTGTCATCCAAAAATATAATTGTGTATATAAAATTTCAGTCCAACTGAATGCTTTAAAACGTGAGGGAAAAAAACCTTTTCAAGTTTTGACACTAGTCACCAAAAATGATGCCAACGTGGCTGTATTTGTAATTCTTTAAATAATTAGTTTTAATCAAAATTAATTTTTATTAATTTTTATTGAATGATTGTATTGTCATCCAAAATAATCACGCATATAAAATTTCAGCTTAATTCAGAGCTTGAAAATGTATTTTATTAACGATTGAAAATTCCACCAAGAAAAATAAATAAATAAATATAAAGAGAGTGTGAGCTAATAGTGGGAATTGAAAAAAATTTCCGAATATTAATTCATGAGCCGGTTGGTTGGCGTAGTTGTTTTGATGCTGGCCTTGTACGCCGAAGTTTGCGGGTGCGACCCCGACCCAAGTCGATGGATTATCACGACACAATAAAATTGATAGCTTCTATGCCGAACGATTATGCGATTGTAAGAGATCTCTTGAACGCCTGTGTGGCTTGGGCGCTCTCAACAAAATTAAAATTTCTAGAGCAGTTTGGCATTGTCAGAAATCAGGTGCCTCCCTCTGGGGGTGGGGGTGAAACTGAGCTTCAAAATTTCTTGAGGTGATTCGTATACCACATATATAGTGCCGTACTAAAAAGAATATACCAGCTCCCTGGGAATGTATGAGTTTTGCAATGTTAAAATACGTATCCGAGTGAGTGAGTGAATATTAACGTCGCACTGTTCTGCTACACGAGGGCTTTTGGCGACGGACCACTTAATTTTGAACCATGGTCAAGTGACGTGGACGACATCTGAGATGGCACTCCTTCTCTTAACCACCACACCACACCAAAGGGAAGACGTTTCAGCTCTCGACAGATTTAACGTGCATCGCTGCCCTACTCGGCGGGTCTTAAGTGGTACTGGCCTCGAACTCATGACATGCCTGCCATGATCCGATACCTAGACCACTGGGCTACTACAGCCCAATACGTATCTGCAGCCCTTTAAGAAATATTAAAAAAAAAACATTAATTCATGACATTTTAATAGAAATATTCGTTAAACTTTTACTGCCTGACTTTGTATCACTTCCAGCAGATGTCGCTATATTTAATTTGAAATGGTGATTTAATTTTTTTATTATTATTATCGATAGATGTCCATCATCCAAAATTCTTTACTACGCCAATGCAAAGATTTTGAGAATCGATAGAATTAACTCTTTCATGCACTGTATTTTTGATAAAAAAAATGCACTAGAGGGAAATAATTATAAATATTTTTGATAAAACTCACGAAATTATAACGATTGAACAAAGCTGGTATATATTAATAATATTAAACACTTTTTCAAATAAAGGGTGCCCAAAGTATTTAAAAATAGGTGGTACACATTTTGTACCACCACTCTTCAAGCAGCATGATAGTTCTGGAAACATGATTTTTTCCTCCCTCAGCACAATGGTAACTTTAGTTAGTTATTTTATAGTTGGAAAAGAAATATAAGTACACACACTTCTTCATCTTATACTGTTGTTCATCTTTTATATTAAAATATTTTCAGTTTTTCCTAATCTAATGTTGCAAGTTCAAGTTTAGTTTAGTCCTAATTTACCTCAGGTTAGTTTCAACTTTAAATATTCTATTCTATACATTATTTTATTTTACATCGTTCTTATTAAGTCAACATATGCAATAAATGTATTAGTTGTGCTCATTTTTACTGAACACGAGCTATAGCTCATTCAGGACATTTGTATAATTTTGTATGTACTATTATTTAATAAATATTATTATTAATTTTAAAAAATGTAACATACAACAAATGTATCTGGCACACAATAAACATGTCCATTATTGCGAAAAAATTAGCGGAAAGCATTTAGTATTTGTAAAGAAGTTGGCCTTCAATAACGTGGTGGTACATTTTTTGGAATCTCATACTTTCATACTAGCAATGAACATGTGAAGTACTAATTATTGTAATACTAACTTATTTAGTTACATAATAAATGTACTTACCTGATTTGTATCGAGTATCACAAGAATACTTTCATTTACATTTAAAAAAATACATAACACAGTCACTTCCAAAAAATACCACTCATCAGACTCACAGCTGATCAAAGAATGAACTATTGCATAAACTCCTTGAACAATTAGCTTCTGACATCTGTTGAAAACTTGAGTTGTTGCTAGGAGTTGAGCTCTGAGGTGGTTCAGAGAATGTACCATCTAGCATCAATTTCGAAGACATGCAAAAACAAGTGGTACGTTTATGTACCATGGTCCAATAAACGAATAAGAATGGGTGGTACAACATATGTACCACCAAGCATGAAAGATTTAACGTGCAACAGCCTCTATAGAGAGAGTCTACAGAAGCACCAAAACTGGAAAAAAAGCACGACACTATAACTCTGGCTACCAGTTCCTGACTATGACTTCTTGGTTACTATGGCCACACGCTGTAAGGAGCTTAAAAGAATGAGTCGAATTAAGTCCTTTACATCCACAAAGGATCGCTGCAAATACCGTATATGCTTATATTTTAGAATAAATTCATTAGGATTTGTCCGATCTTTAGTCTTAGGTATATAAATGAGTGAATGTTTATTAATGTGGCTCTATAAAGCAGCACGGGGACTTTGGGAGGGATGCCCAATGGAACCGAGCTCACCCAACGAAAACTATTGGTGAATTACCTCGGAATTTTGAACCATCGTCAATTGACGAGGACAACACCTGAGCTAGCACCTCCTCTCCGTGTTTCCGCACCACACCAACGGGAGAACTTTGAGCTTCAACAGATTTAACCCCTTAAGATGTTTGCCCATACACTGCATGGACTCTGGTGTTTTCTTCCTTCTGTCTTTTATTTGCACAGATTTTTAATTTTTATAGTTAAATTATTAGAGCTATGTTTTTTAAGAGATGCAGTTTGTTCATTGTACTGAAATGCTTCTCGTCCTGGGATTTACTTTGTGGTGAAGGCAGTAATTTTTCTTTGAAGGCAGTAATTTAGATTCTTGAAAGTTTTCGATAAAAAACAGGGATTGGTAAGACAATGTGCTGCTTGTTGCTTAAGAAGAAATAAAAATGGAAAGGTAGTCCAAAAAGGCCGACATTATTTCTATTTTGATTGGAATGTAGGACCCCATGTATTACACACCATGCTTTAAATTGAGTGTGCGTATACACACACAAACCCTCAACCGCTAGAAAAAGTGGTACGAGTGTGAAAATTTTTGTAAGAATGAGAGAAATTCGTTTAATAATATGAAATAGTCTTCAAAGTATGCAGAGTGTATTTATTAAATGCAAACGTTTAGGCCTTTTATGTTTCACAATTATAAAATAAAAAATAGGAGGAAAATTTTAAAATTGAAAATTTAAATAAAATTCATCCATTTTCATATTTTGTTAAGCATTATATGCTTAGTTACATCCAATAAAAATGTGCCTCTTTTTGGAACATTTCGGGTAAGAAATTGACCGGTTAAGGAGTTAAGCCCCTTACACTGTGGGTCTTCAGTAACATTAGGTTTGCACTCAAAGTATCTGCCACGAGTCCGTGACCAGTGGCCAGCTACCTTGGTCTCAGTTTGAATACATCATTAGTAGGATGCTTCGTCACATAACATATTCTAATGATTTGAAACATTTTGCAAATTGAAAATGTTTATTAAAATTGCATAAAAAAATGCACCAAAATTATTCTTAGGTTTAATCAAAACAGGTGTAAAATATATATACAGTGGGTCACAAAAGTGTTCGTACACTTGCAATTTTCTATAAAATTTAATTTTTTTGACGACTAAAAATTAATATATAGGAATAGTAATTTTTTAATAATATCTATACATTGTACTTAATGAATTAACATTATCAATTTTTCAAACATAGCATAACTTTTTTTTGAAAAATTAATAAACAAAAAACTAAGAAAAATTATGCCACAAAAGTCTTCGTACACCCAAACATTTTGGGATAAATTCTTTTAATAAAAATGTCGTCTGTCACTTTTTTTTCATTTTTACATAGTGGTGACATACAAAAAATCGTTTGAGTAAATTTTAGCTGGTTTTCTAAAAAAGTATTCCATTTTTTTGCATATTATGGGAAAAGGGCTTGTAGTCGTAAAGAGACAGCTAAAAAAACATTCGAAAATTGATTATTTTTCATTTAAATCAAAATAAATCAAATCGAAACATCGCAAAATTAGTAAATGTTCCTCAGTTGACGGTGCAATGAGTAATAAAGCGTTTTAAAGAAAATAGAATCGAAAACAAGCCAAGAAAGGGACGCCCAAAGAAGCTAACTCGACGTGATCAACGATTTATTGTTCAAAATTCATAAAAAATCCACTTTTAAGTGCTATAAAAGTTTCTACAGAATTTTTACTGAACGATGTTCTACATCAATTTAATCTGAAACTGTTCGAAGAGTTCTACGATCACCCGGATTACACGGACGTTGTGCTCGAAGAACATTTTTTGTAAATGCAAAAAATAGAAAGCCTCGACTTTCCTTCGCTAAATCCATGATAAATAGGTCTGAAACGTATTGGAACAATGTACTATTTGCAGATGAGAGCAAATTCAACATTTTTGGTTTTGACGGGCGCATAATAGTATGGAGAAGAAAAAACGAGGAGCTGAATCCTAAGAATCTAATTGGAACAGTGAAGTATGGAGGGGGAGGTGTTCTTGTGTGGGGGTGTATGTCAGCTTCAGGATTAGGTAGTTTGGAATTTATTGATGATATTACGAATCGTGGACATTATTTAAGTATTTTAAAGGACAATTTGAAACTATCTGCCCAAAATTTGGGTATTAGAGACGATTTCATTTTTTATCAAGATAATGACCCCAAACTCACTGCTCTCAACGTACGCCTCTGGTGTCTCTATAACTGTCCCCAGGTTATGAAAACACCACCCCAGTCACCTGATTTGAACCCAATTGAACGTAATTGAAGAGAGCTTAAAGTTAGAGTGAGAAAACATGACATAAAAACAAAACGGGACCTAAAGACTGTAATTGCAGAAGAATGGAGGAGCATGGATGCAGAAATTACAAAAAAACTGGTAAAAAAATCAATACCAAAACGTTTAAAAGCTGTAGTGAACGCTAAAGGATATCCTACTAAGTATTAATTTCAGAAGAATTACAATACTTAAAGCTCTTTTAAGATTTTTGTTAAGTCTAAGAAGACTTTTGGGGCATATTTTTTTGTAGTTTTTTGTTTATTAATTTTTTAAATAAAAATTACACTATGTTTGAAAAATGGATTATGTTATTCCATTAAGAACAAATTGTAGATATTATTAAAAAATTACTATTCATATATAAGAAATTTTAGTCGTTGAAAACGTTAAATTTTATAGAAATAATTGTGTACGAATAATTTTGTGGCCCACTGTATATCGTTAAAATATTGAACAAAATTACCACAATGATAGTATTGCAATTAAGATGTTTATTTATTGTGGAAAGGAATTACATAACACTTTATTCCAAAATCATTCAAAGCAGTTTCTTACAATTAAATATTTAAAAAATGAGGAATTTTATTGTTTAATTTATTTTTATATGCGTTAGGATGTTTTGAATTGTTCAATAAGTTACCACATTGCAACTATAAAATTTCTTTTTCATTCGTCTTTAGGGAAAATTTCAAAACTACTGCTCTTATATTATGCTACTACTAGCTGGCATACCCGTTCTTCGCACGGATGAATTGAAAAGTTAAACAATACACACTGAAGGATAAAGAAGTTTTAATGTTAATTTTACGTGAATTGTAAATTAAACAAAAAAAGCTTCTTGCATATCTCAGCTGAACAAAAACCATGTTTGCTAAATTTTGTCTGTAGGTATAATAGTTGATAAAAAAGATTTTTTTTATTTATAACGCCCCGTAACTATCTTGTGGGTCGATTTTTGAAAACACCTTCCTTCTGCTCAGCTCTTATGTTAAATAGCTGTTACACGCGACTTCGTTTAACAAAAAAGTGTTTATTCAATTCGCAGAATTTACGAAAATTTAATAATTATGCATTCCACGTAAAGAAATACCTATGCTTTAAGCATAATGTCATTCTTCTACTTTGTGAATCGATGTTGCTTAATTTTTTTCTTTTCTTTTATTGAGCAAGGGGTGAGAGGGACGAATGACCTTTGACACTGTCGTTGGAGTGAGGACTGTAAAATCATAAGACTCAAAACAGGCCTAAGTAGCTGCAGGATGAAAAGAACACAAATGAAGGTGCAAGAGACGCATGATCTTTGACACTATCGATGGGGTGAGGACTGTCAAATCATTAAGATCAAAGGACATGAACGGGAAAGGTCGCGAGTGGCAGCAACCTAATGAAACAAAAAAGTTTGACATAACTGCTAGAGACCGTTGAGACAGAAGTCTCGCGAAATAAAATAATCCCTATTGAATAAAAATAATACCTATTGAATAAAAATAGTACCTATTGAATAAAAATAATACCTATTGAATAAAAATAATGCCTGTTGAATTAAGTAATCCGTATTCGAATCGGATATTGTTCACTATTTCATTGGTTTTAATTTTATTTTCGCGGAACCCTAATTTTTTTCCTAAAATAAAAGTAGCCTAAGTTACTCCTTATGACATTAGCCATCTGCCACTGAAAATTCCGTCAAAATCGGTCCAGCCGTTTCAGAGATTAGCCGAAACAAACAGACAGACGAAAATTTAAAAAAATGATTTATTCATATAAGTACCGTATATACTTTTATATGAATTTAGTAAAAAGCTGATAATTTCAAATTACAGACACTTTATTTTTATTTATATGTATAGATTATAACTAGATGAAATATATATATATATATATATATATATATATATATATATATATATATATAATGAAACACTCTACGTATGTTGTTTTTCCAGCAGCAAGCACTACCTGCAGGAAAATTGAGTTTTACAGGAAAAGTTCGCTTCTCATCATGAACTTGATTAAGATAATGGCAGTCATAGCCAGGATAACCAGATTGGTGACTTTATCGCTCTTGACAATAAATTTGGCGAAAAATCGAGAAGCCATTAGGAGGAATCCTTCTGAAAATTCCCAAATAGGCTATATCAGTGGTCTTCAAACTTTATCGAGTCATGGAACCCTAAGACTTATTAGGAGTTTTTGGAGAGCTCTAACGTACACTTAGAAGAACGTATCTTAAAAATTACTGAAAGTAGATCAACAAGTTATATGCATTTTATATATAAAAGAAAATTACAGTATTTATTATTAAAGACTTTAGTTTAAAATTTATGTTATTTATTAGTTAATAACATTATTTCATACTCCAGGTGCTGCCTTCTCTTGCATATTTTCTGACATAGATATTTTTATGTTTATATATGCCTGCATTTTTTTTGGAAAAAGATGGCCAAATCTCGCTTTGTTGAAGTTGTCTGCTGTCACATTTCATATTTTGCATTTAACTTCATTCTATATCTCATTTCTGTTGCCACATGCGTTAAAAGATTTTTCAAATAAATATTTCTTCCAGAAGACATTTAAATGCTCCGTCTGGGTGGACTCGTTGGTTAGGCCCAAGTATGGGCCCAAGTTTGTGAATTCGATCGCGGTCCAAGTCGGTGGATTTTCCTGAGGCGAAAAGTTGACAGCGTCCATGTTGTATCATTATCCGACCTGTTAGAGATTTCTAGAATGCCTGTTTGACTAGGGTGCTTTCGCTGAAGTTAAATTCCTAGTACCACTGCGCATCGTCATAGCTCAGGTGCTTTCCCCAAAATGACATTGTGGTAATTGGTATCCACTAAAATGGTGCCACACTAAAAAGTGATACCAGTTCTCGGGGAATGTATTGGGTCTTCAATGATTATTATCAATCAGCACCCCCTATTTGAAAGAAAAAAAGATGTGTGTGTGTGCATCAGTGTGAACACGCGGTAGAAGTTAACTTCTTTGGCTTATAAGTATTGTTGTTGTCGTGTATGACAAAGTGCAGAGGTGTATTTGTCATAATTGACGGTTGCCAAAGCCCTGAGAGGTTGGACTTTTGCTAATTTTAGGCGCCTTTACGACACGCATGAGCTTACGTTGGGACTATTCTACTCCGGTCACCACACGGAAGACTATAATGATATCTTTTTAATACCTGATACTGATGATGAGTTAATTTTCGCGAGATTGTATTTGGTGTTGTTGGTGAACATTGTCCAAAGAATCTGTTAGGCTTAATGTATGACGCCTCCAATTAGGCTTAATGCAGCTGTATTCAAAGAAAAAATTTTGAAGCTTGAAGTATTTTGCACTTCTCAATTTCTTTTAAAAACTGCAGCGTAAAATATATGCTTAGAGATACTCATTGGAAGGAGGATAACTTGATAAACAAACATGTAACATTTTATAATAGCTCATTATAATGTCAATCATTTTAAATGTGAAGAAAATATGCCTCTGGGTACTAGTAGAAATTTTGAATAGTTGGCGTTATAATTACGTTGTATTATCTTGTGATATCGTACTCCATCACAAGATTTTTTTACATGGATTTCCTGACAGTACAACCACACATTGAGAAATACATCGCTTTTTCGATATGCTTTCGGTTGTGACCATTTTAATGGACTACCTAAACTTGAGATTTGATTATTTTTAAAGGAAAAGAAAGAGAATATATTCACCACTCACATGAACTAGCCTGTGAAACCATCGATTATAAATTATATGCAGCATACTTTGAGATATTTTAGGTAGATCGTCAAATGTAACCATCTACGATCTTGGAAGAATTGAAGTTGTTGCCGCTTATATGTATTGAATTGTGTAAATAAGTTTTATTTTAAAGTAATATTATATATAATTAAAAAACTTATTATTATCATTATTAATTCTAACTGTATTTAAATAACGTGAGGAAATTCGGAACTTCATACATTTCTACCTTACTTTCATCGCGTAACCGTAACTGGTAACGCGTAACAAAAAATTTTCCCTACCGTGCCATAAGAAGTTAACTTCACACAAAAAACATTTAAATGCTTATAACTGTGGGAAGCAAACTTTTTGATTTAGTATAGCACTCGAAAGAATTTTTTTATTCATTCATACTTAGTTTTCTCTCCTGGAAAATATTCTCGTATATTTTTAGTTGAAATATTATGCATTGTTAGTTGAAAAATTATACACATTTGAACACTGTGTCCTTTAAAATTAATTCATTTCCACTTAAATTCACTTGTTAGAAATGTGTTAGTTTTTTCAAAACATTGCCCATCATTGTGATAGAGATATAAATTGCTGTTAATTCTTAAAACCAATGTATTCATTTTATTTCTTTAATTTTTTAAAAATATATATTCATCTAATATATTTACTTCATTTAGAACAGCAATCATATGAGCTAAATAAAATAAACTTCGCAACCATATTTCATCACATAATTATAGTGCATTGTTATAACATGATTCATTTAAAATTAATCTGAATTCTAAATGTAAAAACAGGGTCCTGTATTTTCCAGCTAATTCTGCTCATAATACAGCAAATAATCTGAAATTTAATTATCATGCTTTTATGAAACTTATCATTTTCATAGCATCATTTTAGACATTTTTAAATGCATTCTTTATTCATTTTACTGCTGTGAACTATTCCAAATAAGATGTTATGATTAAACTTCATTTTCATTTTTTAATTGTTCTATTCTTTTCTGCTTTTTACAATCGAAAATGGGAAACTGGCTCTCATTTGCAAACAACAAACAATTCAAATAAAATATTAGCTGTTTTATCATTGACTTGGGAGATCTATAACTGAGTTTACTATTCCTTGGTATCACATAAAATTACTTTTTGCAGAATGGCCTTTAAAACCAGCTAATCTGAGTACTTGTGCAGTAGTTTCAGGCGAAATGAAAAAGAAGAACTATTGATTCAATTTTATAGAAATTTTTACAGAGCTCAAACGTAGAGATTCTCCACATATAAATCTTTTCTTTTTTCGAGTTAACTTTATCGGATGGATAATTTTACACTTATTATAAATTCTATTTTCCTTTCTCAAAAGCACTTTATAAGCAAACTGTAAGCACACCAGCTGCATATCATTACTAATTTAGCAGGTGTTATTGCACTTTTATAATAAAAATAATAAATTTAATTGCATTTATAGTTTCCTTACATTATTAAGCAGAATATTTTTGCTGCATAAGGAAACAAAATTACCTCAAACATTACTTTAAACATCAATTGAACACAACAATAAAAGAAGTTGCTAAATATTTTAATGTTCAATAATTTATTTAAAAGTATGAGAATCGAAATTCGAAAAATAGGTGTTCAATTACCTTTATGTGGCTTTCTTTTCTCTTCTTCTGCAGTGTCTCTCAAAAATGTTCGTAAACTTGCAATTTCCTTAAAAAAAATTTGTTTCCTACTAATGAAAATTAATGTATCGGAATTGAAATTTTTAAAATAATATCTGCAACTTGCTCTTAATGAATCATCAATTTTTAAAACATTGTACAACTATTATTTTGAAAAGTTTTAATCAAAAACTTTTAAACAATTACGCAAAGAAATTCTTCGCACACTTAAAAAAAAGTTCTTAAATCTTTTTATCAAACGTGCTTACTGCAGCGAATCCTTACATTTTATTTACTGGAAGATAATATAAGCTTATTTTTTTTTATTTAAAAAATGAGCGAAAAATAAATGAGCAATTTATTCGCAAACGATGTCCGAAGACCAAGTTGATGCAATGAAAACGCCAGCTTCCTGTATGAAAACGGTCTCCGAAGACAGGGTACAGCTTCGTGGACACAATAAAAATATCAGCTTCCAAAATGAAGACGGTGTTTGTAGACAAGGGAAGGCTATGCGTCAGCATCCTAAGCAAAAATGGTTTCCTTGACAGGATAAAGCTAAGCGTCAGCATCCCAAGAAAGGACGGTTTCCTAAGACAAGGAAAAGCTTTGCGTCAGCATCCTAAGAAAGGACGGTTTTCTATGACAGAGTTAAGCTAAGCGTCAGCATCCTAAGAAAGGATGATTTTCTACGACAGAGTTAAGCTAAGCGTCAGCATCCTAAGCAAGGACGGTGTCTTAAGACAGGGCAAAGCTAGGCGTCAGTATCCCAAGTAAGGACGGTCTCCAAAGACAGGGTAAAGGTATATGGATCTAATAAAAACGTGAGCTTCCCAAGTGCAGACGGTTTCCTAAGACAAAGTAAAGCTATGTTAATACAATAACAATGTCAGATTCCCCCGTATTTTCTCAGTAAGGCTTTAATAATATAACCGGAACACAATCTTATTGTATTAGTGAGTTTGAAATTGTGTTTTATTTATTTCTAAACATTTTTTCAAATGAATAGACAGTTTTTGATGTATCTCAATAATAGTATATTTTATGATTTGATTAACATATTTTTTTAAGTAAAAGTGATTAAGCTATTGAAGGCTGTACATGTTGTTAACTTTCTTTGTCTAATGAAAGAGAAACAAAATATTTAAATCTGTACAATCAGATGTCATTTAAAATCTTCAAGCTTTTAAGGGTTCCAGGGCATACTCGAAATAGTAATATACCTTATTTATTCTCCTTTTTTGTGATATATATTTTTAATATTTCTAATAGAGCTTAAATTTTTTGTGCATACCTATAATAAAGATACTTTTGTTACTTTCAAGAACTACAACAATAACCTTATATATATATATATATAGCTCAAAAGTTTTTTCTTTTCTTTTTAGTTGCTCATGGATATAAATTTTAGTATATCTCGCAATACATATTTTCAATTATAGATACCATTTTTTAATAATATTCTTTAAATATATAAAATATTTTACACACATATATATAAAATGATACACAAGACATTGGGAAATTATCCAGTAATTTTCAAATTACTGGATAATTTCTTTGGGAAAAAATGTAGAACAATTTTAAAACTCGAAATTTTTTTTCATATGTAAAATTAGTTTTAAAATATTGGGTACTATTTAGAGAAAAAATATTTTGATTCGTTAATGCACAGGCATCTTTTACAGAAGTATGATAAATTTGGAAGAATGTAGTGCAATTCAATTAAGAATAAGTTAAGATACTAATTTAATATTAGTTCGTTACCCGTCAAATTGTTTCTAATTTTCGCCAAGATGGAGGAAAACATTACAATATGGTTATATTGATTTTTATCGTTTGGTAATATGTTTACTAAAGTGTTTAGTATATGATCCTTACTTTTTTGCTTTATTTTTACTGTGGTAACTCTATTAATTTTGAGCAATTCGATTTTTTTTAAAAATTTAACCATTTTTATATTGGTCCCTACTTTGTTGCAGTATTCCATTTTTATAATTTCCGTTGGAAGATGGATATCTAAAAAAATACTGATTCGTATCCGGATTATTTTTTTAAAAAAGTATGAGAGTTCCATTTTAAACTATTACGTATTAATAGGTATACAAAAAAAATTTTTTTTGGTCAATTTTGTTTTTTTTAAGGAATTGAATTTCTTGTTTTCAATTTTAGTTAAGATTTTACTGTTTTCACCCATTAAGGGAAATGTGATAGATCTGGTAAAGATATATATATATATATATACAACAACTATTTTTCTTTAAAAAGTAATAAGTTGAGAGATTTCACTTTTTTGCTGTGTATCTTATGGTGTGTGTGTGAATTCCAACTGACATAACGATAAATCTTTGAGGCAGAATTCTTTTTTTAATGGTAATAAATAGCAAATTTCTACTGTTTTATTTTTAATAAATGGTTTCCTGATTTTTTTCCACTTCCCATATAATAAAGTCGTTTGTTTTTAGTATTTTTAATTTTTCTCCAGGTCTCAAATTAGTTATTTATTTTTAATTTTTTTACTGCTTTTTCTTTTTAATTTTTTCCCCCGTCATTTTGAAATTTTTCACATTTATTCTTTATTCTGGTACTTGTACTCTTTAGCATCATTTTACATGGAAAATGAAAGTAAATTTATTCTTATTCCGCTTTTTAAATCCTATTCAATGGTCGTAATTCTACAGTTTTCTGTTGCTTCATCAAGTTTCAATAATATTTTTTTTATTCTTCACTGCTCATTTTTTTAGTGCGAGGTGGCCATCTTGAATAAAATCTACTTTCCGTCTAAGGCCTATAACGGAATACAAAGAAACTATCGTAGATTTAGAATAATTCAATGTTTCATTTTCAAAAGTACATGTACACTTGAAATCAACGAAAGGCCCAATGACTACAATATTTAGGTGGTCAAGTGAGTGAGTGAGTATTAACGTCGCACTATTCAGCTTCACGAGGGCTTTTGACAATGGACCTCGTGATTTTAAAACATAGCCAAGTAACGAGGACGACACCTAAGCTATAATATTTATTAAGGAGCACCTGATATTCGTGTGAATAACAGGTACTTCAGAGATTCAGAATTGAAAATGGGAAATTGAACCTCGACTGCAAACAACATAAGCTTGTAATAAAATATTAGCTTATTTATTATTGATGTAGAAATCTAAGTCTCAATTTTCTATTCATAAGATTCACAATTTTTTTGTGTTGAATGCTCTTTTAAACCCTACAGCTTTATCGAATACCCCCCACGTGTTTCTTGTGAATATTAGACGCCTCTATTGTGCCCTTTCAGCAACAGTGCGTTTGCGAGATTCAGCTGCTTCAATGGTTTCTGTATCACTCTGAGACGCCATGTAAGTCACCTGCTGAAGACGCCGAGCTTAGGACTGTTCGGGTGTCTCAGCAGCCCGTTAAGATGTCTCAGGGGTGTTAAAAATGTTTCGAGAGCACAAAATACAAACAATTTTCGACTAGAAATAATTTTTTGAGGTTAAAATGAAATAATTTGATTCTTTTACATATTTTTTATAAAGGAATAAAGTTTCAAAAAAGTATAAAATATCTAAAATATAATTATACTTTTAAAAATAATAAGCACATAAAAATAAGAAAATTTTTGTAAAAAACAAATAGTAAGTTTTACGACGCACATGATATTTTCTGCAATAATAATTCTTAATTACTAGCAATAAGTTGATTTATAAAGTCAAATATATCCTTATTACATTGTAACCTATTTTATATAAAAAATTCATTTTTTTAAAAAATTTTCAAAAAATTTAAAATATATAATACTATAAATAGCTAAGATTTAAAGATTATGATAGAATTTATAATTCTGTAAAGTTTTATACATCAAAGTATGCTAGTTTTTGAAACGCAATACGCGTGAGTGAAAAAAACACAAACTGAGAAAAAAGGCTTTAAAGTTTTAAATTGAATTTGAGAAAATAAATTTTAAAACTTACATGCTAAAATGCTCCAGGATCATAAGATATGCCTTCCTGTTGCTGAAACAGCTCAATATTTTTAGTCTTTTTAATTTTTTGGCTCTGCGAGCTTCAAAAGATGATGCTAAGCGCCTCTTTCTTGACGTAAATATTCGACGATTGTCACGTTCAGCCAAGAACACACATACATTTCTGTTAATTTTTAAGCCAAATTTCTCTAAATTAATAATAAGTATTTGATTTCCTTCATTAAAAATGCTGGTTGCTAGATTTGCAGCAATCTCTGCAATCTGAAGACTAGAACCAATCGTCTTTAGGACAAAACTTCCAGATTAATGAATTTAAACTTTCATTAGGATTCTCTGTGTCTTACCTCCTAAACATTTCTTCAGGAGTGCCGGATGAGATAAGTCTGCAAATACAGGCTGAATTACATCTCGAATAGCAACGGAGTATCTGTGTTTATAATTTTGTAAATTATTATTAATTACAGCATTATACTTACACCATATATTTGGATTTGTAGGACAAAACCAGTGCATCGGTTCATCATCAGTGCTGCAAGAATGACCCCAAACAGCCCAAATGGCTTTCTGCATTTCCTTTACACTAGTAGAATTGCATCGAACAGCATTGCCATAGTAATGCGCAAGTTTATCAATTAAACTATCAGTTAACCTACCTTTACCGCCTATAGTTTTACCATCAGATAATTTCTTTTTACTATATACTAATTTAAGCTTCCTAAGTCTTGTATCCATTCTCTTTTGCACATGGCTTACACATTCTATTTTCTGGATAAGATGGTCATCACCGTATGGCTTGTTTTCAGAAAGGGCATTGAATGTTTTTGTGTCGCCATCTCCTATGTAGTTCGAATATTTCACGTTGTGAAGCTTTTATCATTGATTAAAAATCCTCAACATCCCGTCAACCTCCATCTTACCAGCAGAGCCAGAATAATTTTTTCTACATGAAATCTTATGCGCTCTTTGCCATTTATTGTACTTGATACCAAACTTGACCCCTTTATAACTGTTGAATTCTTTGCAAATTGAGGACAACACATCCCTATCCAAAATCTTACCTGTTTCGGCCCCTATTAAGATACATACTCCAATCAACGATGAATGTCCTCTCGTCTTCCAGGTACCATCACCACTTACCGTTAAAAGGTTATCAGGTGACGAAGAATTTTCTTCGACAACTGCCATTTTCATGCTTTCTTCAGCAACTTCCTTCATAACAAGTGAAAGTTTATTAATAATTACATCATATGATTTTTGTTCAACAGGATTAGGAAGACTCATTACAGCACAAAAGGTTTTCAATGACTCTAAACCTTGGTCTATGCATCTCATTGCTAAAATAGATCTTCTGTTAATTTCTGGAGCATTATTTTTATTCCCAGTGTTTTCACAGCTTGAAAAAGTACAAACACTCCCACAGTTTTTACAATGTATTTCAAAATTCGAACATAAACCACGAGTGGACTTTTCATCAATTGTTAATGGTTTATGACATTTTAAACAGCATGATACTGTCAAAATAGAGCTAAAGGTTAAAATAAAATAAAAAATACGACATCCTTTGAAGTTTTCACTTACCTTAAAAAGATTTGACTTTAATGCAGACTGAATTCCTGAGATTTTATTACTGGAAGCACACTTACCTGTATCTCTCCTTTCTGCAACATTTGTATGAGGATATACCTTCATGAATTGGTTCCCTCTAAATCTCTTCTTTTCTTAGGACGTTTACCTGAAGGTCTACGATGTGTATTTTCCATTTCAAATCAAGAGATAAATCTTGTTTTGAATTTAGATAAACGATTTTAAATAACATTGTTTTGAATTTCGATAAGTTATTTCAAACAACGTGCTAGCATTACCAAAACAAAATGAAAACACATTAGAAAAAAATGTGTTGAGTTGCAAGCTTCCTTCTCATTCACCCAAGTGTTTAAAATATTTCATGAGGTTTTTTAAAAACAGAAAAATGAAACGTATGCGGAAATCAAGAATAAGTGGGTGTGGCATGTGTCCATTTAAACACTGTTATTACTAAATTGCTGTTTGGAATTTTTCGAATAACTTTCGAAGTTTTTGTAGTACTCTCACGTGGTTGGTATCAAAATATTCAAAAGAAAATGAGGAACAACATATATATTTTTCGAAAATTCGAAAAAATCCGAGATTAAACACCCCGAGACCTCTTAAGTTGCCAGATATTCGGCATGACGTCGACGCCGAGCTTTCGACTGCTCTGGTGTCTCAGCAGTTCTGTGAGCTGCCTCACGCTCTGCCTGTTCAAGCCTTCGCAGTTCGGCTTGTGGAAACGTTTCGTTAAATCTAGCTACTTTCTTAGCTCGAGCTATATTAGAGCTTTGGGAAAGATTAGACTTACGCTTTCACGGCATAATTCTTAGTAGGTGCTTTTTCTACACTTCAAAAAAAGTACTGTACGTATTAAGTATAAAAATAATATATTATTTTATACTTAAAAATGCAATACCTTCTTATTCAATTAAAACTATAGCGTTATAATTTACTACAAACCACAAACAAAGTTGCAAATTTGTCCAAATGATGTAGTGTGAAAGAGAAAGTTTATCTACTTTTTAAATACCAGAAGCGATAAAAGTATTTATTTTGAAATAAGGATCAATTTTTGTTACTATTAAACGTGCATTAGAGCGTGCAATTATTAATTTTTATTGTACTCGTATTTATGGTATGGCCATTAGCGATAAAAGTATTTATTTTGATATAAGGATGAATTGGTTGCTACCAAACGTGCATTACAACGTGCAATTATCAATTTTTATTATGTTTATGGTTCGCTATTTTGGCAGTAATGGCTTATACCAGTGTTTCTCAAAGTGTGGGGCGCGCCCCCTGGGGGGGGGAGCGAGCATATCGAAAATTTAAAGATTTTTTTAAAAAAAATAACCGGAAAGAAGTGAAACAAAATACTTTTTTCCATAATAAAAAAATACACAACACTGATATAGTTTATGTTTATCATCTGGCGTTCTTTTTTAAAATAAAATATTACTCGTTAAAAGAAAAAACGAAACCCAGACCCTGAGAAAAATTTTTAGAAGATAAACATTTCATCACTGTAATTATTATTTAAATACTGTATATTAGTTGTAGAAAGAAAAGGAAGACATGATTCACTTTTCAGCCAGGCATATCATTTGATTGACCTTCAAATTACTGTGGTATGGTTTCTACATTAGTTCGATCTCATCTTTTATGTATTTGTTTTTCGCTTAGGGAAATTGTAAATAATGAAGATTTTTACGATATTTGGGAAATAATTGATTGATTTGATTGATTATTTGGCTAAGATTTATTATTATGCGTAATCTCAAACATATAAAGCATAGTGAAAAACGTCATATTCCTTTTTTGAACATCCGTATTTTTTTCTGAGTACACTTTTAACCCGGTAGCTGTGGCGCGGGTCATCTGTGATCTCTATTGAAGGAAGTTGAAACTGATCAAGCAAAAGAAAGCATATTATTTATGATTGAGAAACACGACGAACATGAAACGAAAGGAAAATTTTCAAATACTTCCTAAAGAACTCCATCAACTGAAATATGAATCCATAAGTGTACCACAAGGTTTAGTTCGCCTTGTCAAAAAGACACAAGAAGTAAAAAGTTCAACTTGCTATTTGTTGATCACCAAAGGTGTCACGAGTTCGAGCCCAGTACCACTAAAGACCCGTCGTGTATGGGGGAGGTGCACGTTAAATTTGTCGAGAGCTCAAACGTTCTCTTGTTGGAGTGGTGTGGTAGTTAAAAAAGTCCAGCTCAAGTATCGTCCTCATCAACCATGGTTCAAAATTACGAGGCTCGTCTCTAAAAGCCCTCGTGTAGCTGAACAGTGCGACGTTAATATTCACTCACTCTACAATTACTTGAACAAAATATGACAGCTTTGCCAGCAAATAACATTTCTGTAATATTAGTGAAAAGTATCTCTGATTTGCGTCCTTTATTAAGGTCTTGCACTTTTCAATCATTTTAGTTCAGTGTTTTATTGGATTTTTTCTCAAATAATCAAAGAAAAATTGAACATTTCTTGAAAGCCGGTAAATATACTTTCTCTTAATTAAATTATTCACTGGAATTTCAATTTGTATCGCGTAGAGTAAAAATAATTATAAACAAATGATTGGGGTGACTGAGTCTCCCCGCACTACCATTAGCGTTAGTATCGAGTGTGCGCCTGCTCCCGGGTTAAAACATTTTGAAGTCTTCTTGCTTTAAATGTTAAAAAGTAACACAATTATTTTTCATAGGAATTTTATATTATTTTTCATTATTTAACATTAATTTTAAATTCTAATTCTATGAGGTTCAACATTACAGTTCTTTTAAACAGTTATTTACAATTATAGTATTTATCTAAAAAAAATCATTTTACATTTTTGTATACAATGTCGGGCACGCAGTTTTGCTCTCCTTACAGTTCAGCTATTATATCAAGAATAATGTTATATTTTTTAAAAAAATAAACTCGTGCGAAGAGCCGGTGTTTCAGCCAGTATACGTTTAATGTATCAGTAATGAAGAAGGTATTTTATAAGTAATTTCTTAATACTAAATTAAGAACAAGTTTAATAATTATTAGTGACATCCATGGCCTTGTCTTGTAGAGCAAAGTTTTTCAAAGGAGGGTTTAATAACAGATATTGACACTCTGAGTTATTTTTCTATATTTAGCTGAGATTTATATTTTCTCTTCAAAGCAGCCACCGCAGAAAATCCGGTTTAACAAAGGTAGGATGTTAAAAATGGTAATAGTATACGAAGTGCTTTTGTTTTCAGTGCAGAAAATTCACCATCCATCTCTACCCAAAATTCAAAGAGCGATTTATTACAAAATTGCCTTTTAATTTTTCACTGGATATGAAATCTGTGAAAATTTCTTCGGAAGTTGAGAGCCCTTCTGGAGTATCTTGAAATAGACCCCTAATCCACTCGTAACTTGCTACCAAGTTGTCCTCATCAAGAAAATACTTTTTAAAATTCTTTGACAACATGGCTAAATGATTTTTCATGGTTTTTAAAACAACTTTCACATGTTGTTCTTCAGATTTGTAAGTTTTAACACATAATGAGCTGGGGCTTTTTTCCCATAATTTACTGCAGTAGTGGTAAATCTAAAATTTAAGAATTTTTGAGAATATTTTCTTGATTTGATTTTCGGAACCATGCTCGTCTGTGTACTTTTTGATCCTTTATTATCGTCGAATGCTCGCTTACGACTTATAAATGTATGTATGATTTTGTTTTAATCTACTGCCGTAAATACTTAATTATCGTGAATTACAATTAACGCGCAAATTAAAAAATGTACATTCAATTTAGATTCGGTAGCTATAGAAGTATCGAGTCGACCAAAACTGACTGGAATTGTACGAGGAAAAGCATTTTTACATGTTTTGCGCAGACGTCCGATAGGTTGCCCAGACTCACGCAAACGAACCTTATAATGCCAAATGTGATGGATATGATAGAGAGCTACATAGACTAGACTATTTTTCTAATGGCATTTGTACTTTGAGAAATGGATGCCGAAGGAAATATATCTTTAATTAAATATATCATTTTGCGATCTGTTCCAATTAAAAATTAGAGAAAAAAATAACATAATAATATATATAAGTAAGTAATACATATTTTAAGTAATTTTCTTAAAATATATATTACTTAAAAGTAACATATACAAAATTTAATACTTATACAGTTTATAATTGAGATCGCATTGTAGCTTTAGCGTCGAAGTGCATTTTTATTGCAGTAAATACATTATTGTTGTACAGGAGGGAGCGACAAAAATTATGATTGAAATTTGGGTCGCCAGTATTGAAAGTTTGAGAAACACTGGCTTATATACATAAAAGATAGATATATGCTGTCGCGAGCTGTTTTGCAGATGGCAGAATTGTTTCATACTTACTTGACAATTATCGTTATATTTTGGACGCTTCACACAAAATCTTTATAAATTATAACCTATGTATTATTCTGATTTATAAGCTATATTATTGTAAAGTTTCATTAAAATCCATTCAGTTGTTTTTGCGTGAAAGGCGACCACAAACATCCTCCCAAACTTTCACGTTTACAATATATATTAGGATGTAAAGAAACATGAAATATAAAAATAAAATTTAATTACATCTGAAGAAAAACTGACAAGCGAATAATAAGGTGCAGTAAAAAAATTTACAATAAATCCATGAAACTTGTGATGTTTTGTCGAAATAAAAAGTAAAAGCATTTTTACAGAAACTGAACTAGATCTATCCCCTAATCTGCAGTATTACTTTGAACGTAGATAAGGGGAAAATAAATGTGACTTTGAACCCCTAATAAAAGAGTGGGGGTGAGTAAATCCTCGTCCTATTAGTGAAAAACGTGGACTCAAGAGATTGGAACAGTGAGAAATTGTTTATATTTGTCTTCAGTTACACATTGGAAAAAGAGAGTATTATAGAAAATTCACTATATATATCTTTTGAGAAATTATAGTTAAAAAATTTATTGAAAACTTGGGGATTTTTTTCAGCTTCCAATCATTGTACTTCTCAGGGATAAATTATTCAAAAGCACTCTTTTTATTATTTTTTTTAAAAGTACTTTTAAAATGAGTAATTATTTGTGTGTGTGTGTGTGTGTGTGAATTACTTTTTATATTCTAAAACCAACATTCAGAACACTTGTCCAAAAATTATTAAAACCATTTCCTTTCTTTGAAACTTCTATTTCTGAAAGAAAATCTTGCTTTGTGAGTATTGAATTATTTTTGGAAAAAGTTAATGGAGAAGAGAGTATATATTTTAAAACACTCATCTATGAAGCTAAGTTAATGATCATTTACTAAGTTTAAATTATAAATAAATTAATTAATAAGAGATTATATTTCATATTAAAGCTGATCTATGAATATCAGTGTTTATAGATATTTTTGTCACATTTTTTCATTTTCATTTTCAAATCAATTTATATAAAACTTAAATTTTTAAATTTAACATCTTTATACTATTTTAGCTAACATTTTTCAACGTGGGGAACATTTATTTTGACTTTATTACTGCTAGTTTTTATTTCTAATTTAAAAGTGTTTCTTTTCCCTTAGTTGTGTTGTATTTATAAAATTGAAATGTACAAATATATTTTAAATAAAGCAAAATTCTAAAAGCTGGAATTATTCATAAAAAGTTTCATAGCTCAATAAGTTATTTTGTAATAGTTGTTTTTCTTTAATTTTTTGAGCACGAAATTTTTAAGAATGAATGATAGGCGCGTATTTACAGTTAAAATAGTATAAGTATCGGAAAAGGAATTCGTTCCTCACAAGGTTAAATGTTCAATAACAAAAATTTTAGCTGAAAGATAAATTGATAAATAATAACAAATGTTTTTTTTTATCAAATATTTGTCTAAAACGGGATATTGATAAAATATTTTACACAGGTACTAGAGGACCCGACAGACGTTGTCCTGTACACACATCTTAAATTCAAAAATTCCAAATTTTTATGAATAAGCTTTAACAATCTGGACCGTTTTGAATAAAATTTGTATTAAAAAGTTATTACAATGTCTAACGTCATTACATGTACGGTTATCACAATTCAATCAATCGATAGCGTGTGAGTATGTGTATACGAATAGCGAAGTTAAATGTAAAGCAGTGTTTCTCAAAGTGTGGGGCGCGCCCCCTGGAGGGGCGCGATAACCCTACAAGGGGGGCGCGAGCATATCGAAAATTTAAAGATTTTTTTTAAAAAATATAACTGGAAAGAGAAGTAAAACAAAATACTTTCTTCCATAATAAAAAAAAATGCATAACAACTTTGATATAATTTATGTTTATTATCTGGCCTTTTTCCGTCATCAAATAGCTATCTTTGATCCCAAAACCAAGTTAAAGAAAAAAAACATTTTGTTTAATGAGAGATATTTTTATTACGTTTTAACATAAAATATTACTCGTTAAGAGAAAAAAAACGAAATCCAGACCCTGAGAAAAATTCTAAGAAGATAAACAATTCATCACTGTAATTATTATTGAAATACCGTACATTAGTTATAGAAAAAGAAAAGGAAGACATGATTCACTTTTCAGTCACGCTGCGGTTGCGCGGGGCATCTGTGATCTCTATCGAAGGAAGTTGTAACTGATCAACCAAAAGAAGAACCTGCTGAAAGATGCATATTATTCATGATTGAGAAACGCGATGAACATGAAACGAAAGGAAAATTTTCAAATGCTTTCTAAAGACCTCCATCAACTTAAAATATGAAGCCATAAGTGTACCACAAGGTTCAGTTCACCTTGTCAAAAAGACACAAGAAAGAAAAAGTTCAACTTGTTATTTGTTGATCATCAAAGGTGTCACGAGTTCGAGCCCAGTACTACTAAAACACGCCATGTAGAGGAGAGATGCACGTTAAATCTGTCGAGAGCTCAAACGTCTTCTTGTTGGAGTGGTGTGGTAGTTAAAAGAGGCCAGTTCAAACGTCCTCTTGTTGGAGTGGCGTTGTAGCTAAAAGAGGCCAGCTCAAGTATCGTCCTCGGCATTTGACCACGGTTTAAAATTACGAGGTCCGTCCCCAAAAGCCCTCGTGTAGCTGAACAGTGCGATGTTAATATTTACTCACTTGGTCATGAAAGCTTTATAACTACAATAACTTGAACAAAATATGACAGCTTTGCCAGCAAATAACATTTCTGTAATATTAGTGAAAAGTGTTTCTGATTTGCATCCTTTATTAAGGTCTTGCACTTATGAATCATTTTAGTTCAGTTTTATTGGATTTTTTCTCAAATCATCGAAGAAAAATTGAATAGTCCTTGAAAGCCGGTAAGTATACATTCTCTTAATTAAATTATTCACTGGAATTCCAATTTGTATCGTATACAGTAAAAATAATTATAAACAAATGATTGGGGTCACTGAGTCCCCCCGCACTACCATTAACGTTAGTATCGAGTGCACGCCTGCTCCCGGGGTAAAACCTTTTTAAGTCTTCTCACTTTAAATATTAAAAAGTAACACAATTATTCTTCATCGGAATTTTATATTCTTTTTCATAAATTAACATTAATTCTAAACGCTAATTCTGTGAGGTTTAAAATTACAGTTCTCTTTTAAACAGTTATTTACAGTTATAGCATTTATCTAAAAAAAAATCATTTACATTTTTGTATACAATGTCGTGCACGCAGTTTTACTTTCCTTACAGTTCAGCTATTATATCAAGAATAATGTTTTATTTTTAAAAAATGAACTCGGGCGAAGAGCCGGTGTTTCAGCCAGTATGCGTTTAATGTATCAGTACTGAAGAAGGTATTTTATAAATAATTTCTTAATACTAAATTAAGAACAAGTTTAATAATTATTAGGGACTTTCATGGGCTTGTCTTGTCGAGCAAATTTTTCAAAGGAAGGTTTAACATCAGAAATTGACACTCTGAGTTATTTTTCTATATTTAGCTGATATCTATATTTTGTCTTCAAAGCAGCCACCGCAGAAAATCCATTTTAACAAAGGTGGAATGTTGAAAATGGTAATAGTATATGAAGTGCTTTGGTTTTCAGTACAGAGAATTCATCATCCACCTCTACCCAAAATTCAAAGAGCGATTTATTACAAAATTGCCTTTTAATTTTGCACTGGATGTGAAATCTATGAAGATTTCACATCCAGTTCGGAAGTTGAGAGCCCTTCTGGAGTATCTTGAAATAAATCCCTAATCCACTCTTGTAACTTGCAACCAAGTTGTCCTCATCAAAAAATACTTTTAATATTCTTTGCCAGCATGTCTAAATGATTTACATGGTTGTAAAAAACAACTTTCACATGTTGTTCTTCAGATTTGTAAGTTTAAACACATAACGAGCTGGGGCTTTTTTTCCCCATCATTTACTTCAGTAGTGGTAAATCCAAAATTTAAGTATTTTTGAGAATATTTCCTTGATTTAATTTTCGGAATCATGCTCGTCTGTGTACTTGTTGATCCTTTATGATCATCGAATGTTTGCTTACGACTTAAAAATGTACGTATGATTTTGTTTTAATCTACTGCCGTAAATACTTAATTACCGTGAATTACAATTAACGTGCAAATTTAAAAATGTACATTCAAGATAGATTCAATAGCTATAGAAGTATTAAGACGACCAAAACTGCCTGGAATTGTACGAGGAAAAGCATTTTTACATGTTTTGCGCAGACATCCGATAGGTTGCCCAGACTCACGCAAACGTATCCGATAATGCCAGATGTGATGGATATGATAGAGAGCAACATAGACTAGACTATTTTTCTAATGACATTTGTACTTTGAGAAATGGATGCTGAAGGAAATAAATCTTTAATTAAATATATCATTTTGTGATCTGTTCCAATTTAAAAATTAGAGAAAGAAAAATAACATAATGATAAGTAAGTAATATATATTTAAAGTAAAAAAAAAAAATGTCTTAAAATATATACTGCTTAAGGGGACTTGGCACCCTTTGAGCAAACTTTTTATTAACGTATTTAAAAATTATATTTTAACATTTTATACAATGTTTCTGTTCAAGAAAATGTTACCAGATGAAAAATTTCATATATATTATTCACACAATTTTAAAAATTTAAATTTTTTGAAGAAAAAATTGGGAAAATTCTAAAATCCTACTCCTTTTGTAAAAATTAATTTTTTGACCTGAAATTTTTTATAATATTCTTATGGATGTTCTTAACAACTTTAGGGATCGATTTTAGAATAACTGTATTCGTTTTCGAGAAAAAAAATAAAATGTTGATATACAGGCTAAAAATCAACGAAAAAGCCAACATGTCTTACATTTTTTTTTTTTTTTTTTAAAAGTATTCAGTTTATAGCAAAACGGATCCCTAATTTTATTACATGCCTTATTTTTAACACGCAAGAAAAAAAATGGAAGTGATTGGTAAATAATTGTCGAAGGAGTAGCATTTTGAATGCACTAAGGTTTCGAAAAACACAAACTGAGAAAAACCACTTTAAAGTTTATAATTCTGAAAAAATAATTATTATAAGCTTAATTAAACTTAAAATACCACTTAAAGATATTACTTATACGTTTTTCTTTAAAATAATTGCATTTTCATATGTTTTCAACCCACACATTTTTATAAATGATCAACTTTTAGAGAGTACTAATTGCACAAGAAAATTCAAGAAAAACGTTAAAAAATTTTTTTTTCTGTCACTACGGAAATTTCAGCTGTTTTTCTTCTTATAATATTAAAGTATTACATTTTATGAAAAATATATCAGGAATAAGAACTGAAATTATAAAATTATTAATATAAAATGCCTTAATTTAAAAATTTTACATGCACACATTTCACAAGGAAGAAAAATCACATTATTGTATTGCCTCGGAAATATTCTGCTTTTAATACTACACATTCTTTTTTATAGTTATTATTTCTATTTATAAAATAGATTTTTTTTTTATCATAACGCATTTTTAGCTTTTTTTTTTTCTAAAAAGGGGGTGTGGCTGAATTGCCTAATTTGTTTTCAAATGAAGTTTTATTCAACTTCTAACTTTCCGACATGCACAAGAGATATATCAATCGAAAGATAATAATGCAAAGAACAAGATTAAATCAAAATAAAAAAAAAAAACGATAGGTTTGTGATTTTTAGGGTACCAAGTCCTCTTAAAAGTTACATATACAAAATTTAATATACTTATTGTATTAATTTGTACGGTTTATAATTAAAATCGTATTGTAACTTTAGCGTCTCTATCTCAAAGTGCATTTTTATTGCAGTGAATACATTATTGTTGTACAGGTGGGGGGGCGAGAAAAATTATGATTGAAAATTGGGTCGCCAGTATTGAAAGTTTGAGAAACACTGATGTAAAGGCTATGTGAATAAAAACTTAAACTTGTTTTAATTAAAGGTGAAAATGTTGAGACTCAAACTATTTTATAACAAGTATATTTATTAAATTGTGCATAAACTTAATTTATTCTAATGCCATTGCCTATTCTAATTGAAAAGATATTAATTAAAAACGCTAAAAAGCGTGAATCGTCTGCATTTTCGTAACAATAAAGACCGGGTTTGGCCAGTTTGGCTGAAAATCAATTTTCGACGCCAACTTACGTCTTTTTCAATTCCTACTATCAGTTCACGTTCTCTATACATGTTTTGTTTGTTTATTTGTTTATTTATCTTGGTGGAATTTTCAATCGTTAATAAAATACATTTTAAAGCGCTCAATTCAGCTGAAATGTAATGAACATGATTATTTTGGATGACAATACAATAATTTAATTATAATTAATAAAAATTAATTGATTAAAACTAATTATTTAAAAAATACAAATACAGCCACGTTGGCGACTTAGCGACCCTTTTGGCGACTTATGTCAAAATTTGAAAAGGTTTTTTTCTCACGTTTTAAAGCATTCAATTGAAAGGAAATTTTATATACACGATTGTTTTGGATGACAATACGATACTTTAATGATAATTAATAAAAATTAATTACCCCTTAATGTTGTGATTCTGTCATATGTACATACATATTTATATTAATTGCATCTATTTAATAAAAAAAGTAGCTGAAATAAATTTTTTCTTGGTTGATCTAAGTAGGAATTGATTTTAAATTTTTTTTATATTACTTGTGTGTGTGTGTGTGTTTATAACAATAGCGTTGTTACAACAATGCAGGTGAATGTTGAGTTGTATTTTGTGAATGTTTTTTTTATTAATATCTTTTTAACTAATTGCAATATCGAACCGAATTGTGAATCTAAACCATTCTCGAATTTGCTTGAACCCACACAAAAAATTTCATCGAAATCAGTCCAGCCGTTTAGGAGGAGTTTAGTGACAAACACACGCACAGAAGATTTTTATATATAAGGATATACTTAAAGATTTTATACGTAAATCTTCTTATTAAAATAGAATATGAAAGTCAAAGCAAGAAAAGAGATATGTGTAATCGAAAAATGCTTTTGTGTTTAATTTTATATTAATGTACTTATTCTCTCGTGTTTTGGAATCAGTTTTAAAAAAATAATCAAATTAAAAAAAATTGTTCGTTTTTCTGATTGTATATACATTTGAAAATAGATATATCGGAGACAAATTTATTACACATGAGTGTTATCGCTTATTTAATGCTGCGGTACTTCCAAAGAAAATTTAAAAGCACTTTTAATTTCTCTTTATTTACAGCCTTTGATGTGTGTATGAAACGTAGAACAATTAATTTAATTGAAACAAGCCCGGTTTTTGAAACTTTACTCTAACTGAAAATTCCATTAAGTTATTTGTAACGTATGATAAGAGAACGACCTAAATAAAATTCCTCAAGTATTTATTCGAAACATTTCACCTAGGTATGCGTGCAGTTCAATCGTGTATACTAAATCCAAAATGATTGGTAGATAGAAAAGATGAGCAATAAAGGATGTGAAACTATGCTAGTATAAAAATATAATTCATTCAAGGAGAAAAAAGTTATACTAATTTGACGATGAACTAAAAAAAATCATCAAATATATATCATTGGCGGAAAAAAAGAATTCTTATTATAAACTAGGAATCCATTCAGTAGGTCGAAATCTTTACCTGTAAAACCACGAGACTTAGAGATAAAAATACCCATCCTGAAGTATACGTAAGTATTTTACCTAGAGAAAGACACTAAAATGTACCCATCCCTCTTCACACTCATGTACTTCCTTCAAGCAATACTGCATTCACAGTTTCACTAATAAAGATAAAATTCGTTAACAAAAACATTGTACGGCTTCTCTATATTAAACCACTTATTAAATATGTATTTTATTTATTACTCAGAATTAATAAACAAAATTTATATAATTTTGAAATTGAATTTCTTAATGATAGCTATTTTGTTTAACGCACATTAAAATATATACAGTATTTCATTTCACACAAATAAGTAGTTGGTGTACCTGATAGCTCATGATTGCGAATTTGAGGCTGGTCGTGGGTTCCAGTGCCAGGGCCATTGAAAACTCGTTGTGTAGAGGCACTAATGCAGGTTAAACATATCGTGGTTGGAAATTATAACTTTAATTCGATGGGGCAGTTTGCATTATGCTTAAATGTCATCCTCAAAAATAAGAGGTCCGTCTTCAATAGCCCGTATATTGTTTCAAAGCAAATCAAATCCGTACCACTGAAAATAAAGGTTTCTGATCAAGGAAAAAAACAATGATAATAAAATTTGGGTCATATTATTACGACTTTATTGAAATTGACATATGTGAGTAATATTTTTTTTATTAAAAATTTTTTTTCCTTAAATGAACATTAAGATTCAACAGTCTTTTTTTCCCAGAGAGCCAGATATTCACTTCTATGAAGCTGACTAGTAATGAGAAAGAGCTCATCGAGCAATGTCTAATCCCCTACTCAGGCAATCAATAAAATATAAAAACAAAACTCTTCCCAACCACCAATCACAGTTCAATGTAAATAGACCTCTTCATCCTAATTTTCACGATTAGCGATCACCCTAAGCAAACCACAGGATAATGTGACTTTACGATCGTTGAAGGCACACGCGCACTGACTGACACTTGATGGCTGAGCAAACCCGAATGCCCAAGTCACCCAATCCCTTCTAATCCACCCCTCTTTGGCATTCGATACACCTGAATAGGAATTACACGTGCCCTACACGAGTATCGAATGGGGTGTACTGCGGGGTGGTACCCAAAGTTGGTGAATAAGAGTATGCAGTGTGGGGGCCATGGAAGAGGTATTGTTTTCATTCTAGATGGGGAGACGGGTTCCGAAGAATATTGGTTGAATTCAATCCAAGGGATGTCTTTTAATTGGGAGTGTTATTTACAGTGTACCGCTCGTAATGTATTGAGACTAAATTCAATTTTGGGAAACTTAATATTTGTGCGGGTTTGAGGATTCGGTTTCAGATATGTAATTATTGCAGGAGTTTTGAGTGATTTTCCATGCTTAGAAATGTTTATTTATTTTTACCTGTTTTTGCTTACCATGAAGTGAGTGAGTGAACATTAACGTCGCACTGCTTAGCTACACGAGGGGTTTTGGCGACGGACCTCGTAATTTTGAACAATGGTCAAGTGACGAGAACGTGCATAGCTTCCCTACACGGCGGGTCTTTAGTGGTACTGGGCTTGAACTCGCGTGATATGTCAGTCACCTCTTGGCTACCGCGGCCACCGCTTACTATGGAAAAATGCTACTTAAATTCATAATACTGTAAAACCTGTTTTTGTGCGGTTGATATGGACCGCATGAAAAGAAACCGCACAAAAAATATGTGGAAATCTCATAAATGCTTACATATAACAAACAACTTCGTCGACATACTACAGAAAATTTTTCTTATGCAATGGAGAGGGACCGTATAAAAAATGTCTCACAAGATGATTGCCTACCTTCGGACCCAATTTATTTTTATAAAAACAAATTTTTGAAACAAATTGAGTGTTTTTAGAAAGAAAAATAAAAGAAAAATATGTAAATACATAAAATTTTTTAAATAAATATTGTACTTTTGGAAAAATTGGTTGATTTCAAGGAAATTTTACCAAATTTTTACTAAAACGGGGGTAACACTGCATAAACATTTCTAATACAATTATTATAATTTTCTTTATACACAAGATACATACGAGTATTACGGTGCTCTTCAAAATAAACCAAAATCTAAGAGAAATATTAAAATACAAAAAAATTACAGACAATTATACATAATAATATGCAAATTTTGATATTTCTAAAGTTTTTTCTTTATAAAAACTACCCTAAATGAAAAAATATTTAACGTACAACAAAACTTATGATCCACTTTATGAAAAATAATATGATAAACATTGCCTGATTTGGTTCTTCATATCTGATTTGGTTCTTAAGATATCATGTGTATCTGGTAAAGAATTTCTTACGAAAATATAATTTTGAGAAAAATTCATTTAATGTTTTATTTTACTGCCCTTTTGCATAGAGTGATGTTTTTTTTAAAAATCACTATAATTTTATTTCTGTTTCGTGTAAAGGAAAAAGAAAAAGTGTTTTGGAAAGAAAAATGTTCAGAGTATAAGATTTTGAAATAAAAAAAATGCCTTATGTAGACGAAAAATGACATTTTCAAGGTAGGCAGTCATCTTAAAAAGTATATAAATTATTTACGAAATTTATGAGGAATTATTTCCAGATAAAATAAATAATTAAATTCTACATGGAAAAATTTTAAAAACATTTAATTTCTCATCGTATACACGAAGAAATTTTCAAAATGCTCATACATAAGTCGCTGCTACCCATCGTAATCCAACACGCGCATTTTCTTGCTTGTAAACGTCATGATAACCAGATATGCATGATCGAAACTCGTTTTGGAATTTCAAGCTCCTTTCGGAATTGGTATCTATTTTAATAAATGCTTTTCCGATTTGTTCGAGAACTGGATCCCAAGGTATATTGTATCCGATCTCAAAGAGAGTGTCATGTCCGTCTTCATAGTCTATCAAATTATTGATAATATCACTGTCATTGAAAGTTTCGTTTTCAATCAAATGCGTACTGCTAGTACGTTGAGAGACTGCAGTGGAATGTGCATTGTAGAGAGACTGTGATGAGCAATGAACAGAGTGTCTTGAAGTGTGTATATATGTACATTGACAGGAAACATTTCAGTGGTGCCAAAACCATTGAAATTCATATACCGCATAACGAAAGATTACATAAAAAAACGTACAAAAATAAAATCGCATAAAAAAGGACCACACAGAAACAGGTTCTATTGTACTTTCAATATAAAAATGCACAAGTATATGTTAGTACCCAGATTTAGCTATTAAATCGCAAACTTACTGTTTTAATAAACTAATAAATTCTGTTTATATTAATTCATTTTTTTTTGTATACAATATGTTTCCATACATATTTCACGTCATCTATACTTTAATACTAAATGACTTTTTAACATCAATCATGACAGGAAAATTTGATATTTATTCTAAATGAGACCTTGCTTCTCAGTTTTACAGATATTGTGCGATAAACAGATATAATGAATATCTCATTAACATGTCAATAATTGTATTTTTTTTTATCTATGGTAGTATTTTTCAAGTTCTGTGTATTTTATTAAACTAAGGGAAAACAACATAAAAAGTACTTAAATCTCAAATCTGCTTCTTTTTCTAGATAATTGTCCTTTATTTTTGATGAAAGTATGTTAAAGTACAGTAGAACCTGTTTTTGTGCGGTAGATAGGGACCGCATAAAAATAAAAGCACAAAAAAAATGTTCAAAGATTTCATAAATTCTTACATAAAACAAACTAATTCGTGGAAATACTACGGAAATTTTTTTTATGCGGTGAATAGGGACCGCATAAAAAAGTCGCATTTATAAAATATGCCAATTATTTACGGAATTTATATAAGCGTACTTCCATAACAATATAAATAATTAAGTATTATACTTGGAAACATTTTAATAACATATAGATTCTCATTGTATACACGGATAAGTTTTCAAAATGTTCATACATAATTCATTGCTACTCATCGTAATCCAAAACCCTGTAATGAATAAGTTCAAAATCGCTTTCGTCACTTGAAGGTATAATTTCATTTGATTTATTTTTTGGCAACATAAAGTAAGAGATAAGTTTTTGTGACGTAGGTCGGATGGTCAGTTGCTTGTGCATGTCACGGTAGCCAGATACACATGATTGAAGCCCTTTTTGGAAATTTATACTCCTTTTTTAATTGGTATCTATTTGAAGAAAATGCTTTTCCAATTTGTTGGAAAGCATTTACACCCTGCATTTTTTTATCCACCCTCAAAGAATGAGATTCATCTTGTCCGTCTTCATAATCTATCAAATTATTCATAAAATGTCACTGTCATTGAAAGTTTCGTCTTCAATTAAGCGCAGGCTGCTGGAGCGTTGAGAGAAAGTAACTGAATGCGCATTGTCGGGAGACTGTTTATAACAAATGAACCGAGTGTCTTGAAGTGTCTGTCTACATTTCAGTGGCGTAACGTACACCCCAGCATCACGGGAATGGGGGGAAAGGACTCTAGGGGCCCAAGGCCTGACTTACGCTAAATACGTATTTACCCAATTTATAAAATATTAAAGGCGAAACCTGACCTTCAGGGGAAAGAGGGTCCCAACATTCTCCATTATACCACTAATAAATAAATATAAAACATTACAGTGGCGCCAAAGCCGTTGAAATTCATACACCGCATAAAAAAAAGATCGCACATAAAAAATCGCACAAAACAAATCGCATAAAAAAAGACCGCACAAAAACAGGTTCTACTGTACTATAAGTAATTTAATATAGGTATAATTTGTATTCCTAAACTTCTCGTTAATCCAAATAGTCAATATTAACCCTTTAAGACCCAACCTGCTCGATCGTACGGGTACCGTCTACGTTCCAGGGGGGAGCGAAAATATTTATATTTTTTCTAGCGTCATTCGAATCAATATAATGTTAATATGCAGAAGAATTTAATATTTAAAGATAAAAATACTTCAGATCTTAGAAGGGTTATATAGATAGAAGAGATCATTTATAATATTAAAAAAAATTATGCTTAATTTTTGTTTTTTTTCCAAGATACAAAACTATTACTCACCGTACATAACGAATTGCTAATGTGCATATCAAGTTATACTACTATACAAACTATTAAAGCATGAATAATTTTTTTCGGCAAAAATCTTTTAAAAAAAGCTTTTGAAATTAGATATACTTATATGTACATTCATATCTATCTAGCTTAAAGGATAATAAAATTTTATTCACATATAAGACGTTTGTATGCATAAAATATTCTCATGTATAACGATATTGCGAAATCGAATTCACAAATTGTTAAATTAGAATGTTCATTAACTCAATGTATTTTAAAAATTGAAAACATTCCACTCTTTGAATCACATATCAAAGCATCTCTGGAAATAATGGTCGGTGTAGCCTACTAGTCCAAGCCATGGGCTCGTGACCGGTGTGTCACGAGTTACAGACCTGTACCATTGAAAACCCCTCACCTTAAAGCAGTGATCCGCAGCCCCCGGTCCTTGCATCAAATGGTGCCGGGCCGCCTAAAGAACATTAAACTATTGCCATTTTATTTAAAGTAGTGCATTGCTCTCGGATTTGCGCAACTTTCCACGGAAATCACTTTATATTCCACTTTAAATCACTTTTATTCTGAAGGCATTTTTAAATGTAACTAAATTAAAATTGTTAAATCAAAACAATCTAAAATATAAACAATCAACGTGTCCCACCCTCAGCGGGCTGTGGTAGCCTTATTATACGTTGACCGGTCCACAGCGATAAAAAGGTTGCGGAGAGGGTCTCTTTGTGTCGAGGTTCAAACTCTTCCCGTTGGCGTAGTGTAGTAGATCAGAGAAGCGATACCAGCTCAGCTATCATCCTCATCACTTGCCAGTGGTTCAAATTTCAAGGCTCTTTATCTATATTCCTCTTGTTACTTTATAGTGTATAACTTTAATAAAAACTCACTCACTGGAAATAATGATAAATGTAAGAGTGTTTTCACTGTCTGATGTATGAATAATAGAAATAAAATTCTACAACTTATATAGTTAAATTTATTTATGTTTGTAAACTAGAAAAATACACACTCGAATTAATATACAATTACGATCAAGTAAGCATAAAAAAATTTTACTTTAGAAAATTAACACGTTTAAAATTTGATTAAGTTTCTATTGTTGAGCTTTTAAAAAACCCATTATAAAAATTATCTTCTACAAAATGGGCTATACAGTAAAAATCGTCTAACTCGAAACTGTGGGGACTGAAATATTTTCTTCGTATGAAAGGATATTGCAAAAAAAAAACCCATGTATTCAACACAATTAAGTTAATCAGAATATATTTTATTTACATAGATATAAATATATGCATGCATTTAATAAAAATAAATAAAATAAAAACATTTACAAGAAATTACTGAAATTTAATACAAAGTTTTCCAGTTTTTGAAATCTAAAACTTTTATTGAGTTTTTGGAAAACAATCTGATATTTTTCTTTGCATTATCCTTTTCAGCATCAAACTGTCAACAAATTGTTTGATGTTTTCCATTTTTTCATTCATTCCCCGCTGGAATGTACGTCTAAATAACTGAACACACTTTCCATGATTCACTTTCCTCATCTCGCAAGATGGGAGGACAGGAGCTGCATTGCTAATTTTATTTTCATCGTTGAAATCTGCACCAAGAATATTTTTTGAGCTTTGAACAAACTCTAAAATGTCTGTGTCTGCCATAATTGGACACATTAGCATCATTGGCGTGACGGAGAATATTTGGACCTCCCAGCAAAGTCAGGTTGGGTGCCTTAAGCTGTACTTGGCGTCAGGCTGGTTTTAGGCTCCCTGGAACCCTAGGTCACCCAAAGGGGGGTTCGGGAGTCTACGTTACGCCACTGATTAACATTAACACAATATCATCAACTACTGCAACGAATTCTTCCATTGGTACAGTAAGACAGTGTAATAATGTATAGACTTACTCAAACAGATTTCTCAGAAGGGAAATCTTTTCGCGTTAAGCAATTTTCGTTTTGTGTTAAGAGAACAAATATGCATGAAAATACATAGTAGTTTGTCGGAACCACTGTACTATTTCGTGTTAACTGATAATTCGTCACCCAGCCAGTATGGTGGATATGACCCTCGGCTTGTAGCAGAGTGGGTTCGGGTTCGAATCCCGCATAAGACATGGTTGTATCTTCTTCGGGAAAAGAAGTCGGACTTTCTCCTGTAATGGATTCCCGTCTCGAAAGGAAATGAGCGCACACCTTCTGTCATATTCTGGAATCATCATTTGTAATAAATGTCTATATTCTTTTCTTTGTTTTGTATGTTTCTGTTCTTCCAATCGTATTTTATATGTATCCCAGGATAAAAACACGCAGCCACAACAACAGATTTTTCGTCTTAAGCGTTTTCGTGTTGAACGAACTTCACTGCGTTCATTTTGAAAAAATAAATTTTAAAATAAAAAAAACATATTTTATACAATAATGTTGTCAAAGTGATATCACACGCAAAACTTAAATAAATCCCCGGTATCAGTTCCGCGCTATCATTTTCGGACAGAAAAAAGCAATCCTTTCGGATTCAAACTTCCATCGCGTGCGTAGCTCAGAATCAAACTGTCACTCAAGAAGTTATTAGGCAATTAAAGAGACTCCACGCTGTAGACAACGCGAATCCATCATCTCCCACCGATCAATCACCTAAGAAGTTACTGCAGCAGACTCCAAAGAATTCTTCCCTTAAAGCTCGCATTTGACGCATTGCACATGATTCTAACCTACAGAGAGAGCTCTGGACTCATCCAATTTAGTTAGAACGTCGCACACAATGACAGCACGAAACTCGATTTACCTCCTAAATTTGATTGATCACTGTTTATTTGGAGATTACGCGTACGCGATGAATGCATCAAATGTCAGTTGGACCTGTATCACTGTACTAAAATATACAAAATGGTTCTCTTTAGCCGTTGCGTATTTCATGATCTTCGTTGAATACTTGATGCTGTGTCAACGGTCCTATTGATGTTAAAACTAACGCTTAGAGAGAGAGTGTTTATTTTTTGAAGTATCACGCTTTGTTGCGAAGAGACTGCTCAAAAAGTATATTTGATTTGTGCACGCACTGATTATTTACACGAGAGCCTTGTTTTGTTACAAGGGACTGTTGAAGCTAGTGATATAATCTTTATAAGCTCATAAGGACATTTGAGTTGAGTTACAGTTTCGAGTCAAAGCTTCAGCAAAGGATCCAGTACGGAATAATGGAGGCCCCAGCACGCAAAATTTGACTGATTCTTTCAAGTCCTTCGTCAATGTGGTGTGAGTTATGAGAGTTGCGCTGCCAGGTCAAATATAGTCATCATCCATTCATTCACTATGATTTAAAATTACGAGTTCTGTTGCTTTTAGTCTTAGTTAGAGTTGCCCTAGGGCAGGGGTACTCAACCTTTTTTTCTGCTGGGCCGCACTCATATGTTAACTATTTACCGCGAGCTGCAACAGGAGGTTTAATGGAGGGGAGGGGAATGCTTTAAGATAACATTGGAAATTTAAAATTTAGAAAATTGATCAAAATATTATAATTCTTGTTTTGCTTGTTTTAATTATTATCTATTAAGTATTTTTTTTATTTTTTTGTCAATGACACTAAACTAAAAGAATTCCAGAAACGCTCCTTCAGAATTTTTGCATCAGTAAACGGTTTCATATGATTACCAATAATACAACAGACTTCATAGGATGTCTTTGTTACCGCTGTGATATTACCACTGACAAAACATTTTGTTGCTGCTGCAAAAAAATATTCAATAAAGCCTATTTACATTTCTTGAAAGAGATCTTGAAGGAAAGGTGTCATTGAAGGATTCCTGTTTAATGGTATTTTTAAATGCAGCACTTTCGTGACAAATCAACCAAGTACTGACCCGCGTTTGTTTTTCACTACAAAACAGTCAACCTCGAAATCATTTTAATCTTTTTCGTTTTCAACGTATGAAAGATTGTTAAAAATTAATTCCACCCATAAAATTGCCGCTACTGCACTGTTTGTTATCACTAACCGTAATAGTTACAAATGGGAAAGAAAATATAAATTCGCAGTCGGACCACAATGACAGCAAAAAAGCAAAATTGATTTCTTGTCAAAGAATTTCCCACCAAATTTTTTATACATTGTTCTTAAATAACTGAATTTTTCAGAGCAATGTGTCTTGACCGGGCCACTTAAAAAGGCTCGGTGGGCCACATGCAGGCCGCAGGCCGAGTATCGCTGCCTTAGAGCCTTAGTCCCAAATGACCGGGCAGCGTACTGGTACTAGTTTGTGGATCAAATGGTACCGGGCCATCAAAGGAAAATTAAATTATTTCTATTTATTTACTGTGGTGTATTCATCTCAAGTTGTCGTGGTCCTTCGACCGGTAGGTGTGAAAGGGTTCGATTAAGAAACAGTCATTATTTAAAATTAAACACTTTTACACCTTAAACAATTACGAGAATTAATGAGAATGCACTCTGCTAACTAGACCCTAAATGCAATAAAACTTATTAATCCCATTAGATAAATATAAACACTTATCTTATCAATTCCATTGAACGCTCTTGCTACCAATTTACTCAATCGTCAGCCGTAAAGTGGACGACTTCCACCAATCTCTGAATCTTTCCGTTTGGAATTAATATTACGAATGCCAGCATCGGTCACTCACACTATGCTTTCCGCTTAGGGTCAATTTTAAACCATCCTCTCGCCTACTCTACGATTAGCACTTAAATAGAAGTTTGATAAGACAAAATTAAGTCCTCTCTACGGAAAGCGGCTTTCATCTAAAATCACTGTTAAAAAGAGTATTTTCCCCAAAAGGATTAGTAGAAATCAGTAGGATTAGTAGCCCGAATAGAATCCATTACAAAGTTTGCGGGACTTCATAAGGAAATCACTTTATATTCCACGTTAAATAACTTTATTTTCATTTCTTGGTGTAACTGTATTTTATTTTTTAGGCATCTTTAAATACAACTAGATTAAAATTATTACATCAAAGCAAACTATATAAAATGTAAACATTCAACATCTCTCCCTCCAATGGGCCACGGTACAATTATTAAACGTTGACCAAACCACGGCGATAAAATATTGGGCTGCCCTGCTCAAGAGCAATGGTTCTCAAACGGTGTTACGTGGATTTAGAGATATTGTGTAGCAGAAATTTCCAGATCTATATAATCGCTCTTTCTCTATAACACGTACATACATACACCTACGCACAGACATATATACACATATGTGTGTGTACTAAAATAAATATTAAATGGTGAGCAACATTTTGCTTAATTATTATACACACACACCTGCTAAGACCGGGATTGATGGAATTGGAGCCTGAACATATTTAACATGTATCAGCCGCTGTAAAAGGCAAATCTCTAGTAGCATCAGGACTGAACCCACGACTCGAAAATACTGTCCTCGAGGTCTTGACCATGACCACTCGGTTAACAAGGCACAATCAATCTTTATTTATTTATCCAACGACCGTGCTTGGCTTTTTGACCATTTGACGCCGAACTTCCCAGTACCGACTGACGATGTCATCATCCGGATATTCATCGAGTCCAGTACATTAGAGCAGGTGGTCGCCATCCATTCTAGCATGGCTGCAGAGTTGGCAGGTCTCGTTAGCAACCACGCCAAACCAGTGGAGGTATACTCCCAAAAAGTCATGTCCGGTAGTTAGGCGAAAGCGGGCAACAGCCTCGGCTCTCTCCAGGTGCCTCGGGATTGGGCCGACAGTTTCCCATGACTTTCCAAAACTCTTCGGTTTTGGGGTCATGGCAGTATATTTGTCAATGAATGTGGAGATAATGAATGCTCTTTGCTCTTCTGAGGGTCAAGGGGACTTCCGGCTGAATCGACTTGGCTCCCTGCTTGGCTTTTTGTCGGCTCTTTCATTGCCGGGCATCCCAACATGACTTGGAACCCACTGTAAGGCCGCAGTTCAGCCATACAAGATGAGCTCCGCAATTTTAGTTCGGCACTGAATTGTGTTAAGGCAGTCAGTTGGTGCGTTACTGTTTAAAGCTAAAATTGCAGCTTGGGAGTGTATGAAGAAGACAACTTTTGCAGGAGCTAGGCCAGCAGTCATTTGTCCTTTTGAAATTCCTGTTTTTTAGTTCTGAAAAAGCCGACTTCAATACAGATTTTTTTTATAGATATATGCATAATCTATGTATATAAAGGAGAAAAGCGACTCATTCACTCACTCACTGACTCACTGACTAATCACGATATCTCCGGAGCTATATCTACAGACTTGAAATTTGGTAGGTAGGTTCCCTTCATGGAGTAGACGTCAGCTAGGAACGAATTTTGCAAAGTTCGAACCCCAAGGGGCGTTATAGATAATTATTTCCATTACTAAACTATTAGATGTACAGTCGTGAAACTTGGTACACAGATTTCTTTCATAAAGTAGAGATTCTCTACATAAATTTTTTTACGAAAATCGACCTGCAAGGGGCATTGAGGGCGCTTAAAGGGCGTTATACATAATTATTTCCATTTTTAACCTATTAGACGTACAATCTTGAAATTTAGTAATCTAATTCCTTTCATAGAGTACAGATCCGCTGCAAAATGGGTTTTGTGAAAATCGACCCCAAGTGGCGTTGTGGAGAATTAAGGGGCGTTATATATATATATATATATAGGCAATTAACTCCTTTTTTAAACTATTAGACGTAAGATCTTGAAATTGAGGAAGCAGATTCCATTCACTGAGTAGAGATATGCCATAAGATCGGTTTTGTGAATATCGTTCCCTAAGTGGCGTTGCGGGGGCTTAAGGGGCGTTATAGATAATTATTTCCATTTTTAAACTATTAGACGTGCAGTCTTAAAATTTGGTATATAAGCGAATTCCTTTCATGGTGTAGAGATCCGCTACAAAATAGTTTTGCGGAAAATTGATCCCCAAGGGTGACTGAGGGGGATTAAGGGGCGCAATAGATAAATATTTCCGCTTTTCAACTAATAGAAACACCTGCTAGAAAATTAGAAGGTATGTTCCGTTCATGGAATAAAATTCCTTTTACAAAGATTTTTGCGAAAACGGACCCCCAAAGGAGTGGGGTTCAGAGGGATTAAGGCGTGTTATAGAAAAATTCCTGTTTTTGAATTTAATTCATTTACTTGAAATTTGTTCAGAACTTTTTTCTTTAGTTGAATAGAGTTCCACTAAGAATGGATTTTACGGAAATCAACTGCTTCTTTTGTTGAATTGGAATCCACTAAGAGTGCTCTGAACGAGGTATGGATGATAAAAATTCCGTTTTTGCTCTGTTAGATTTAGACTTGAAATTTAGCACACATGTTTATTTTATGGAGTAGAGATCCACTGAAAGTTGTTTTGGTGGAAATTCACTTGATTATTAGGTTAAGTGAGCGAAAAATATCTTTATCCTTCTATTTTAGATATAAATAGAAATTAGATATTATAATTTATGTTCTTTTTATATCAAGGCTCGAGAGTGTAACAGCTATAAATATATTTTTCAATACAATTGAATTCTTAATGCTAGATATCAATAATTAATATATATGTAAGCAGTATACATATATACAACATCGTGAAATACCCAGTGAAGCGGGTGGGTAACGGCTAGTATAGATATAAATGGAGCACACACATTTGAAACCCCATTTTAACATATTTACTCATTAATAAAGAAACAAAGTGATTAAGTAAAAAACACTGATTTTTAAAAGCTAAAAAGATCTATTCTTGGCGTCAAAACTATCACCTTAATTAAGGATAATACATAAATAATTGCAGGAATTAAGGATAATAGCATATCAGTAATTATGACAGTTTACAAATACACGGTAAAAACAAATTTCAATTTATTTTTATTTAAGGAGCGAAAATGATGAAAATATATCTACAATTTCAAGCAATTTTTACGCATTTTAATATAACGTTTATTGCGATCTAGAGTTCCATAATATAAAACTAATCGTAATCTTTTCGAGACTGATTCAGAATTCTTTTCAACTCTCTGTATATTAATCTAATGCTGTTTTAAGATTAAGTTTCTCAGAAAATAAAGTAAAAAGTTCCAGTAATCTTATTCTGCTAATCAAATTTATATCCCCAGTGACATCTCAACCACTAAAAGGAGGTTCCACCATAAACTTCCATCATTACCCATAATTCCTCGCGAATCATATCGATGATGTGAGAGGGAGGGAAACATCCACTGACCGACACTGACATAAATATCCATATGCTACACCGAACAGAAATTAAATATAAATCACGCATAATTCCAATTTCCGATATTCTATGAAGTGAAAACAACTTTTACTTTCACGCCCCATGGAATACGATTGTCATCTGTCGGCGAAAAAAGCAATCACTCTCTCTAACATTACAATGACTTTGTGTTTTGTCGCAGCTTTGTAGTGAAGACCCGAGAGACCTTTGCAATAATGAAACAATCGCGCGTACCGTGGCTTAAGGGATCTGTACAAAATGTGTGACCTTATGAATATGTGAGAGAAAGCGATCACGATATACCCTGAGGAATTGGCGAGGAAAAGCATTACATTGTGTGCAATATAAAGAATCGGTACAGTAGAGTAATAGACGAATTATAGAGGACGTTGTAATAGACTGTTTCGCTTAATTAAAGTTGCATATGTAGCAAACCGTTGTTTTGTATAGAGATAGAGATAAATGATACGATACATAAAATGCAATGTCTATAGGGATCATAAAAAATCCAGATTTTTTTTAGTACATTTAAGATGAAATCAAAGTTGCGCAGAACATTATTCGCAATGATTTTCTCAAAATTATTGTAACAATTTAAAGCAGTTTCTCAAACTTTCAATATTTGCGACCCAATATTCAATCATAATTTTCATTGCTCCTCCTCTCCATACAGTTAAAATGTTTTGAATTCAATAATAATATACTTTGACACTTCAGCTAAAATACGACTTGTTGTAGTTATGTTGTTACTAATGCCACCTGTCTGACGTAGTCAGATCGAGATCCACGCAATTCATCAAGGCAAGGGGTTAGATGTGCGCCTGTCGTTGGCCTTAGCCTTGAGCACCGTACAGGCGACAGTACGATTTAGCTCGGTCCGGTCTCAATTTTAAGGGAGAACACCCTGGGGGGGTCAGGGCCTCCTACCTCTCACCCCTGCCACCAACCTTTCGAAAGAACTTGCGGATCAATGGCTGTTTAGAGTACCCCCATGCCGCGAAGGCACTATACATTTACAAACATTCATGTCTTCTCCGGGATTCGAACAAAGGCCCACGATACCGGACGGGTGACATACGACTTTAACCTCTTAACTGCCACCGACGTATATAAACGTCTCACTCAGCCAAAACGTTTATTGCCCCAGACGTATATGAACTTTTTTCCAAAGTGCGAACTTTTTTGTGCACTGCTATCCATAAAACTATTCCGAATTCTTTAGACTGCAGTAAGAGGACTTGACAGTGTTTGCGAGGAACTAGCTTATTTATTCGTTATAACCCCCCCCCATGCATCACATACGCACGTCTACGTGGAAAACGGTGGCATAAGGGTGCGAATCGCATAACTTTTAATCGGCGGGAAGGGATTAATTATAAACCGTACAAATTATCAAGATAAATGTTAGTTTTTGTATATAATTTTATATATGACAAGCCCATGGGGGTCACTGGTAATTATCAAACTTCTTTTAACTAAGTATTGTTAAATTAATCATAAAATACATTGTACTGTCCTGATATATTATGTCAGTGTAAATGTGTCAGTGTTTATTTTCTATTCTGTCAGAATATATTTTGTTTGTTTATTTTTAGTAAATTAATATTTTTTTAAGCAATCCTAAGTTTTCGACTTTTCTATATCCTCGCCCTCTCCCATAGAGTTATTATGCCACCCCCCTTCCTAGGGGGACGCACCCCAAAGTTTGAGAAATGTTGGTTTAACGATTATTGTAAAAATCAAACGAGGATCATATGGTAAGAGCAAATAACATTTTAAGCGTCACCATTTGATTTGTCTGGTCAAATTTCATAATCTTTTAAAACGTAATGCTGCACGTTTGGTTTGAATTGGAATTAATGTCACTTCAGAGCTACAAAGTAACTTCTAGAGAATGACCTTGCAGTTTTGAGTGATGATCATGGATGACGTTTGAGGCTCTTTTAACTTCCCCACTTTTCAGGCCGCCATATCCACGTGGTCATGGTCGATAATTCGTGGCCGGCGTTGTCTATTTCCGGGTTCCAAGTCTATTGCCAATGAAGACCCACCGTGTAGAAAGCCTGATGCATGTTAAATCTGGAAAACCTCAAAGTCATTCCGCTAACGTGGTGAGGAAGTTTGGAGTGGATAATACCCGCTTCGAGAGAGAGATATCATCCTCAACACTTGAATGAAGTTCAAAATCCGAAGCCCGATGCCAATATCCCTTGAAGTGCTTCACGACTGTAACAAAATCGTAATTAGTTCGATGTAAATTAAAGCAGTGTTTCTCAAACTTTCGATATTGGCGACCCAAAATTCAATCATAATTTTCTTCGTGCAATACTATACTTTGACGCTAAAACTACAATACGACTTACCTCTTTAAGTACCACCGGTGTATATAAACGCTCGCACAGCCAGTGTGTTAATTGCCCCGGACGTATATATACGTCTTTCCGAAGTACAATCTTTTCTGGGAACTGCTATCTATAAAACTATTCCGAAGGCTTTGGTATGCAATAAAAAGACTTTGACCGTGTTTGCGAAGCGTTTATTTATTTCAGAGGATTTGCTTATTTATTCCTTCCATCCCCAATACATCGCATAACTTTTGATCGGCAATTAAGGGATTAATTATAAACATTAATGTTAATTTTTGCATATAATTTTATATATGACAAGCCCATGGGGTTACCAGAAGGAATTAAACTTGCCCTTAACTTAGTATTGTTAAGTTACTTATAAAATACTTTGCGAAGTACTGATATATTTATAACTGTATTAAATCAGTGTAAATGTGTACTTTATATCTTATGTCAGAATGTATTTTGTTTGTTTCCTTTCAGTAAATTAATAATTTTGTTTTAAATAGTCTTTTGTTTTCAACTCTTCAATATGCTCGCGCCCCCTTTGTAGGGTTATCACGCCCCATAGTTTGAGAAACATTGAATTAAAGTCAAACCAAATCAAATTTCTTGAAAATAAGATCAGTGGTTCAATTTCCAGCCATGAACTCAAATCCATACTTCAAAAGCTTTTACAGTCTTTCATGTGTGCCAGTATTCGCTGATGTAAATAACGATCTAGAGTTCTAATACGATTAAGATCGCGATTCGTAAAGTTTCAATTTCAATTAAATAGCAGGCTCGAGACCTGATTCAATAAAATAAATGCCATTAATTCCACGTGTTAAATCAATTTATTGAGCTAAAAATTTTCACATTCTTTTTTTGGGGGGAGGTGTTGAATTGCCAGTTAAGGTGTCTTCTTCGTCGCTTGATATTGGTACAAATTATAAGCTCCCCTATATCACCCCTTATAAGGTTTCTAATGAATGAATGCTGTTTAACCCGCACTCTAAAACAATTCAGCTGTTGGTGACAGACTTCCTAATTTTGAGCCATGGTCAAGTGATGGGCGTAATTCCCAAACTGGTACCCCTTTCTACTAACTTCCACACCTCACCTTTGTGAGGAGTTTGATCCTAGACAGGTTTAATGTACATCATTTCCACTACACGAGGGGGGGGGGGAACCGCGGCTGGACAATGCCGACCATGAGCTTGTGATTATGACCACTGAGCTAAAGCGGGTACCATGAGGCTTTTAAACTCGACGGTAATAAATAGTCACTCACACACAATTAGTCTGAATTTATAGATCGTTAAATATATAGCCGTAACTTCTTCACATCAAGATTAACAAAGCTTATTAACATATTTAAATTAAAGTAAATAGTAAAAGGTAAAATCTATTAGTAGGATAACTAATTTTTAATTGAAAAGCATTATTCATTTAAGTGACTAGATTACAAAGTGAAAAAGAACTATTAACATATCACTTTAATGAATCTTAATTTAAAAATTTGATTCCCATATGGGCGGATATTATGTAAAAAAATAAAGGCTGTCCTGTGATTAGTTTACACTAATTGTATAACAGATTAATGCAACTGTTTCATAATTTATTTTTGTTGGTAATATCTCATTTGAAAATTTTATAAAAAAAATCTGCTTTTTTAAAAGTATTTTTTTAAATGGTAGCATTTTGCCCCCAATACAATTTTAATTTCTATTTCATTTGGAAATAAAGCTTCCTTTGAACAAAAACTGTTTCAAGGTCTTAGAATACGAAAAGCTTTCTTTTAGATTTAACACCAAACAAGTAATTGGTCAAAATCAACTTTGACAATTCAAACTTTTCTTATTACAAAATTTTGTAACAGGAATTGTTCAAAGCTTTATTTCAGTCCATTGGAAAGATTTATTCATTTTTAAGATGAAAAAATATTTTTAAATACGTAATAAATTTTTTGCAAGAAAAATTAAATCTTGGTCTATTTTATTCAATAAATATTCATGACAGATATAGAGTGCCGATATATTAATTATAACTGATTTTTTTTAAATCCAAAGTATGTGTGTGAAATTAAAATTATTAAAAAAAATAAATCTTTTATCATATAGTTCTATACATTTAACTTACCCGCATATTAATGAAGCTAAAGTTTTGCTGATTTATATTTAAGTAAGCATAGTTATCAGCGATTATCTTCGGATTAAAAAAAATGTACATTTCTAAATGCTTTATAGTTTTTGTGCTATTTTGAGTCTTGGATTGTTTTTTAATTCTTTGTAATTTTTAATTATTTCCCCCATATTTTAATATTTCTCAGGATTAAAAAAATTTTTTTTTCAAAAATACACAAAATTAAGGTTTCCTTACAAAAATCATTCACATACAATAATTATCATCCTGCTACAATTTATCTCAATGTACTAGGTATAATGTCAATTTAGTATGAGGAATTACTAATTTATACAATTTTTCAAGCATACTGTAATTGTTTTTTTAATATTTTTCTATTTTGTTCGTATTATTTTGAAATCCTTTTTAGTAGTTTTGAAAATAATCATAATAAAAGTATCTATTTTAAAATATCTTTTAAAAATAAAATTTTGAACTAAATATTGCGATCATTTTAATTACTTAATAATTCGAAGATGTGATATTTTTTCTAAATTTTACCTTAATTGAATTTTTAAAAACATTTCTATCAAAATGTTATATACCATCCTGGTTACTTTTCATGAATTTTATTTGACGCTGTTTGCTAACAAGCATTAACCCTAGACATGGTATGATACATAATAATTTTCATTAATTAGGACCATGTGCAATTTATATAAACGAGAACATTACTGTACTTCAACTGTTTATTCAGTCAGAAATGAATGCGCAGCTCCATCCAAACCTAGACCCAGATGTGTGCAATGACTTATCACCTACTTCAACTCCTGGCAATTACTCAAGCTACCGACTAAGCCTCAAATGGAAGCGAATCATTTATTTGAGAATTACCGCCGAATCCCATTTCGTCTCGCTTATACCAAAGCGAACGCCGTCCAAGACCATTAATAAAACCCCTGGCATAAAAGGGTTAAAATGGCCACCCCACCTTCCAGCGACAGACGAACTTGCCCTCTGTTGCCATTTGTTGCAGAAATATATTGCCCTTTCGACTAATTTCGTTCCTGGTCCGTTAATACCATTTAATCCTTTTTTAAACCTCGCGTGCGGATGAAATTAATTTTACCCAAAAAGGTGTAGTCTTGGTTGTAATCTTGTATATGTAAAAGACTTGTTGAATATTGATGGTTTTCTTCGTGGTAATTGGGATTGTCTTTGAGATTGTTCCAAAGGGACGTATCCTTTAAAGAATGGAACCATTAGGCCTTGTCAAGAAAAACGATTTGTAATCATTTTTGTAATCTTTGCTTCTGTTTTGGGTTTTATCAGATAAAGATAAATAGATTAAAGGGATATTTGGGTAGCGTTTTCAATAAATACGTTTTTATTTGGATGACGAGTTTGGAAGATATTAAGTAGTGATTTAATATCCATTCAAAAGGAAAATTTTAAGATACTGCATCTTTTTATCGCGTCCATTTTTCATTTATCAGAATTATGGTATGAATTTATTTTATAACTGCGTTCATTTTGCAGTGTGGCTAATAAATGCAATTTGTCGAAAGAATCTTAGGAAAAAAAAATTTTTTTCCTCGAAGAATGTATGTTTAATATTTTAGGAATTTTTTTACAGTTCGTTCTAAATCTTTTTTTGGATAAAAATTTTTCTTAATTTTAATTTCTGCTTTGTAGTAGTTATTATCAACATACAAAGTAATTTTTGACGTACATTTTAGAAAAGACACCATTGCATTCTGTAGAGGAAAAATAATTGCTTTTGTTCATTGCTTATTAGTTCTTATACGTGACTTAGATGCTGGAACTACAGATATTCTTCATCTAATGATGAACATATTTAAGAAGATATTTTTTTTAAAAAAAGAACATTTTTTTTATTCACTTATCAAATTAAAGTTCTTACGAATACCCACAATTTGTATTTATTGAATACTTAATAAAGCGTATCTTGAGGAAGAATCCAAAATAAAAACAGAAAACGTTGTCTTGGTCTTCAACGTATCTCCATCACATTGAAGAACGTTTCAGGAGAAAATATTTGCGTAAATTACATACTTTAACTTCCTTACGTAGTCTTTTATTCGCATTTTACCACAAAAATAATAAATATATTCAAATAAATAAATTAATTTAAATAAAGTAAGATTAGTACTAATAATAATTCTAAAATAGGATTCTTTAAAAAATATTCTTATTTGCATAGCAATTACATCAAAATTTTTGGTATACTGTTGACTAATTTTGCGATATTAAACAACGTCTCTAAATGTCGCGATTTGCAGTCAATTGTAAAAACCCTTTTCCGTACATTTTCGAACCCAATAATAATAACGATGATAGCATTTGGCCTCATTTTTTAATTGGAGACGTCTTTTAATTTACTTATTGGAAATTTTTACTATAACAATATCAAATTACAACATCAAATTGATATTTTTATATATGCAGTTTTCATTATAATTCCCTTCCAGAAAAATAACTGCATATCATTTTGTTTTACTTTTCTTATTAATAGAAACTTTAAATACTATTGTTTCCCAGCGATATCAATTTATATACAAAAATTTGTTCACTGATTATTATTTTTTCTCTGTCAAATAAATGCATTTAACCTATTTATTAATCAAAAAGTTCTTTAAGGTTAAAGATAATATAGCTGTAATATTCGTTTGTGACTAGTATCAATATGATAGAGTATTTTTATTCATACAATGTTATATAGTCAAATTGAATAATCTCTTAGCTATACAGAGCTGTGATGATTATCGTTTAATTTTAAACTTTTCATTATCTTTGGAAAGATCTTTTTCCCTGATGTTAGTGCATAGTTTTCCCCATTGTTAAAATAAATTGCAGAGAAAAGAATAATGAAACTTAGTTTTAGAAAAACTTGAAGATGTATTTTTGGCATTTTGTTCTTCATGAAACACGTTTTAAGGATGAATATATCTTAAGAAATATTTTATGTACTCAGAATTCTTCGTTTTGATTACCAATTCTTAAAAATATATGAGAAAGAAGTAAATTAATGTTACGATTGCGTACGTATATGTAAAAAGTGATTTTTATGAACAATATTTTCTTATTCAGAATAATATGTTTATATCATATTACCAATTTAATAAAAGTACTTTTACTTTTTCGAACCAATATTTCATTAATATTTTTACATATAGAATTCAGCAACATCCTTTTACCATTCATACAGTATTTTATTAAGAAAACTTTTCTAAAAAAAAAATTCTGTATACATAATTTTTTTTTATCAAAAGCATTCCAATTAATACTAAAAAAATGTACGGTTTCACAAATATATTGTTACATAGATCAGGGTTCGTGGATTTTATATATTCTATCAGTTTAAAGAATAAACCGTTCTTGAACAGCGATGAAAATTTTTATTTCGAAAAACAATCCTTAAAAGTACAGGATAATCCGTAAAATTCGCGCAGTAAGTCCCAGAAGGTCTTCACACCTTTTACAAAAAAATTACAAATTAAATTTTTATTACAAAAAAAATTAAAATTTCTTCTTTTTTAAAAAAAATACAAAACATAATGGGAAAGATATTCACAAGTGATCGCTCAATCGTAGTAACTGAATTCTTCAACAGCCAAAATAATACTGACTCAGTTTCAGAGAGCATCAGCTATTTATAAATTGAACGGATATTTCACGAACGATGCACTTACGTCATAGATTGTGATATTAATAGATTTCTCCAGTAATTTCCAGAAGCATCCATAAGATAGCCAAATCGCCAAAAATGATACCAACTTGGCTGCATCACAAATATTTCGTAGAGTTTCGATTGAAGCGTCATTATTGTGTAACGGGCATATTGTGTAAATATTACTATTTTTATCATCAAATAAATAAAGCAGAATGTAGTATTCGTGTATTAAACGTCTGCAGATAAAAATTATTCACACTGTTTTAAGCAGTAATTATAGACCATTCGTAACAATATGTTTAGAGTTTTATATCATAACAAGGTAAACCTAGCAATTTCAACTTCAATGTTCATGTAAAAGAAATAATTGATAGATCTATTAATTATCTATAATATCAAAATATAAACCGATTTTATAAGAATAAAAATACACCTTCTTTTCAATTTGAAACATATACGACTAACTGTCAACAGCATTTATGATCCCAAATAAGAAATAAATGAAAATATATTAAATGAAGATAAATAACTATATTAGTAAGGTAACAATACTTAACAATAGAGCACATGTTATGCATATTATGCACAATATTTATGCGTAGATAGATTGAATTTTTGTTCTTTGTGTTCATTGGATACCATTACAAACCCTTTAAATAAAAATAGGCATGAAAAATATAAGATCAATTATGAATAAATCCATTTGGCTTACCTATTACAAATTTGGTTCGTAATTGAGAGACAGTCTCTGTACATATTATTTTTAAGAACATAAATTTAAAATAATTTTGCACAAAAAAGGGCTAGAGCCTTCAAACCTGCTGGATCGAAATTTAATAATTATTGTGCCTTATAAGACTTCTTTTTGTGAAAAGAAATTATACAAATTCACAAGAAATACATTAAAATTTAAATTAAATGAAAACATTATCGAAACAAGTAAAACTAATGAAAATTATTTCCTCTCACTACTATTAAAACCTCCCAAATGCAAATTTCAAGCTTCATTAGACAAAAAATTACTTAAGGACCACTTTTAAGAGATTTTTCACACCTATCCCAATTACTCAACTGTCAGGGAGTCACATTAGTTTGATAGCTTTTCCAAGACAAACTGGAAGGACTTCTAAAAATAAGAAACTTCCCTTAAGTGACATCAAGAAACCGAAAAAGAGAAAAAAATGTAAATAAACGACGAAATCGCTATTTTTTCCCCCATCTCCCTCAATCGGGATAAATAGGAGTTAGGAGTAGAGATAATTAAAATACTGGGATCATTATGCAAATTGTAGAAAGAGAAGGCAATAAAATTTTTCGACTAATAGTCTGCTCGACACCATGCATTTATTTCCTCCTTCCCTTACATAAGAGAAAAAGAGTGTAAGGGGGTTCCTCCCCCTACGAACAAGCGGGACAGGAGTGAGTCATTATCTAAGTGACCGCTTACGTTTGTGATAAAGGTTAAAAAAAGGTTGTAATGTTGGTTGGCTAGAAATAGCGGCGTCTGTTATCCACAGTGGTAACTGCGATGATGTCTATTTTTCGTGTAGAAATAAAATAAATAAATAGATTTTATTTATTTTAAATATTCTGGATTAATATTTAATGATTTAAAATTCTTGATTTCTATGCTCATAATACTCATTTAAATGTTGTATATATAGAAAGCCCTTTTTTTAAAGATTTATCCGGAAATTAAGGTATTCGACTACATTCGGAACCGTGACTTCGCAAAAGCGTTTAAATGGATAATATTTATGATATTTAGTGTCACTTAGATTAGAAAACGTGTATAAAATTGTCTTAAGAATATTACTACAATAAAAAAATATTCAAGTACAATATTTTGACAAAAAATGAACGTAGAATGAACCATTTTCAAAGCATTCTCCTTTTATGAAAAAGGCTTCTATTACAATACTATTTTGCTTGCACATAGTTTAAAACTCTGAACAGAAGCTGAACTAGAATTTTTTTAAATATATAACTTATAAGAGGATTTATCCGTATTTTACTACAACAGAGGGTAGAAATTTTAAGAAAAAAACACCGATAATTATTTCAATGGGTGGTAACTCTGAAAATAATTTGAATTTTTCAAAAATCCTAGTTCAGACTCTCTGGAGAGGTCTTTACTTTATATAAGCAAAATATTATTAATATAAAAGCATTTTTTATAAAAGGAGAAAATTTTGAAAAAAGATTATTCTAAGTTAATTTTTTGCCAAAATATTGTGTTTAAATAATTTTTTTTGTCATAATGTCCTTAAAAACAACTTTATGCATGTATTCTAATCTAAGTGACACTAAATACACTGGCCTCAAAAAGTTAAGGTACAACATGTTTTTCGAAGCTCACCATAAAAAAAAAAAATGGCAGTAACAATAAAATGCATAGTTTACATGAATGATAATAACGAACTTTAAAAACATTAATGCAAAAACGATTGCTAACACTTTTATTTTATAGAAAAGAACGTATATTTATGAGTGAGAGAAAAATATGCAAATATCAAGCTTTCGTACTTTTGTGTGTAAGTTGTGTTGATTTTCAACAGTTGTTGGCAGTTTCGGTGACAATAGTCAATAGAGTTTAGAAAATGTCTCAGAGACGTCGTTTACCCAATTCGTTAAGGTGGCGGGCAGTTGGATGGATGGAAATGGGATTGTCGCAGGCTGATGCTGCTAGACGTCTCAATGTGTCTCGTAGTGTTGTTCAGCGACTTTGGGATCAATACCAATCCGAAGATTCTGTGTCCAGAAGACCTGTTCCAGGCCGACCACGAGCTACAACACCTGCAGAAGACCGTTTTCTAGCTCTTTCGGCACGAAGGAGAAGAACCACTACTGTGCCGCAGCTCGTTGCAGACCACTTTCAAGCATCAGGAAGAAGAATCTCCGCTACTACGGTGCGAAATCGTCTTCACAATGCAGGTCTGTATGCAAGAAGACCAGTTGTGTGCGTTCCCCTCAACAGACGACAGTGAAGGAACCGTTTATGCTGGGCAAGAGAACATGTTTCTTGGACGCAGCAACAATGGGCTTCTGTGCTGTTCACAGACGAGTCCAGATTTACAATGGAGAGTGATTCAGGGTGTCTACTGATCTGGAGGGAACAGCGCATTAGATACCATCAATCCAACACTGTTGAAAGACACAGTTATAGAGGTGGTGGAATCCTGGTTTGGGCAGGGATCTCGCTCGGTTGCCACACTGACCTGCATGTGTTCCATGGAGGAACCGTAACTGGTCTTAGATATCGGGATGAGATCCTTGATCCATATGTCCGCCCATATGCTGCTGCTATTGGTAACGACTTCATTCTGATGGATGATAATGCACGACCTCACCGAGCTCGGATTGTTGAGGAGTATCTGGAGGATCACGGTTTGGAACGAATGGAATGGCCAGCTCGATCTCCAGACCTGAATCCGATAGAACATCTTTGGGACTATCTTGGCAGAGAGGTTGCTGCTTTAAATCCTCCTCCAAGGTCGTTACATGAGCTGAAACAAGGCTTACTCTGTGTCTGGTCTTCGCTTCCTATTCCGGTGTCCGACAACTTAATAAACAGCATGGGAAATCGATGCCGCCAATGCATTCAAGTTAGGGGGGTGGACACATTCCTTATTAGAACCCATTTTTGTTTTGTTTTTATGCCATTTTACCACATAACACTGTGATGTGCTGTTTTCTCCAAGAATGGACTTTTCCGCAGAGATTGCTTTTTTTGGTATAAATCGTTTTTGCAATACACTTATACAATTTTCTATGACGCATTCAATAAAAAACTATTTAATGCACATATCCTCCAAATTTTTTGTTTCTACGTTCATTCATTTGCAAATTAGACACAAAAACCCGGTTGTACCTTAACTTTTTGAGGCCAGTGTATCATGAAAAATATCCATGTATGCGCTTTTTTAAAATCACGGTTCCGAACGCGTAGTCGGATACCTTAAAGTTAAAGAATTTAATTATACATTCGAACCCGATTTAACGAATTCATTTTAAGCGAACATTTTTTTCGTTAATCGGAGTCCAAATAAAATACAAATACTTTGCACTTACCTTTTTTGAAATTCTTTAATAAGCAACAACACAAAACTATCCCTAGTTAGAAATTACACGCTTTTTACTCGACAGCTAATACTGCTACTTGTGAATTAGTACTTATAAGTTAACAGGAAATATTAACATGCTGGCTAATAGATGTTTGACAATTTTTTGATTCCTGACTCGAAAGAGTTATTTTTTCTACTTTGTGGGGAGAAGAAAATACTGAGTTATTTACATCCCCTACTGCATGAGGTATTTTCTCACAGATTCCTAACAATGTAAATCATTAGAAAATATAAAAATTTTGATGATAGTTTTATTATGAATTTTTGCATCAGAATCGCTGTCCATTGGTTCCGACAAACAACGATTTCCTGAATTGAAAATGCACGGATAGGCAGTTCTTCATAAAATGTATTTCATAATCATTAGATTCTTAAAATATCTCTTTCCTTGTGGACTGGATGAGATAAGAAAGGAGTTTCCTGTCCTATTCAAAACTCATACGATAGGTTGCACTCATGAGTCATCTGCACCTGTTAAGTCTAATAATATGTTCAGCGCCTTTTCCCGCCAAAATTTACTTCTGTCTTTCTTTTCTATTACTTTCCTGTTTACAAGGAAAATCTTCTTTCTATTCCTGACTAAAAACCATCATTTGAAAAAAATGCAATTTTTTCTAAAACAAGAAAATTAAAAAAAAAATTTAAGTATTGAAGTATTTCGTTAAATCGGGGTTATTATTCGTTAAATAGGGGGATTTTTTGCCTTCATTTCATCGGCCAATAGAAAAATTCATTAAATCGCGAAATTCGTTAAATCGGGTCCGACTATATATAAAACAAGGAATAAATTGTTTGTGCCAAACACAATTACTAACTTAACTAGTCAATATTTTAACAATTTTTATATTTTTAAAAGTAGAAAATTATTTGTGGTTGAGACAAACGCTTTGCTAAAAGTAACTATCAAATAGTTATCTGAGATGTTTTAATTGAAAACTTATAATTAATTATTCAAATTCTATTGAATAAGTCAATAAACGGAAGTTGAAATTACGAAATCATATCGAGAAACACCCATAATATAAATAATTTACTTGTGTCTTCTCTCTACAAATGGGATCGATATATTATTCCAACAAATATTTATGATCAATCTGGTTTAGTTCTTATTAGTTCTGTTATATGTAAGGAATAGCGCAAGGCCCGGTAATAAAATTCTTGAGAAATATTAGCTTTTGTTTATAAAAATAAATAACAGAACTCGTAATAATTCAATAAAAATAGTAAGTTATTTCTTATTTTTTCAAAAAATTGTCCACCAAAATGTTTATATATATATGAAAGGAATTCGTTTTGAAATATATATTCATGTCAAGAGCAAAGTCGAATGGAAAACAAATATAATTCCATATTTCAGACATTAGAACAGTGGCGACTTTTCACCAAAAATATAAATCGAAAAAAGTAAGTAAAAAAAATTTCTTAAGCCAATTCCTACTTTGAATGGATGAATAGAAAGTATCTTATTATAATTGAAAATTTGAACAAGATATATATATATATATATATATATATATATATATATATATATATATAGGGAGACAGTGAACTAATAGTAAGAATTAAAAAAGAAGCATGATTTGTTTGTATTGTTTTAAAAATGCACCCACGGTTCGGCCTTAAAACCGTTTTCGACGCCAACTTTTGTCTGTTTTGTCCGTTTTAACAGTTACATTGTTACAACAATGGAGACAAATCTTAGTTGGTGTCGAAAACTTGTAAGTAGTAATAGTTTGTAAGTACTAGTAATAGTTTAATTAAGGAATTAATATTACAAAAAACTGAATTAACATCAAGCGTCATCCACTACAAGTTTTAAAAAAATTATTTGCACTTGATTGGATAAAAAGAAAGTATTTTCTTAACGATTGAAAACTGGAACAGGATAAATCTTCATATATAAAAATCTTCTGTTCGTGTGTTTGTCACTAAACTCCTCCTAAGCGGCTGGACCGCTTTCGATGAAATTTTTTGTGGGGTTTCAAGTAAATTCGAGAATGGTTTAGATTCACAATTCGGTCCGATATCACAATTAGTTAAAAAGATATTAATTAAAAACATTCAAAAAATACAACTCAACATTCAACTGCATTGTTGTAACAACGCTATTGTTACAAACACAAGTAATATAAAAAAAATTTTAATCAATTCCTACTTAGATCAACCAAGAAAAAATTTATTTTAGCTACTTTTTATTAAATAGTTGCAATTAATATAAAGATATATATACATATGACAAAATCACAACGTTAAGTGGTAATTAATTTTTATTAATTATCATTAAAGTAACGTTTTATCATCCGAAACAATCGTGTATATAAAATTTCCTTTCAAATGAATATTTTAACACGTGAGAAAAAACCCTTTTCAAATTTTGACATAAGTCGCCAAAAGGGTCTCTAAGTCACCAACGTGGCTGTATTTGTAATTTTTTAAATAATTAGTTTTAATCAATTAATTTTTATTAATTATAATTAAATTATTGTATTGCCATCCAAAATAATCATGTACGTTACATTTCAGCTCAATTGAGCGCTTTAAAATGTATTTTATTAACGATTGAAAATTCCACCAAGATAAATAAATAAATAAACAAACAAAACATGTATAGAGAACGTGAACTGATAGTAGGAATTGAAAAAGACGTAAGTTGGCGTCGAAAATTGATTTTCAGCCAAACTGGCCAAACCCGGTCTTTATTGTTACGAAAATGCAGACGATTCACGCTTTTTAGCGTTTTTAATTAATATCTTTTCAAATAATCTTTATATATGTAATTCTTCTGTGCGTGTGTACGTAACTGAACTCCTAAACGGCTGGACCGATTTTGATGAAAGTTTTTGTCTGTTCCAGTGGACTCGAGAATGGTTTAGATTTACAATTCGGTTTAGAAATGTTTATTTAATTTTTTATTTATAAATTGTTGATCTTGGAATGTTTTACATTGGATCCGGCAGACTGCACTACGATCGCAGTATAGAATATTCAAAAATCTGTTATAATTCAAGTTGGTCCCGACAATAGGTGCTGTGATCATTTCAGGAAAATATTTTGTCACTTCGTGTTATTATTTTGTTGAAATAAATCGTGTGGTAATTAAATTATTACATTCAGATATAATTAGTGTTCGAAGAGTTTTGAAGTGTGCATATAAAACTATACATTCTCCAAATTTAGTATGCAATTGAAATGAGTATTTTACATGATTTTCTATTAAATTTACACGTGCGTTGACAACAATTATCCTAACCTACAAATCTATTTGTGTAGCTAATTGATTACACACATTATTAAACTTTTTTTATTTAAAATTATTTCTTATCGGAAATAGATTGTGTGCGTGTTTTCACTTCTAAGCAACCCAGAAGTATAAAACTTGGCGCATAATTACATTGTAATAATTTTTTAATTCAAATTTTACTCAAAAATTGTTAAAGCTTATTCATAGAAATTTGGAATTTTTGAATTTAAGATGTGTGTATAGGACAACGTCTGTCGGGTCCTCTAGTGTATATATAAATAAATATATATAGATAGAGCGTGAGCTAATGGTTAAAAATGATACGTTAAGCTAATAGTTAAGAGTTAAGCCGTGAGCTAATAGTTAAAATGAAAAAAGAGACGTTAGATTCCTCACGTAGTATCAGAAAGAGAAAATATACAACGAGAAAAATAATCAGGTTATTCATTAATGGGATGAAAGGAAAATTGTTGAACGAGATGGAAATGAAATGAATGAAAATGTTATAAACTATACGTAGATGGTTTTAAAGAAAGACTCTTGGTGCATCTTGCAGGTGAGAAAACGCATGAGTAAATTATTTATTATTTTTTCTAGGGCTATGCAATAATGCAAAACACAGGGTAGTTATTTTAATATGTGAAATAAAATGAGGCTAGTGTTTTTGAAAATGTTACCTGTAATTAAGATATAAAGAAAATTTTACAAGATTAGAATGTAAGTTAATTTTGTTAGGTAGTTACATACGCGCACACGCTACCACTTTTTTTTCTCTTGTGTAACCTTCTACACATACATTTTTTTTATACTCTTCTCTATCACTTCTTAAATTAAAAGAATTTTTGATATGGACAATGCTCTATATTTACGATAATAGTTTTGAAATATGAATTTATCATTTCTATTTTTTAAAATAACTTAGAAATCAGCGAAAACGGGAAAAAATAAACTGAATGGGAAAAAAAATTGAAGAGAGAAGAAAATATGCACAAAGAGATCGCATGTCAAAATTTTAGAATGCATGTATTAACTTTTGAAGACCAATGTTTGAGTGGTAGCGTATCGCGCTTCCACGCCATAGGTCCAGGGTTCAATCCCTGTGATGGACAAGGTCTACTCAGTTTTTCATCCCTTTAGTGGGTTGGTAAATGAATACCAAGCTTGACTGGGAACTAAATACTGGTGATTTTCGCGTCAGACTAACTAACTGACCAGAACATCTGCTCATGCACCTTAGAGCCCAAGGTCACAAAAACTGAGATGGGCACAGTAGGCCTTGGCCCTCCAATGGGCTGTTGTGCCAACGAGTTTAGTTTTTGTTCAGTTTAAATTAACTGGTTATGAAAAAGAATGAAAATAAAGTAAAGAAGCTGCCTTAAATGCCTAATGTAAATACAAATAAAAACATTTTAAGAAAAATAGCACTTTTTCTTCAAATTAAAAAAAAAGAAAACAAAGAACGTAAGAAACACACACACAATCACAAGGTTAAAAAACAACAAAAAAAATGAAGTACATAAAATTCTATATTTTTTCGCTTCTTCTTTACATGCGATACACGTTCGCAAGACCATTAAAATTTCCACATTCTCGAAATCTATCAGCTATGTTTCAAACTGAAAATGGCAATTGTCTTGAATATCTGCAAATCGTCTTCCTACCGGGGCTAGTTTTTACGATCCATCATCCGGTCATGATACGTCCGCACCAAAACTGACTTCCACTTTTTACGGCCGTGTCTGTTGTGTCCGTAAAAATCCCAACCGGGTCTGATTTTTACGATTCTTCACCGAACGGGTCTTCTCCCATAAATATTCCTCTCTGCTTTTTATCTCTCTCCTAGGGCTCTTTGTTTCAAGCGCACGGCGGCAGTTTATTTTCAGTATTGCCCGCAATTTAATTTTCTGGACTGTCGCTTATTGGTCGACGGATTGGAACGGACTTTTCAAAGGTTCTGGGTCATCCATGTTTGAAAAAATGGAGTGTTTTAGATGTATAGGGTGGTCACTGAAAAATGCAATGGGTCCAAACGACTTTGGGAAAGTTGTAAAATATTTTAATGCAAAGTAACTGCACATTAAAGCACCATTTCAATTTTTTTCAATTCCTACTCTCTATTAGTTAATTCTCTCCCTATATATATATATATATATATATATATATATATATATATATATATATATATATATATATATATATATTTATATATGTATATTTTTATATATATATATATATATTTATATATATATTTATATATGTATATATATATATATATATATATATATATATATATATATATATATATATATATATATATATATATATATACAGTCAAGATTCTCTACTAAAGAGAAATGAATAATCAAAACTGAAAAAAATTGAAATTGCATGATAACCAGACATATGATTTTAGGAAAGATATATGAGAAATTAAAATTATAGAGTTTAAAATATAAAAAATATGAATACTTAAGTATATTAACATTGCTGAATTAGGACAGCTCTTAAATATAAAATAATTTATATAAAAGTGGTATATATATATATATATATATATATATATATATATATATATATATATATATGTGTGTGTGTATGTGTGTGTGTGTGTATATATGTATACGTATATATATCTTGTACAAATTTGCAATCTTTAATAAAATACTTCCTATTCATCCATTCAAGTTCAAATGCATTTTTTAAACTTTTCGTGAATGACACTTGATGTTGATACAGTTTTTTTTTTCAAATATTAATTCATTAACTTAATTAAAATTTTAATAAACAGTAACAAAAATAATAGTTCAACAGCATATATAGAAACTAAAATCATTCGCAGTGTTCCTGTAGCGCACTGGATAGCGCATTAGACTTCTATTCCAAAGGTTTTGGGTTCGAATCCCACCTGGGAAGGTCTAATTTCTGAGAATGTGATTTTTTTGTCTGTATTATTTTATTAGAATAATTAAATTTAATTAATGAATAAATAGTAATCAAAAAAATTAGTCCAACACCATATATAGAAAGGAAAATGGAAAATTACAAGGAAGATCGCTTTCTCTATTTTGTTACTTAATATTGCGATTTTGTCATATGTGTATACTTATTTATATAAATTGTAATTTTATAATAAAAAGTAACTAAAATAAAATGTTTCTTTGTCAACCTAAGTAGGAATTGACTTAATCTTTTTTATATTACTTGTTTTTAAACTTGGAATATATTTGTAACACGACCTGCAAGAAAATAGTTACTTTTTTGCGATATCGTTTTCATTTTATTTATTTATTTGCTGATATTCAAGCTTTTTTTTTAAATTGTATGTAAGAGTATTTTTTAAATTAAATGTTCCTATTTAATGCATTTGAGAAAACATTTATAAAGATAAAAACTTTTGTTTACTTTCGAGCAAATTTTCAGTTTGTTCAGTTTAGTTTGTTTTAGTATTTTAGTTTGAAAATTAATTTTAAGGAAATTTTGGATTAAAATTATCCAAAAGAAAGTGATTTTGGCTGACAAAGAAGTGAATTATAAGATTTCATAATGAAATTAGAATACATATTTTACTTTCTAACAAATTTTCAGTTTATTCAGTTCAGTTTTTTTTTTAGTATTTCAGTTTCAAAGTTACGTTTTAAAGAAATTTCGCACTGGAATTATCAAAAAGAAAGTGATTTTGACAGACAGAAAAGTAAAATAGAAGATTTACTAGTGAAATTAGATTACATAATTCTTTTATCCTCATTCATTAACATTAAATTGTGCATAAAACGCTTTATAAAGTCCCAGCGAGATTCTATATTATAATCATTTTCAAAAAGTGTTCAAAGAGGAAATTATTACTCTACAGAATGGTATTCAAAGTCTTAAAACATTTTTTTCCTGGAATGCCAGTTAAAATTTCACACGATGAGAAAACAGTTTTCTCGCAATTAAAATAATGCACATATTTTAAAATAATGCACTTTCTAGACATAATAATTTTTTAAATACTTAAAATTATATTAAATTCTGTAACTGAAATTTGAAAACTTACTCGTTGAACTTACTCATTTTTTTTATAAGATTAAAATCGTATATAGTTACACACTTTATTTCTAAATCGGCTTCAGAATTACGTAATTTGGAATTTTTGTATAATATTTTGAATCATGAGCTTTATCTAAATATTTTAAAGAACAATTTGAAATTATCCTCCAAAATTTGGGTATTGGATATGACATCCTTTTTTTTTTAAACAAGATTTTACATTTTTTTAAATTACCCCAAACAAACTGCTCTCAACATACACCTAAAGCCATTGAGTAGCTGAATAGTGTGACGTTAATTTTCTCTCACTCAACGCACACCTCTGATGTCTCTATAACTGTCCCTAAATTCTGAAAACACCCCCTGAATCATTACCTCAAGGAGTTTCCCCGTACAGCGAACGGGCAATCAGAAGTTAGCCACCACTGGTTTGCCCGTACGCTGTACACTCACTGATATTTTCTTTCTTTGATTTGCGTTTATATTTAAATGGTGTATTATTTAGTGCTACTATTTTGAAAAAGTGATGTACGGTAGAATGTCGTTTATCCGAACGTTTATTATCTGGAGCGTCAAATATCCGGACCAGTTTTTTTTTTTCTTGTCAGCTACATGTACCGTATATGAATACGTTTTCGAACAGTGCAATGCACAACAGTTGTATCGCGTAATGCCATAAGTGCCGGGAAAACCCAAGGTTAGGGATATTTGGGGAATTTCAGTTGTGTGATTTGGTAAACATCTGCGCGGAATATTAGGTTAGTTTAAAGAAGATGTAGGAACCTGAATGGCATGCGATGCAGAAGACTGTGGATTCCAAATGCGTAATGATGAAGAAATTGTGACTTCCATGCAAGAAGAATCCAACCCTGTCGACAATGAAACGGATGAAGACGAGAACAACAACAACAACGAAAGCATCAGGGGTCCATCAAATGCTATCGCGTTTTCTGCTTTAGAGACAGCTATGGAGTGGTACGAACAACAATCAGAGTGCTGTCCTACTCAACTATTGCTGCTCAAGAGAATCAAAGACCTTGCAGCGAAAAAACGAAGGTGTACAATGCACAATGATACAGCGAAAAATAAGCGATTATTTTCCAAAATAAAGGTATAATTGCAACATTTTGCACCTGTCTTGCTTTTTCTTCAAGCGCTTTTCCCACATGTAATGATTTTCAATATTCGTATAGTGTCGGGTTTCATATACTGCATGGATCGCATTCGGGTTTCGGTTATCCGAACAATCGCTTATTCGAACGGTGTCCGGTCCCAATTGATTCGGATAAACGACGTTGGCTAAGGTACTAAAATGCGTTTCGTCCGGCATTTTTTTTTTGTATTAAAGGCGGAAATTAGTATGGTGTTTAGTCATAAACAATAAAAAATATGCCTTTTTAAAAAAAAAGTATTTTGGGTAAAAAAATGATCGCTCAAGGGGTTAGGTCCAGTAAAACATATTTGGTAAGAAGTTGAATTTAATGCTAGAAAACATGATACATAAAAACAAAATGTGAAGTAAAAACAATGATCACAGAAGGAAAGAGGAACATCGATGCAGAAATAAAAAAAACTCATGAAATCTCTATATTAAGACGTTTAAAAGTTGTCGTGGATACTAAAAGATATCCTAATAAGTACTAAATTAAGAAAGAAATACAATATTTAAAGCTATTTTGAGAATTTTTTTTAAGTGTACGAAGACTTTTGTGGCGTAATTTTTTAGTAGTTTTTTGATTATTAATTTTTCAAAAAAATAGTTACTTTATGTTTTAAAAATTTTGATTATGTTATTTCAAAATAAGAACAAGTTGCACGCATAGTAAAAAAAAATTACAATTCCGATGTATTAACTTGTATTAGTCAAAAACACTAAGTTTTATAGAAAATTGCAAATGTACGAACACTTTTGTGGGCAACTGTATACTTAAATACATTATTATTTATAATGTAATTTTAAAAATTCATAATTGGAACGGAAATAATATTTTGTAAATGTTGTTAATGTTGCTAATAATAATAATAATTTATTATTTTTTTAATTCTATTTATTTTATTTTTATTTATTTTTTTTCATTAAAAAATTTACAAGCAACCATTTTTTTCTCTTATTCGAATACTTAAAAGCAGTACACAATGTGTTTCCATTAAACTATTGAGAAAAAAACATGAAACGCAATTTTTACGGCATAAAATAAATTGATTCCTATAGAGAAACGAAAAGTACATTAAAAATACGCCTTTCTGTATGATGGTAAAGATTTATTAGATTATATTGAAGTTGATTTTACTTTAATCGAAGGTGTTCTAAATTTTAAATTTCATTTTTTCGCATTAGTTGTGAAAAAACATTGTGGTTATTTAACCTGATGATTATAACTATACCCATCACTATTTACATATTTAAAAAAAAGTATGAAAATAATGAATCACTGAAAGAAAGAAGAAAAAACTTCTGTGAATCAATAATGAGAGCCCGCGTGATTGTGGTTTGCCGTACTTTACTAAAATAACACCTGTTTCTCCAATTATTATTTTTGTATGAAAAAGAATGGTAAAGTAAGCATATGACATTTGTAAGAGATCTACGTAATTGGCTGGTCACGACAATAATACACCTGTTATATAGATCCTCTTTTAACAAAGAGCTTACCAATCCTTCTAATCGGTAAAAAGCATTGTTAAATTTGTCCACGATTGTACCATCGACATAATGTAAAAGTTGCCCTTGCGAATTTGAATACAAAATTAGTATTTATTTTTCATTATTATAGAAGTATTTATTGTCTAACTCAAAGTTGCAATACACATGCTACAGATGTTTTTCAAAGAGTTTATTAGAAAAAAATATTCTTATTAAAAAGATGAAATAGAACAAAATTTTAAATTGAAACTGTCACTTAAATTAAATAATCGTTTGCTTACCTAGATTCGAATCATGCGATAAAGTCAAAAGAATTCTAAGTTTCTAAATTATTTTTTTGAATAATTAGTAATATTACTAAAAAAACGGAGCAGCAAACGGAATATTACAAAGCTTATTGTGATATTTGTTTGTTATTAAATATTTTATACTTGTTTTGTTTTACTTTGAGTACTTTATGCATAACTTACCTATGTTTTATATATATATAAGTATGCTTTCAAAAAATTATTTTATATCTTTTTTTTTCTTTCTTACTTTGGAATTTAGAATATATCAACACTTAGAGATAAACAAAATAGAGTTAGTAAAACTTTCAATATATTGACTAGATAAATACTTTAAAAATGTAATGTAAATACTTTATATGAGATGATTTATTATTTTCATATCTAAAATAACAGCTCTGCGATCTACCTGTGAAAGCCTGAAAAAAAATAAAAAATTGCTTAAAATTTCCGAAGGTTAACTACCTTAGAAGTATATTTTTGATACGATATTTTTATCTCATTTTTAAAAAGAATATGAAATTAAATATAGAATTATTTTATAAAAAATTAATATGAAGTAAAACTGAAGATTCTTTGACACCAAGACATTTATTTAAAAATATATATTAATAATTTTGATAGTTCGATATGTAAAGAAATTTAATTCTATCATTTTATTTTCTTAATTTAAAAATATTCAGATAATATATTCATTTCATGATAACAAATTATTTTATGAAATAAATTAATAAAATCTTCTATTGTTTATATTGTTCACTATTTATCCATCAAAAAGTGATCAAAATTCTGAATTATATAATTTTTTTTCTTTCTCTCTTCCCAATTTACGTTACTTTTTAAAATGTTTTTTTTTTCGTTAAAAATCCTAAAATACTTACAATAACGCAAAACACACAAAAGCACACACAAAAGAATAATTAATTCTCTTACAAATACGTCACTAAAAGTTAATCTGTGCTGAAAGAATTGTTGAACAGCCATTACTTTTATACTTTTTTATCCCAAATAACAGTCTAAATTGCCTTATTAACCGATCAATACCCATTTTCAATAACAATCACAATAACAACAGATATAATTGCTTTCAAGCAAACCATGACCGTGCTTTTTTCGAACTACACCAACAGCTGTTTTTAACGATACATTTATTTTACGAGAATATCAATATTGTATGGCGAATTGTTTTTTATGACCACACACACATAAATAATGGGCCTATTTCTAGAAAGAGACGATAGAAATCTAAGAAAGGGGGCTTCGATTGGATTGTGACGCACCCCCTTTTCGGAGGGGTCGTCACACAAAGGGGAAACACGCAGTGTTACGTGCATGTCTCCCATTGGGACAGCAGCCAGGGAATTCAGAATTCATCTTCTGCATGTCGTGATCTTAAATGAAGCGTAGTAAATAGTTGTGAATGATTACGAGTAATTTTCGACGGTTACTCCCATGTGTTGGTGCTGAGTCGGATTCTTGCCGCCATTTCTGGACATGCGAAACCCGGAAGTTAGTATAATATACAATGACTCAACTTCCAATATTAACATTTTAGAATATTAAATACTAGCTGGTATATCCGTTCTTCGCACGGGTGAGCTGAAAAATTAAACAACACAGATTGAAGGATAAAGAAGTTTTTAATGAGTTAGTTTTACGTGAATTGCAAATTAAACAAAAAAAAGCTTTTTGCGTAGCTCAGCTGAACAAAAAAAAGAGAGAGAAATAAAACACCTTTGTTAAATTTTAAGTATGTAAATCTAACAGCTGATAAAAGGATTTTTTTTTTATTTATAACTCCCCGTAATACTCTTGAGGGTCGATTTTTGAAAATACCTTCCTAAGTTGATCTCTGCTCAGCAAAAGTAACACATTGTTAAAAGTTTTGTGTAATGAACGCTTAAAATAGTGTAAATAATTTTTATTTGAAAGTATAATACATTAATATTACTTTCTGTAGCATTTATTTTATGTTAAAATTGTAATATTCCCAAGCAACGCCGTTTCTTAAATTATGATGACGATTCAATGAAAAACATAGCGAAATATTCAACGACAGAGTCAAGTTGGTAAATGTCTTGCTAATTTCATAGCTCGAGCTTTATTAGAGCTTTGTAAGACCCAGCCTGTAGGGGAGCGATGCACGTTAAAACTTTATCAACCGCATTATGATTTACAGCAGTTTTTTTCATACATTATTTTTTTGGATCACTACATTGAAAATTAAGGGATATACATAAACAAAATACTCCACTTTGGGAAATTTAATCCGTTAGAGCTAATTAATTAATTAAAGATATCCCACTGTAAAATTAATTACATACACCACATTCACTTAAAATAAATAGTCAAATCGTTTTCCAAGGACTTTATTAACATACAAAAACATAAGACACTTAAATTTTGACATAAACTATTTTTTCAGGACAAAAATAATAATCTTTGCAATCCGCTGAAAACGCCGTCAGCTGAAAACGCAATATCTGCTACAAAACTATTCGCCTTCCCCGGTAAAATACTCATCATAGAACCCGTGCTGCCATATATCTTGGAAGAGTGGATTTCAAAGAATATTCCTGCTAAGTATTGGCAGAATATTCCTGCTAAGTATTGGTAGAATATTTCTTCTAAGTTGGTGTGGTGTGGTAGTTAGAAGAAGAGGGTGCCAGCTCAGGTGTCGTCCACGTCACTTGACCATGGTTCAAAATTACGTGATCCGTTACAAAAAGCCCTCGTGTAGCTAGCTGAACAGTGCGACATTAATATTCACTCACTCTCACACTCCAAAAAATACAGTACAGTATTATTGCGTATTATAAAACAGTATTATAAAAATACAGTATTATAAAAATACAGTAGTTATTGCGTTTTTAAGTATAAAAATAATTATATCTGCCTATTCAATTAAAATTATAGCGTTATAATTAAGTACTAATCACAAACAAATTTTGAAAATTTGTCCAAATGATGCAGTGTGAAAGAGAAAGTTTATTTACTTTAAGTATCAGAACTGATAAAAACATTTATTTGGAAAAAAGATCAATTTCTTACTACCAAATGGGCATAATAAAATCATAAAAAACATTAAAATAAAGAGATATTTATAACAACCTCTACCTGCAAAACTTACTTTTATTCTGAAATAAAAAACATAGGCATTATGCTGATCAGAGGAATTAATTAGAAGCGAGCACCTTGCGTAGTCAAAAAAAAAAAGTTCTTACACAAACAAAAGATAGATATATGCTGACGTGGGCTTTTTTGCAGCGCAAGCCAGAATTGCTCGCAGATGGCAGAATTTTTTCCTACTTACTTGACAAATATCGTTATATCTTGGACACTTCATACAATATCCTTATAAATTATAGTCTATGCTATAAATTATAGCCTATGTGCTATTCTGATGTATAAGCTATATTACTGTAAAGTTTCATTAAAATCGATTGAGTTGTTTTTGCGTGAAAGACCCACAAAGATCCTCACAAACTTTCGCATTATTTATAATATATATTAAATATTAAAAATATTTGTAACACTTCCATGCCAGTATGAATAGAACTTTAAGGTATGCGACTACGTTCGAAACTGTGATTTTTAAAAGCGCACAAATGGATAATTTTCATGATATTTAGTGTCACTTAGATTAGAATATATGCATAAAATTGTTTTAAGAACATTTTTACAAAAGTATCCGATTAGTAAGAAAAGTCTTCTTTCGACGAGGATTTCGACAAATTCTCTCCTTGGCTACTTTGAAGAGAGCTTGTGTTCTCACCGAGCCCGGATGACCGTTTTTGGTGTGGTCTGTAATGTTGTTGGTAAATGAATAAACTTTTGGTGTCTAAATGTTTAAAAGCCTTAAAATCTTCGACGGGCTCTTCTTTTTATGATGCAAAGAAATAACTGCTGTACATACTGAGTTCAAGTTCTGACTGATTTAGAACAACATACGTAAAAGACTAATTGATTGAAAAATATTGCAGGTGATCTTCAACGATGAAATTTAAAATCAAACACGGATGCTCTGTCTTTGAGTGACAACAGATCATCTCAAATTTTTATATCAGAACTTATGGCACAACTATAGTTCAGAGATATGAAACTTGTTACTAACGTTAAAAAACAAAATTCTATTGATATCTTAATTTAATAACCTTAAGGTATCCGACTACGTTCGGAAGCGTAATTTTAAAAGGCGCATAAATGGATACTTTTCATGATATTTAGTGACACTTAGATTATAATATATGCATAAAATTATTTTAAGGATATTTTGACAAAAAAATTATTTAAATACAATATTTTGGCAAAAAAATAACTTAGAGTAATCTTTATTCCAAATGTTCTCCTTTTGTGAAAATTGCTTCCATTAGAATAATATTTTGCCTGTATATAGCTCAAACCTCAGTTCAGAGGCTCAACTAGAATTTTTGAAATATGCGACTTAGAAGGAGGTTTATTCATATTTTACTTCAACAGAGGGGAGCAATTTTCAGAAAAAAACGCCAATAATTATTTCAATTGGTGGTAACTCTGAAAATAATGGGAATTTTTCAAAACTTCTAGTTGAGCCTCTGAACAGAGGTCTGAGCTATATACAGGCAAAATATTATTCTAATAGAAGCATTTTTCACAAAAGGAGAACATTTGGAAAAAAGATTACTCTAAGTTATTTTTTTTTTTTTTGCCAAAATATTGTATTTAAATATTTTTTTTGTCAAAATGTCCTTAAAACAATTTTATGCATATATTCTAATCTAAGTGACACTAAATATCATGAAAATTATTCATTTATGCGCTTTTTTAAAATCACGGTTCCGAACGTAGTCGGATACCTTGAAATAATATCGATTTTTTCTTTACTTTTTGGAAAGAGGGGGAGGGATATTCTTTATTCTTTGAATAGATTTTTTTATGTAAAACTGCAAACTAATAATTATTCAATTCATCCTCATCATAAATAGCTAAACAGCCTCGTTATGAGACAGCGCCTTCTTCTGAGAATTTTTCCTTAATGACTTCTGATTAATCTTTGTGATCTCCAGTTACTTTCATTTATTCCTAGAAAATCAGATTCAACTGAATCAGCCCATCTCAACCACACGGCCTCCCCCACCTTCTGGCTCCAATTTGTCTCTAAAGCAATACCTTTTTTAATATAATGTCATCATGCATTCGGGTCACATGAGCCATCCAGATCATTCTATTTATCTTAATGTAGTGCTTCTCAAACTTTCAATATTTGCGACCTAATTTTCAATCATAATTTTCATCGCCCCCCTTCAATAACGATACACTAAATGCAATAATAGTGTATTTTAACCCTAAAGCTAAAATACATTTTTAATTATAAACCATAAAAATTATCAAGATATGTACTAAATTTGGTATATAATGACAGTGATTATTGAATTTTTTCTTAATTTGTTATTACTTATGCCACCTAATTTACAGTAACATCAGACCTAGGCCTGCAAAGTTCATGAAGGCAAAGGGCTACTTGAGCGCCTGTCGTTGGCTGTTGCTTTGAGCACCATATAAGTGACTGTGTGATTTGGCTCTATTTCACTTCTATTTTGTACCCTGTGGGAGTTCAGGGGCTTCCGACCAATCTACCCCTTTCACCAACCTCACAAGAGAATTTGTGGCTCAATGGTTATTTAGAGAATCCCCATGCCTTGAAGGCACTATCCTTTTAAAAACATCCATGCATTCTCCGGGATCCGTACAGAGGTTCAACGTTACAGCAGTCAGTATCACTAACCACTATACCGGAAGAGCGGCTTTTCTTAATTTAGTATTAATAAATTAATTATCAAATATATTATGCAGTACTCATGATGTCGAAATATATTTTAATTTGTTTCCTTTCAGTAAATTAATATTTTTTTGAATAATATTTCATTTTTGACTTTTCAAAATGCTCGCACCCCCCAAGAAAGTTTAGAACGCCCCCGTAGGGAAGTGCACCCCACAGTTTGAGAAATAATGTCTTAATGTTTTTAATAACATAAGGTTAATTATTCAATTATTATCTGTATATTATGGCTTTTTTTATTATATCAGGGCTTTTAAGTTACAACGGTAACCTTGAAGACAGTGTTGGTGGTCCCGATTATTCTATCCCTGAGGAATCTCATATCAAACCCGACGTGGTTGTGAATGGCGTAATTGTGACAAATTACCAGCTTAAGGTATGCGACAACGTTCGAAACCGTGATTTTGCAAAAGCGTATGAATGGATAATATTTATAATATTTAGTGTCACTTAGATTAGAAAAAGTATATAATATTGTTTTAAAAATATTATTACAATAAAAAATTATTTAAGTACAATACTTTAACAAAAAATGAACATAGAATGACCCATTTTCAAAATATTCTCCTTTTGTGAAAAATGTTTCTATTATAATAATATTTTGCCTGTTTATAGCCCTGACCTCTGTAAAGAGGCTCAACCAGAATTTTTTAAATATATACCTTAGAAGTGGGTTTATCCATATTTTACGACAACAGAGGGGAGAAATTTTGAGAAAAAAAACGCCAATAATTATTTCAAATGGTTGTAACTCTAAAAATCATGTGAATTTTTCAAAAATCATAGTTGAGCCTCTGTACAGAGATCTGAGCTACATACAGTCAAAATATTATTATAATTGAATCATTTTTCATAAACGGAGAACATTTTGATAAAAGGTTATTCTAAGTAAATTTTTTGCCGAAATATTGCATTTAAACAAGATTTTTTTGTCAAAACGTCCTTAAAACAATTTTATACATATATTCTTATCTAAGTGACACTAAATATCATGAAAATTATCTATTTATGCGCTTTTTTAAAATCATGGCTCCGAGAGAGAGAGAATAAACTTATCTTAATTTATTGATATCACTGATTAAATAAATAACTTAATTTTTGTTGTAGGGAAACCATGTCAGGTGACCACAAGAATCCTTCTTCCAACGGAACTCTAGAAACTATCTTGGTTATAATAAAACAGGGGTGGCAAACCCGCAACACGTGTACCACAGTGTGGCAAAGCGGAATTGTAACAGTGGCACGTGACTTACCGAAATTTTTTTAAAAAAACTGAAAAGATAGTAATAAATAACAATTTTTTCACAATTTTATTGAAATGCGGTTTTCTCAGACAAAATCCCTTCAAAGTTTGGATCAACTTGTGTTTGTGTGTGTGTATGTGTGAGTAAATGTTTTCTATTATGAACGTAAAATCAAAATATCACTCTAAACTAGCTAATATGCACATAAAACAACCTAATTTTGCCAGCATCTTCAATAATCCTAAAATAGATGGGGAAAAATCTTTGGAAAAGCCATATTAAGTACTGAATTTTTAATAATTATTCAAATTACTCTCTTTTACGTTACGCCTAATTTATCTCATAGGACCTGTAAAAAGTTTATAAATAATAAAAACTAAGCTTTTCTGTATATTTTTTTTATTGAAAACAATTATAAAATCCCCGTGCACCACAAAGTATCACACGGGACTTACAGAAGTAAGTATTAAACACACATTCAAGGAAAATAAACAATTAAAAAAATGAAGTTAAGAAGGATTACAAACAGTTACAACAAATTTACAGAAATTTATTATATTATTTTTACATTTTCACTACTTAGACTTGCACTAAAAATAGGCTATTTGCGTAAAAATTTTCGATAAGCTTTATATATATATATATAAAGTGTTTTTTTTCCAGGTATAGAAGTTTAAGTTGGCATTACTTTCCAAGATGGCGACCAATTTAACAGCTGTAAAGTGATTTATTCTCAGTTTGGTTTGGCAATTCATCATGAATACACTCACGCCTGAACAACGCTTTCAAATTGTGCAATTTTATTTCGAAAATAATGGTTCTGTGCGGAATACGTATCGCGCGAATTTTGTTTAGCGATGAAGCGCACTTCTGGTTGAATGGCTACGTCAACAAACAGAACTGCCGCATTTGGAGTGAAGCTAATCCACAAGTGTATGTCGAAACACCGTTACATCCAGAAAAACTGACTGTTTGGTGCGCTTTATGGGCTGGTGGAATCCTTCTTCAAAAACGATGAAGGCCACAACATTACAGTCAATGGTGATCGGTATAGAGCCATGGTTACTAACTTTTTCATTCCTGAATTGAACAATCATGATGTCCAGGAGCTGTGGTCCAACAAGACGGTGCAACATGTCACACAGTTCGTGCCACAATCGATTTATTGAAAGACACGTTTGGTGACCGCCTAATTTCACGTTTTGGACCTGTGAATTGGCCTCCATGATCTTGTGATTTAACACCGCTAGACTATTTTCTGTGGGGCTATGTAAAGTCATTGGTCTATGCGGATAAGCCACAAACGCTTGACCATTTGGAAGACAACATTCGCCGTGTTATTGCCGATATACGGCCACAAATGTTGGAAAAAGTCATCGAAAATTGGACGTCCAGATTGGACTACATCCAAGCCAGCTGTGGCAGTTCTATGCCAGAAATCATATTTAAAATGTAATTGCCACAAGATTATATTTCGAATAAAAAAATTCATGTCAATCGAATAATAGATCGTTGTTTTATTGCAATTTAAAGTTCGATACCTCTAAAAAACACCCTTTTATATATATATATATATATATATATATATATACAGTCAGGTCTCTTTTTATGCGGATTGTTTTGATGCGATTTTGAAGTTGTGCGGTTTGGATTTCAAACATTTGTGATTTGTATTCCAAACATTTCTAGATTTTTGTTATTATTATTATTTTTTATACTGAGACGTAGATCGTAGTATTCCGAGAATTTCCGTATCTTTTTGGTGCTTACGTCTGCGGCTCGGCTGCGACAGTCTTAGTTTCGCATTCGTTATTTCAGTAGTATACCGATACGATATCATTATTTCGAAATTATATTTTCTCTTAGCGGTGCCTCGTTCATTTTTATAAAAATTTCACTTTAATAAGTGGCGAATTTAAGTTGCGATATAATAAGCAGTAAATTTTGATTTCTGGATTTAAAGTGAGTGTCGTAAAGTTTTATTTTTCATTAGAAAATCGTAAGTGTAATTTTTTAAAAATTTTTTTCTAAGATTTTATTTGTCCCAATGGAGAAAAAAACTCATCAAAGATAGTCAATTTCTTTGGAAATGAAAATTGCAATTTTAGATAGCTTAAGAAAAGGAGAAGGGTTTACGGCTATTAGAAAACATTTTAATTTAGGCGAATTTACTGTCAGAGCAATTAAAAAGAATGAAGCTGCAATAAGAAAATCGGTCATTTCTGGTACAAGATTAAGTACCAAATTTGCATCGTACACAAGGGATGTATTATTAGAAAGAACGGAAAGAGCCATCGCAATTTGGATTGAGGAACAAGTTCAAAGAAGGATTCCTATAAGTGGTTATTTAATCCAAGAAAAAGCTCTTCAGTTTTATAAGTCAATGAAACAGTTAGAACCATCAACTTCCACTTCTCAAGCTGGAAAAGAATTTTCAGCTAGCAAAGGATGGCTAACCGGGTTCTTAAAAAGAAATGCACTTCAGAATATTAAGATAACAGGGGAGAGTGCGACAGCAGATGAATGAGCAGCAAAAATATTTCCAGAGGAGCTAGCGAAAATTATTGAAAATGGGGACTATTCTGCCGATCAAGTATTTAACGCTGATGAAACAGGACTTTATTGGAAAAAATTGCCTAATCGTACTTACATTGCAAAGGATGAAACAACTGCAAGTGGACATAAAGCAAGTAAAGATCGAGTCACCTTATTATTTTGTAGCAATGCATCAGGAGATCGGATGTTGAAACCTCTCTTAATAAATAAATCTTAGACCACGCGCCCTTAAAGGTAAAGATTTAAAACAACTGCCCGTGCATTGGATGGCTAACCCGAAAGCCTGGATGACAACAGCTATTTTTACAGAATGGTTCAATAATTGTTTCGTACCAGAAGTGGAAGCCTATATGAAGGAAAAATCTCTCGATTTTAAAGTTTTATTAATTGTTGACAATGCAGCAAGTCATCCACAATTAGAACATCCAAATGTTCAACTAGTATTTCATCCGCCCAATACAACAAGCCTTATTCAGCCATTAGATCAAGGCATAATTGCAACTTTTAAAAAATATTATATTAAGACAACGTACAAATTCATCTTGAATAAACTATAAAATGAGTCTTTAACAGTAAAAGATGTGTGGAAACAATTTTCCATTTTTGATTGTTTAATTCATGTTGCATCTGCTTCCGCTCAAATAAGACCTAGAACTTTAAATGCCTGTTGAAAAAAGATTTGGTCAGCATGTGTGACAGACAATACAACCACTCAAACATCAACACTATCAGATGAAATAATTAATTTGGCGCATGAAATTGGAGGAGATGGTTTTAATACCTTCAGCCACGATGATATAGATGAATTGCTTGTAGATGATGCATTAAGTGACAATGATATTATTGATTTAACTTTAGATCTAACTGTAGACGGCGTCGTAGGTCTAGAAGGTGATAATGATGGGGAAGAAAAATCAACTCCCCTCACTGGAAAATTAATTAAAGAAGGTCTTCAACTTTGCAGTAAAGTAGAAAATCATTTTCTTATTAAGAGGACTTGGTACCCTAAAAATCACAAACCTATCGTTTTTTTTATTTTCATTTAATCTTATTCTTTGCATTTTTATCTTTCGATTGATATATCACTTGTGCATGTCGGAAAGTTAGAAGTTGAATAAAACTTCATTTGAAAACAAATTAGGCAATTCAGCCACACCCCCTTTTAGAAAAAAAAGCTAAAAAAAAATGTGTTATGATAAAAAAATCTATTTTATAAATAGAAATAATAACTATAAAAAGAATGTGTAGTATTAAAAGCAGAATATTTCCAAGGCAATACAATAATGTAATTTTTCTTCCTTGTGAAATGTGTGCATGTAAAATTTTTAAAATAAAGCATTTTATATTAATAATTTTATAATTTCAGTTCTTATCCCTGATATATTTTTCATACAAATGTAATACTTTTATATTATAAGAAGAAAAACAGCTAAAATTTCTGTCGTGACAGAAAAAAAATTTTTTTTAACGTTTTGCTTGAATTTTCTTGTGCAATTAGTACTCTCTAAAAGTTGATCATTTATAAAAATGTGTGGGTTGAAAAAATATGAAAATGCAATTATTTTAAAGAAAAACGTATACCTAATATCTTAAAGTGGTATTTTAAGTTTAATTAAGCTTATAATAATTATTTTTTCATAATTATAAACTTTAAACTGGTTTTTCTCAGTTTGTGTTTTTCGAAACCTTAGTGCATTCAAAATGCTACTCCTTCGACAATTATTTACCAATCACTTCCATTTTTTTCCTGCGTGTTAAAAATAAAGCATGTAATAAAATTAGGGATCCGTTTTGCTATAAACTGAATACTTTTTTTTTAAAAAAAATAAAATGTAAGACATGTTGGTTTTTTCGTTGATTTTTAGCCTGTATATCAACATTTTATTTTTTTTTCTCGAAAACGAATGAAGTTATTCTAAAATCGATCCCTAAAGTTGTTTAGAACATCCATAAGAATATTATAAAAAAATGTCAGGTCAAAAAATTAGTTTTTACATAAGGAGTAGGATTTTAAAATTTTCCCAATTTTCTTCAAAAAATTTAAATTTTTAAAATTGTGTGAATAATATATGAAAATTTTCATCTGGTAACATTTTCTTGAATAGAAACATTGTATAAAATGCTAAAATATAATTTTTAAATACGTAAATAAAGAAGTTTGCTTAAAGGGTACCAAGTCTCCTTAATGACTCCAATTCTGAACGAGCCTCTAAATTACAACGTGAGCTGCAGAACTGCATTCTGGATATCATGAACTATATAAAAAAATAAAAGAATCATTATCGCAAAGTTTAATTACTGATTACATTGTCAGAAAAGGAAGAGCTACACAGAACGAGAATGAAGTTTGTGAAAATCCGTGGCCTTTACCGCAAATATATATTGCAGAGACAGTCTCTTCTGATGATGAAGGTGATTTGGAACCACTTCGCAAACGGTGCAAACCATTATCAGACAGCGATAATGATTAAAAATGTAAAACTATGTGTATTACTTTTCCATAAAATAAAATGAATTAAGGTTTGAATACAAGTTTTTTTTTTTTAGCTTTTGTATGAAATTTTTTCAGACATTCGAAGTAATTTATCATGCAGCCTCTTTTTTTTCATTTTTGCAATTTTTTTTATGCGGTTTTAAGTTAATTTTAACTAGTTGTTTTGGTTTTATGTGATTTTAGAAAACTAAGGAACGTATCCCTACTTTTTCCATTCAAGTAATGTCTTTTTTAATACGATTTTTTTATATGCGTTTTTCGGTAGAACGTATCTACCGCATAAAACGAGACCTGACTATATATATATATATATATATATATATATATATATATACATATATATGTATATATATATATACATATATATATATATATATATATATATATGTATATAAAGCTTATCGAAAATTTATATTTTATACATATATATATTAACAAATATATATTTTCGTTTATATATTTGTGTATACGTATATATATATGTATATATTTATATATATATGTATATATATATATGTATATATTGAATTTTTTATATTGGATTATATATATATAGATATATACATATATATATCTATATATATAAAGGAGAAAAGCGACTCACTCACTCACTGACTGACTAATCACGATATCTCCGGAACTATTAAACCTACAGACTTAAAATTTGGTAGGTAGGTTCCCTTCATAGAGTAGACGTCAGTTAAGAACGGATTTTGCAAAGTTCGAACCCCAAGGGGCGTTACGGGGGTTTAAGGGGCGTTGTAGATAATTATTTCCATAACTAAACTATTAGATGTACAGTCGTGAAACTTGGTACACACATTTCTTTCATAAAGTACAGATTCCCTACATGACGATTTTTACTAAAATCGACCTCCAAGGGGCGTTGAGGGCGCTTAAGGGGCGTTATACATAATTATTTCCATTTTTAACCTATTAGACGTACAGTCTTGAAATTTGGTAAGCGGATTCCTTTCATAGAGTACGGATCCCCTACAGAATGGGTTTTGTGAAATTCGACTTCCAAGAGGCGTTGTAGAGAATTAAGTGGCGTTATAGGAAATTAACTCCTTTTTTAAACTATTAGACGTAAAATCTCGAAATTTAGTAAGCTGATTCCATTCTTTAAGTAGAGATCCACTATAAGATGGGTTTTGTGAAAATCGTTTCTTAAGTGGCGTTGCGGGAGCTTAAGGGGCGTTATAGATAATTATATCCATTTTTAAACTATTCGACGTACATTCTTGAAATTTGCTAAGCGGATTCCTTTCATAGAGTACAGATCCCCCTACAGAATGGGTTTTGACAAAATCGACTCCCAAGTGGCGTTGTGGAGAATTAAGTGGCGTTATAGGCAATTAACTCCTTTTTTAAACTATTAGACGTAAAATCTTGAAATTGAGAAAGCTGATTCCATTCACTGAGTAGAGATCCGCTATAAGATGGGTTTTGTGAAAATCGTTTCCTAAGTGGCGTTGCGGGGGCTTAAGGGGCGTTATAGATAATTATTTCCATTTTTAAACTATTAGACGTACAGTCTTAAAATTTGGTAAATGAATTCTTTTCATGGTGTAGAGATCCGCTACAAAATAGTTTTGGGGGAAATTGATCCCTAAGGGTCTCTGAGGGGGATTAAGGGGCGTAATAGATAAATATTTCCGTTTTTCAACTAATAGAACCACCTGCTTGAAAAATAGAAGGTATGTACCGTTCATGAAATAAAATTCCTTTTACAAAGATTTTTGCGAATACGGACCCTCAAAGGAGTGGGGTTGCGAGGGATTAAGGCGTGTTATAGAAAAATTCCTGTTTTTAAATTTAACTCATTTACTTGAAATTTTTTGAGCACTTTTCTTTATATAGTTGAATAGAGTTCCACTAAGAATGGATTTTACGGAAATCAACTCCAGGGGGAAGAGGGGAGAGTTATTGGGGCGTATTGATAGACAAAATTCCCGTTTTTGAACTGCTAAGACTATAATAATAAAATTTGGTTTGCATGCTTCTTTTGTTGAATTGAAATCCGCTAATAGTGCTCTCAACGAGGTATTGATGATAAAAATTCCGTTTTTGCTCTGCTAGATTTAGACTTGAAATTTAGCACGCATGTTTATTTTATGGAGTAGAGATCCACTGAAAGTTGCTTTGGTGGAAATCCACTTGATTATTAGGTTAAGTGAGCGAAAAAAATCTTTCTCCTTCTATTTTAGATATAAATAGAAATAAGATATTATAATTTATGTTCTTTTTATATCTAGGGACGAGAGTGTAACAGCTATAAATATGTTTTTTAATACAATCGAATTCTTAATGCTAGATATCAATAATTAATATATACGTAAACAGTATACATATATACAACATCGTGAAATACCCAGTGAAGCGGGTGGGTAACGGCTAGTATATATATAACATTCCCCTCCCCCTTTACATCTTTTTTGTTTGTTTGTTGGAAAATTAGGATGTGGCACACATAATTTTTTTTATCAGATAGTGCAGCGTTTTTCGAATTGTAGGGCGGGAGAGCATATTGAAAAGTCGAAACCAAAAAGTTATTTAAAAAAATTTATTAATTTACTGAAAGTAAAGAAACAAAATACTTTGTGATATAATAAAATATAAAATACACATTTAAACTGATATAATACACTCATAAATGTATCACTACTGTACAAAGTATATTGTATTATTAATTTATCAATACTAAGCTAAGAACAAATTTGATAATTATCAGTGACCCCCATGGGCTTATATTATCTTGATAATTCGCTCGATTTATACTTAATTCCTTAACTGCCGATTTAAAGTTACGCGATTCGCTTCCTAATGCCACCGTTTTCCACGTAGGTGAGCGTATTTTTACGTTTTTAAGGGGGTGGGGAGGACAGAAAAGGAATAAATAAGCAAATCCTCTGAAATAAGTAAATCCTTCGTAAAAACACTACCAAGGTCCTTTTACAGCATTCCAAAGCCTTCGGAATAATTTTATAAATATCCCTGCACAGAAAAGATCTTACTTCGGAAAGACGTATATATACGTCCCGAAATTTATTGCTTTGGCTGAGCGAGACGTTTGTATACGTGGGGGCCCATAAGATGTTAAAGTCGTATTGTAGCTTTAATGTCAAAGCATAGTATTATTGAATTCAATACATTGTTATTGTATAAAGGGGGGGGGCGCGATGAAAACGATGATTGAATAGTGGGTCGCGTATATTGAAAGTTTCAGAAGCACTGAGATAGTGGAACAGCTCTTCCCAAGAAGGTTGGCTATCCCTATAGTAAGCTCACAAATGGTTGATCAGCTGCCACAACCTTTTCCCCCTTGTAACCACGATTTTTATTTTCCATCAGTATATTTAATCTCATGCACATATCACATTTTTTCTGGAAGAAAGGAACATTTAAGAATGACAACAGCATCACACTAACCGGAAGTTAGTTTCAAGAAGGGTTCCTCTTGAGAAAGTCAGTTACAAAGCTAATTGATTTAATTTGGTGAATGAATTTATATTTCTATCTTTCTGCATTTTTTAAATAAGACTCTTTTGCATTTTTATGAAGTCACATCATCCAGGTAAATAAATTTCAGCTTGTAAAACAAATTCTAAGGCCTTCGGATTAATTTTATGAATAGCAGTACACAGAAAAGATCACACTTCGGAAAGACGTATATATACGTCCAGGGTATTTAACGCATTGGTTGAGTGAGACGTATATATACACCGGTGTCACTTAAGAGGTTAAAGTCGTATTGTAGCTTTAGAGTCAAAGTATAGTATTATTGAATTCAATGCATTGTTCTTTGGATGGGGGGCGATGAAAATTATGATTGAATATTGGGTCGTAAATATTGAAAGCTTGCGATTCACTGGTTTAGAAAGAATACAAGATATTAAATTGAAATTATAGTTCTTTCAAAATGAGTTCGAGTTATTTATTCTATTGAAAATACTCTGATTAATCTCGAAAAACGCAATTTATATTCTCTAAAACTCTTCAAAACAGTTATTTGTGTCTGTTTTCATTTGCACATTTTTTTTAGCAAACACAGCATATGTGTATACTTTTAATTATTTTTTAACGGTCTTGACAGGTACAAGAAAACAACAGTTTTTTCTCGTTCTGCTCGCATGGAATTGAATTTCTCGTTTATGAAAGTAAATGTTCTCGTTTAAAAGTCAAGGCATTTTTAAGCATTTTCTTCATTTAGATAGAAAAAAACATTAAAATGTAAATTGAAACATGATTTGTGTGTGTGTGGTAACTAATAAATAAATTCGAACATTTATTCATTCTAATTAAAATGAGAATTATTATATCATTGGTTAATTCAAAGCAAAGTCAAGTATAAATTTAATATCTTGAAAGTGAATTCAAACATAGATTTATTAGTTAGCAAGCATATCGAAAAATATGTTTTTACTACACCCACTCATATGCTCATGAATGCAGATATATTAACTTAAACTGAAATTCATATACAAGTTAGATTTCTCAGTAAAATAAAAATATAATCATATATATATATATATATATATATATATATATATATATATATATATATATATATAAAAAGAGAGAGAGATAAAACTCTCTCTTAAAAAATCGACGGTATTTTATTTTTAAAATTTCCACTAGAAATTAGGAAATTATAAATATAACATTTTCAATAGGAATATACAGCAGCACACACGGGAATTTTTCCGGGGGAGGGGGGTGGAATCAAGAGTCGAAAGTTCACCATTCTTGTATCCTACTCCAATATGACGCCAAACATGTTTTTTTTTATCTTGACGATTGTCGGGAACAATAAAAAATAAGTTATTGAATAAATAATCAGCATTAATTAATAAAAATAAATTATTAATAACAAATACTTGGTTAAATTTTATGTACTGTGTACATAAGATTATAATCAATTGACAAAAATAATCACGGGCAATTAGGGGGTACGGATCCGTGCACCCCCTTGTGTGTGCCACGGGGAACGTATTTTGAAATGCCAATGACGCCCTAATAATCTTTCCAAACTCCAAAGGGTGACCAAAAATGGATATTGGTGACATTTAGTTGACATTTCCAGCATGACCCTTTGCTCATAACCAGATGAGACCAAATGCAATTCACTAATACCTGTTGGAGGTGTGTTATTTAGGGTTCTTAATTCTGTACCACTAATAGGTTTTGCATCCACCTGGGATCTCGACTCCTTGTTCGCTAATTACAAAAACGGTGCCGTGGAGGGCAGCTACTAGAGAAATCTGTATTATTTAAAACGATAGAGGGAGGGATAGAGGAAAATAGAAAATTAAAAGCTGACGCATGATTTGAATGAGGACTTCTCAATTTATACGAAGTTTCGGACGATTTAATGTGGATGGGGTGAAGGGGGGTAACTGGTCCCTAGAGGCAATTACCACCGCCCCTTTAAAGGGTGAAGGGTAATTCGTACAACTGCATTACAGTGTTACTTAAAAAAGGAAGTCCTGTTTTTAATGTTATTTTTTGTGCTTTACGGAAATTACCGATTTAAGTGAAGTTGTGTGATATACTGATTGCTTGCTTGATGCCATTCTGGTTGATTGTTATAACAAATCTCATTACTGATGATTAGGTAAACTTTTTTGTTTTTGATTAGATGGAAGTTTTCGTGACGGTTTTCATCAGTAGTTAAACTAAAGCTTTCAAAGCTTAATCATATAAACAGGAAATGAATTATTTATAAAGTAGTTGCGGTTTTTTTTACGAACAAAAGTGTGCCCTTGGATTTTTCGAAATATTATTTCACTTCCAGGTCCAGTGATAGAGTCCCCAATTTCCTGATATGCAATCTTGTAATTATTTTAAATATTAAATCTCATTTTTTCCAATTCTGATTTAGTTTTGATGCCGCTAAACACTCTCTATTAGAGGGGTATATTCATGTTAAATCTTTCATAGCTCAAAATCCTCACATTGGTGTAGTGTGGAAGGTTGCAGTAGGGTGTCTGTTTAATTAATCCTTACTTATCCTATCCTCAAAATTTGAACGTCAGTTGACAAAATCCCTCGCGTAGCTTTAAATACGTAGCTAGTGTACAATAATGGACCAATTAATTAAAATAAAGTTAGTCTGCTTTTAAAATATTCAATATAAATATTTCACATTTCTGCTTTTATTTACATTTATGCGTTCTCATTAAAGGCTGATTAAAAAATTGACTAACTCACTGACATAAAAAGAAGGTTTATTTAACGTAATTCTTTTGAATGTATGTAAAACTTTTTTTTTTTTTTAAAAAAAAAAAAGCCAAATTTAGTGATTTTTTTTTTTTTTTTGATTTCAAGAAGTAAACACAGTAATCTATCATTAGCACCATAAACGACTCAAATATGGATGTTTTTTTTTTCTGTCATCTAGTTCAATTTTTGTATCAAAGAATGCATTACTTTTCAGAGAAACCATGTTTCAATTAAATTTCTTTTACATGAATTCCTTTTGAATTAAAATACTCCTTTCTACTCAAATTTTTTAGGGCCTTGATATTTTAAAATTATACCTTTTTAATTATACAACAAAAAGAATAATTCATACCTTTTTGATTTTTTTATAGTATTAACAATTTTTTATAACGATAATAGCATTTGATGTGTTTATGAAAAGCGAAAAATAACACCAGAAAATTCAAAATTTCCCTTCTTTTTTTGTTGATTACTCAATACTGTCGGGCTGCGGAAGCCCAGTGGTCAAGGTATCGGATCATGGCAGGCATGTCATGAGTTTAAGGCCAGTACCACTATAGACCCACCGTGTAGGGCAGTGACGCACGTTAAATCTGTCGAGAGCTGAAACGTCCTCCCGTTGGTGTGGTGTGGTAGTTAGGAGTGCCAGCTCAGGTGTCGTTCACGTCGCTTGACCATGGTTCAAAATTACGTGGTCTGTCGCCAAAAGCCCTCGTGCCACAGTGCGACGCAAAGTGGGCAGTTTTCCCAATTTGGCGCTCGGAAATTATTTTATGGCTTTAAAGTCTTCATAACTATATCTAATGATCATAAATCATAGTAATTAATGTAAATTGGGTATTCTTTTCTGTTTTTTACTAACAAATAAGGTTAATAGGGTGTGATGTTCCTCCCCTTGGAAGTACATCTCTGGAAGTATCAGCGTGAGCTAGAGGTGTAGGATTAGCGAAAGAACTAGGATCAAACATTATCTTAATATGACTTTATTAAGATATTCAACTTAAACCTTTAACAAATTCAATTATAATAATTAATATGAGAGAATCTACCATGACGAAATACGCAATGCACAATATATATATTTATAATAAGACCTAATCCAATTCAGACCAATATCAATAAGCGAACCGCATAATCCTCGATTCTAATATTAAATAATCAATCCTACCTTATTACAACTTGTAGTAACGATCAATCTTGTCTTTATATGCAATGGGATGCAACTTTGCGGGTTCCTTCTAATCGAGTATTAATATATGTATCCACGTCACGCAGAACTCATTCAAACTTGAAACACGAATTGTAATAACCATCAACTGCCACAAACCAACATCAATTGTCTAACATTCCTTTACATTGCCATCGCGCTTACTCTAAGATCCTATATTTAAAAGTCCGCTCATTTGCATCTTCTGTTCACATTTCATTTCTTGGATTTGGTTGGAAAAGAGTTGCCATTAATTCTGGTCCAAAGAATCCAAAGGACTTGTTGAAGAAAAGACGCATGAGACGTCACAAAGGTCTTAACTAATTTATATCTAATTTGAATATGATCAAGAACAAATGATTGCTAAGTGGAACTAGTTTTTATGCAAGGGTCTAAGGATATTAACAGAAGCAGTAATTTACTCGTGGGAGAATATATACAAGAAATAGTGTGGCAAGTAAAAATATAATATTTTAAACAAATACAAGCAAACATAACATTGTACCTATACAATAAAGGATAATAGGTAGTGTTTAAAAGGACTCGGCGCTGTTTGGACATTTTTTTTATTTATGTATTTAAAAATTACATTTTAGCATTGCATATAATGTTTATTTAAGAAAATGATACGGTATAAAATTTTGCGCATATTATTCACACAATTTTACAAATTTAATTATTTTTAAAAAATTTGGAAATTTTTAAAATTTTACTTTTTGTGTTAATTTTTTGACATGAAATATTTGTAATATTTCTGAGGATGTTTTAAAAATCTTTAGGGATCGATTTTACAATACCTTAATTAATTTTGGAGAAAAAGCACAATAAAATGTTAATATATATATACATGCTAAAATTCAGCTAAAAGCCTAATGCTTCCCACATTTCAATTTTTTGAAAAAGTATTCCATTTACAGAAAAAGGGATCCCTGATTTTGTTACATGCATTACATATAAGACACAGGGAAAAAATAGAAGTGATTGGTAAATAATTGTGGAAGAAGTAAAATTTTGAATACGAAAAAACACAAACTGAGAAAAACCATTCTTAAATTTATAATTCTGAAAAAAATAATTATTATAAGCTTAAATAAACATAAAATACCGCACTAAATTATTAGCTGTATGTTTTTCTTCAAAATAATAAAATATAATATAAATCTTACTCCCCCGACAACCACGCATCATTCGACTTGGAGAAGAACTTTTCATTTCTAAGGCACCTCATCCATTTTTTCTCTACAAACGAGCAGAAATTTTTAACATTTTTCTAAATTTTAATTGCTGCTGGTTCTCCCATTTATCAGTCTGTTGTACTTACTCCTAACTAAACTAAAAAAAGCATCAATTTTGCGCTTGAGATTTTGCTCTTCATTCCACACATTGAATAAGGCACGCCGAGTAATACTATCAACCAACGCTGAAAAAAAATCATAACTTACGGAGTAGTAGGTAATAGCAGCTAAATTTGGAATTAAATTAACGGTCTATATCTACTCTATGGGACTTAAGTGTTACTGTGATCAATCCGTGTCAATCCCAAAAGCTCTACTCCAATAAACACAAAAAAAACCCCAACATATGTTAGTAGGAGTTACATGCTGTGCTAAGTGTTATGATTTTACAATTTTTAATCAAACTTGAACCTAATTTGAAAGTTAAATCAAGAAATTACTTACCCATGGCATGTATTTAAAAAAAACTCTTAAATCTGCAAAATATTTTTCAGACGAAACGATTGAACTTCTTACTAGAAAATGAGGCTCGCAAGTGTTTCTTCTATAGTAAAAAGAAACCCAATCTAAACCACTCATTGTAGAATATTTCCTTTTCGCGTACTGACGAAAACTGTTTACCTCATGGCTAGGGAACCTATGAGGACCATAAATAGTGGGTTGTTTTTTTATTTCACGCAATTTCATTTTTGGACTTTCCGAGCCCCAGATTGGGAAAACTGCCCACTGTGCGACGTTAATATTCGCTCACTCACTCACTTACCCAATACTGTCTAACTAAGCAATTTTTATATAATTTCTCTCTGTATGCTGTATCTCACTTGAAAGTGAAAAAAAAATCTCCCTTAAAAGGCATTTGGTGGCCACGATTACCAAGTGGTCATGTTCATGGTCACGGTTACTAAGTGGCTATGGTCACGAACTCGTGGCCGGCATGTCATGAATTCGATTTCTAATGCCACTAAAGACTCGCCGTCTAAGGGTGGTGCACGTTAAATCTATCGTGGCTCAAAGTACTCCAGTTGGTGTGGTGTGGAAGTTTTAAGAGTGAGATGTTAGCATAGGTGTCGTCCTTGTCTCTTCAATGAGGTTCATTGCTGGCACCGCTGTTTTCTTTAATGCAAGATCAAATCAAATCATGGGTATGTAAATATTTATTAAAGAGAGAAAGATAATTAATATAAAACTTCCATTATTTTCTATAGATAACTCAACAACAATTTAGTACATTTTTTCCTGCAATGTGCGTGAAAAATGCCCATTTTGTCACAACGGCTGAAGAACCTGTTACATAAGAAACAACATACCCAATAGATCAAAATACACTCATGTCCATAACTTAAGGATAATTCAGAATCACACAGAGATTGAAATCTAAAATAAAAATTTCACCAGTAGAATTACCACACACATCTTGAAGAAGAATATGCAAATTACAGGAAACCACTAGATGGCGCGGATAGTACGTCACAATGACGAGAGTGTAAGAGAGGGGTATATAAGGAATGGTGGCAAAGAAGTAAAATTGTTCACGATCGCTTTAAAAGCCTTTCAGTGCAATAACCGCACAGTTACGGCACAAAGGAAACATTTGGATGATATTTTACGTGGTAGAATTATTGGACGACTGGAAGGTAGACGTACCCAGCTGGAAGTATCCAAGGAACTTGGAATAGCCCAGAGTGTCATCTCCAGGCTTTGGCAACGATTCCAAGATGATAGTAATGTGAGTAGATGTTACAGCACAGGTCACCCCCGACTTACAACGCCGAATGAGGATCGGTATATATATTTGGCAGTTATTGCCAAAAGAAACAGACGGAGCACAGCATTAGACCTGTCTCGTCTGCTCTCTTCAGCTACCGGGACGACAGTTTCAAGGCAGACCATGTACAGACACTTAGGGCACATTGGTCTATATGCTCGTAGGCCTGTCAGATGTGTTCCACTTAGCGCAACTCACTGTCACCTGCGATTAACCTGGAGTAGAGAGCATGCGTTGTGGACGCCACAACAGTGGTCTTGTGTGATGTTTTCCGACGAGTCCGGGTTTAGTTTGCAGTTTGATTCTCGACGGACTTTAATTTGAGAGCGCCAGGTACCCGCTACCACCAAGAGAACACCATTGAACGACACCGATGCGGTGGTGCAGGATGGCTCGTTTGGGGAGGAACTATTCATGGTTCAAGAACTGACTTGCATGTTCAGAGTGTGACGATGACAGGCCACATCTATCGGGATGTCATTCTGGAACATCATGTACGTTTGTTTCGGGGCGCCATCGGTGCTGAATTTCTGTTTATGGATGACAACGCCCATCCTCTCCGTGCAAACATTGCAGACGAATGCCTTCAATCGGAGGACATCACCCGTATGGATTGGGAAAGCATACTCACCGGACTTGAATCCAATAGAGCATGTGTGGGATATGCTTGGCCGACGAATTGCAGCCCGTCAACCTCCTCCCACCTGTCTACCGGAACTTCGGAGGACATTGCTTGATGAGTGGTGTAATATTCCCCAAGATCAGATTGATAATTTGATACTCAGCATGCCTAGGCGTTGTAAGGCCTGTATTGCATCGTCCGGGAGACATACTCCGTATTAACCATCATACTAACCATGTTATACTGTTTTTTGTAAATAGGTTCTTTTTGAAATTTGCTCCAGGGAGTAAAAATCGCAATTTTTATTAATTATGTCAAACATATAGCATCTTTTTTGCTCTTTACCTTTTGTTTAATAAATAGACTTTACAAATAAGTCAAATTTGTTTTGCTTCTGTCTCTTTCTTTGCCTGCACTTCATTATCCTTAATTTATGGACATGAGTGTATATTACAGAAATCTCAGAGTTCTCTGAAAATGAAATAATCCACACGAATTCATATTCCTCTTGTGTATTATTTATGGACTCAAAACAATAAATTTTTACTCAAAACTTATTGCCTCATAATCCCGGTGAATGTTGGAAGCCTATAAAGAAACACGCAAAAACTTCGCTCTAATTTTCACAAGGTGGTGTCAGTAATATCTGCCGTTATCAATGATTTTTACGACTTGGAATCCACCTTTTGTGCAGCCCAAAATTATGAGAATTAGTCACGATATGTAATTCTATTATTCTGCACATAATTTGTATTGTATTTGAAAGTAATAACTGCATGAAGATATACAAAAAGCACAGTATGGATATGAAATATGAAATTTACTGCAGAATGTCAACTTGTATTGAAGCTTATTCTGCATTTTATGTACTAACGGTTCACACGTTGTAGAAGCTGAGTTGGAGAGGTTTTTTCGGGTAGGGATTGGTTTAAAAGCGGATATAATGGATTGTACAATAGTTGGAATATTTATATTGTACTAAAGGACCCGACAGACGTTGTCCTGTACACACATCTTAAATTCAAAAATTCCAAATTTTAATGAATAAGCTTGAGCAATTTGGACCGTTTTGAGTAAAATTTGTATTAAAAAGTTATTACAGTGTCTAACGTCATTACACACACATGTACGGTTATCACAATTCAATCAATCGATAGCGTGGGAGTATGTGTATACTATGAGTGAAGTTGAATGTAAAGGCTGTATGAATAAAAACTTAAACTTGTTTTAATTAAAGATGAAACAGTTGAGACTCAAAATATTTTATAACAGGTATATTTATTAAATTGTGCATAAACTTAATTTATTCTAATGCCATTAGATGTACAATATTTTTGGTTAATCCTTGAAGGATATAAAAAAATAAATTAGATTGTTTTCCAACTCTGGAACACGCAACATATAATTGGTCGTGAGAAAAGCAAGGATTTTCTAACTTTAAGCCACAAATCTTCATTGTTTGACCTTGTGACTTCTTAATAGTCACATCAAATGCCAAGCAAATTAAAAATTGTAAAGGTTTAAATTGTATAGGTGAATCTGAAGTAATCCTTGGGATCCGTAATAGAAGTACAACTTTACCTTGATTTATTTCAACAAAATAATAACACGAAGTGACAAAATACTTTCCTGAAATGATCACAGCACCAACTGTCGGGACCAACTTGAATTATAATAAAATATTTTTGAACATTCGATACGGCGATCGTGGCACAGTCTGCCGGATCCAATGTAAAGAATTCCAAGATCAACAATTTATAAATAAAAAATTAAATAAACATTTCTAAACCGAATTGTAAATCTAAACCATTCTCGAGTCCACTGGAACAGATAAAAACTTTCATCAAACTTGGTCCAGCCGTTTAGGAGGAGTTCAGTTACATACCCACGCACAGAATTACATACATAAAGATTATTTGAAAAGATATTAATTAAAAACGCTAAAAAGCGTGAATCGTCTGCATTTTCGTAACAATAAAGACCGGGTTTGGCCAGTTTGGCTGAAAATCAATTTTCGACGCCAACTTACGTCTTTTTCAATTCCTACTATCAGTTCACGTTCTCTATACATGTTTTGTTTGTTTATTTATTTATTTATCTTGGTGGAATTTTCAATCGTTAATGAAATACATTTTAAAGCGCTCAATTGAGCTGAAATGTAATGTACATGATTATTTTGGATGACAATACAATAATTTTTTTAATTATAATTAATAAAAATTAATTTTTTGATTAAAACTAATCATTTAAAAAATTGCAAATACAGCCACGTTGGTGACTTAGCGACCGTTTTGGCAACTAATGTCAAAATTTGAAAATGTTTTTTTCTCACGTGTTAAAGCATTTAGTTGAAAGGAAATTTTATATACACGATTGTTTTCGATGACAATACTATACTTTAATGATAATTAATAAAAATTAATTACCGCTTAATGTTGTGATTCTGTCATATGTATATACATATTAATATTAATTGCAACTATTTAATAAAAAGTAGCTAAAATAATTTTTTCTTGGTTGATCTAAGTAGGAATTGATTTTAAATTATTTTTCTATATTACTTGTTTATATTAATAGCGTTGTTACAACAATGCGGGTGAATGTTGAGTTGTATTTTTTGAATGTTTTTAATTAATATCGTTTTAACTAATTGTAATATCGGACCGAACTGTGAATCTAAACCATTCTCGAATTTACTTGAACCCCCACAAAAAATTTCATCGAAATCGGTCCAGCCGTTTAGAAGGAGTTTAGTGACTAACACACGTACAGATTTTTATATATAAAGATTTTAGACTTGTGCATGGAGCTCTCTCTTGCTTGTATTTTTGAGAAATCTAATTCAATAAAATTTGACCAGTTCTTTCAATAGATTCTTCAGCTAAAAAAGTGAACAAATAATTGCTAATTGTCTTTCACAGTATCATTCAATAAATCTAAATATATTTAAACATAATTCAGTTACTATTACTCAATTAATTAGGTTTATTTGTTGTTAATTATTCTATTTTATAAAAGTTGGTTGAAGCCCTGACAGTACTTTAGTCACATTATTACTTTGTAATACACTCAAACTTTAATTTATTGATATTAAATACTATAAAACACTATATTAAAATTGTAAGTATATTTTATTTGTTTGATCCTCTTAACTTACTTATTTGCATGTATTGCCACGAGTATACGCATAAGCATATATATATATATATATATATATGCTTATGTGTATACTCGTAAGGCTTATGTGTACTTATGTGTTTTTGCATGCAATCTGGTTTGCATCTAATACCAAATAGTTAAACTCTAATGGGAGAATATGGATCATTTGGATTGATATGGCATTAATGGGAGTTATGAGCAATATATAGGAGTGGTGATTGTTGTAGGAAGTATGAGAAATCGTTCAGAAATTGAGAACTGAAGTATTTATAGAATGCTGTGGGGAGATTTTGATGATTTACGCTATTCATTTGTGAATATTCTGGTTTTTAATTTGAACTTTCGGATTTTAAATATTTTTTCTTTTTATACGACTATTTTAAAGATGGGTGTATTATCTTTTGTATTCCATGGTTCAAACATATTGTGCACTTAGTTAATTTAGAGTTTTAACATTTTAATGTTATAGTATCTTTCGGAATGCGATGGCGAATAGTTTAATTTTTTAAGTATTAACTTATTAAATTTTTAAAATTTAAACTTTTGAGAATTGCATATTTCCCGATTAACTTACCAAGTTGCAACAGGGAGAAGGTTGGTGCCATCAAACTAGTTTAACCCCACTTGTCAGTCCTAAGTCCGAGGTTGCACTCGGATATTTATAATTTTTTATTTTATAAAATTTTTAATTTTTTTTGAAAACGTTGGTATTTTACTTTCTATATTCGCCATTGATATTTTGAAATGAGATTTAGTATTACAAAATTCATATTATTTCAGTTTTTTAATTGATATATATATATATATATATATATATATATATATATATATATATATATGTATATATTAGTGTGTGAGCATTAACATCGCACTATTCAGCTACACGAGGGTTTTTGGAGGTGAACCTCGTAATATTGAACCATGGTCAAGTGACGAGGACTACAACTGAGCTGGTACCTCTCCCTCTCTTATCTTCCATACCACACCGACGGAAGGACATTTGAGACTCGAAAACATTAACGTGTATCGGTCTCCTCAGCACAGTGGATCTTCAATGATACTTGGCTCGAACTCATGATATGCCAGCCACGAGTCATTTACCTTACCCACTTGGGTACCACCTCTTCGTATATACTCGTGACCATTACTATTAAGTTAGCTTAACTTAATTTCTGATTTTAAATACAAAAATATGTCTCACATTAAAAAACAAAGTGGAAACTTTCATTTCTGTAATGCGAAATCAAACCAGGAAAAAATAATTGAGGTTAACTTGATGTAATAAAAAGTAATTTTGAATATGGTGACAGGAAATAATATTAATTTTGCTTGACTGTTTCATAAAGTAAATAATTCAGGGTGTTATTTTGAAACGATAATCTTCATTTTACTCTAAAATTTCACCATTTTTTACTAAAAAAATAAGTAACAACACATTTTAATTATGTGCTCCGTTGGAAAACTTCAGTTAAAAATTGTGAAATTCTACTTAAAAGTCTTTCCCATTTTAGTTGCACTTCAACATCCTTCTATATTTCACAGCAGATGCTGAGCGCATTATACTATAATCCACTTACATAAATAACACGGAATCAATCCTAAAACACTTCCAAGCGAAATAATCTAAATTGATTTCCCTCTGCATTATTACTTAGCGATGCAATAACTTTTCATTTAAAACCTGGCTGCTGCAAACTTTCGGAGACGAATGCCGAAAACCTATAAAGGTTCACGCAAAAGCTACTGTGCACTTATCACAAGACGGTGCCGATAATGCCAGACTTTTATCACTCCGAGTCCACCTCTTTTGTACTCCGAAATTATGACAGGCAGTCACGAACAATAAATCTGTGACTTTTCTCGTCATCTGAGACAATTAACTTTATTGCCATCTCTCTACTTTGTACATTCAAACAAACAAACAAACCAAAAAAAATGCAAGGCAATCTGCCGATTATAAAAACTCAGCAAGAACAAAGGCTCGCGCTCTTAAAACAAACAATGTAAAATAGTGGAAGTTTACTGAGCATAAATATGATTACTTTTATGCAAAAGGTTTCATTGATGCATACGTGAATGGTGACGTACAATTTGGTCCCTAGAGATAATGCTTTTAGTGCGTCTTTTATGACTTAACGGTCGAGATGCTCATTGAAATTGGCTAATGAACTTGTAAGATTTCCTGGATGTAAGGGGGTTGGGGCTGTGTTTACTGGACATTAAATGCGGGGGCGGCTCGCTGTATTTTTAATGGCCTAGGCCTGGATAAAGCTCTTATGTAAACGTCTTAGTGTGCATGGAGATGCATTTGGTGGGTGGATTATTTATGACGCCCATCATTAGTATTAAAAGATTTGAGAAAAGAGCAGAAAAGGCCATAGAGAATTTTAGAAATATGGCGTGTCTCGAGGTTATATTTTACAAATAAAGGCATTTGATAAAGGTTTATGTTAACGCGAAGGTTTTAAAAATGAATTGACATATCACAAGATCAGAAGGAACTTTTGCAAATTAACTATCTAACGTAGTTACCCGTTAATTTTTATTTCAATACTATATAACAGGGATGGAGAACCAATTGCAGGCAGCACAGTATTTTGGGCATGCCACAGATGAAAACGGTTCGCATTTTAGTTCAATGTAACAAAGTTCACAATGAGAAATCAGACGAAGAAAATGTTTCTGAAAAATTTATTTCCGGAATTGATTCTTCAATCAATGTACTTTCAGCGAGATTTTCCCAGTTCAAAGAATTTTTGGAAGCTCTCAAGTTCATTGTGTACCCTGATGTGACTTCATTTGATAAACTGAACTTGTCCCAATTTAATTGCTTGGGAATTGAAGTAAATTGAAGAATTGCAACTCGGATTGATTTCCAGCCTTGTTTAATATGAATTCAAAAATTTATTGAAACAAGAAAAAAAGTTAGTGTTGATAGTAACAGAAGGATTAACAAGTAATATAAGTAAAAATGCCCGTAGCGAAAATTGGAAACATGGAATTCGATTCCAGACACATTTAACTGTATGAAGAATTTGGTCCATATTTTCATCTACCTAAGTTTGCGAGTCATTACTTACAGATATGAATAACTTTAAAGACTCACTTAGAAACCTTTTGGCAGATGACTTCAATTCTGCATGTATTCTGCGAAATGCAGCAGCTTACAAACCTAATATAAGTTATTCGTCATCTATAATCTGCAACAACAGAAGTTGCACTAATGTTATTTTAATATTTGAATTACATGCATAATTAAAACATCTATACTGTGAAAAAAAAATTTTCGTTGTAAATAAAGAGTTTTGAGTTGTTAGTATTTAGTTTTGTTATTTTCCTAATAATCACAAGGGAAAATTTTTGACGGCACGTCTATTTCACATTTAATATTTCTAGAGAAAAAATGGAACGTTGTTTCCTAAAGGTTCACCACCTCTGCTGTATAAGGATATCAGGGGAAAATATGTTTATATTAAGTTTCACAAACTGTTATTTTAAAGGCTCAGAATCTATGTTAAAACTTCATCGATTTCTCAGTTGTCTTCATTGCCAATTAATAAATTGCTTTTAAGTTGAAATTAAAGAGCACGATTTACATTCTCATAATAGAAAAAGAAAACGCTAATTTAAGAATGAATTGCTGGAGACAGAGTTAAAAGCTTACAATCTCAGAAATAATAAGAAATTTAATTGAGGACATGAACTTATATTCATTAAACGCACACATAAATATATTTCGGTGATTCTCCAACTGTTAGGTGCGCTCTCTATAATCCTAAGTGCGAGGCGCGAGCACATTGAAAGTCAAAAATAAAAGATTATTTAAACAAATTACAATATTAATTCATTGAAAGGAAGCAAAATTAAATATACATTCTAATATAATAAAAAATAAATTTTACATTTACACTGATATAATATACTTATAAATGCATCAGAACTGGACGATGTATTTGATAATTAATTTATTAATACCAAATTAAGAACAAAAGTTTTTTTAACTACAAGTGACTCCCATGAGCTTATCTTGCAGAGTATAGTTCTTCAAAGGAATTTTTAATATTATAAATTGACGCTCTAAGTTATTTTTCTATATTTAGTTGGGATCTATATTTTGTCTTCAAAGCCTCCGCTGCAGAAAATCCGGTTTCATAGATACAGGATGTTAGAAATGATAATAATACACAAAATGCTTTTGCTAATGCCAGATGCGACGGATATAAGACAGAGAGTAACAAAAACTAGACTATTTGTTTATGACATTTGAACTTAAAGAAATGGACGATTGAGTAAACAACTAATTAATTTAACTTAAAATTATTTTGCAATCTGTTCCAATTCAAAATTAGAAAAGAAAAGTTACAAAATACTTTTCCTGTTACTTAAAAGTAACACACATACAAAATTTAATTCTCATCCTGATAATTTGTGTGGTTTATAATTAAGGTGATATTGCAACTTCAGTGTTAAAGTACATTATTATTGCATTCAAAACATTGTTATTGCAATGGGAAGGAGCGATGAAAATTATGATTGAAAATTGGGTGTCAAATACTGAAAGTTTAAAAAGCACTAATCTAGTTAATATTAGTATTAACTAGAAAAGCCTTAGAAAAAACAGTATGCATGCATATATATGTTATATGTACACTTACTTTTACTATTAGCATTTGTTTGAATACGCGTGAAATTTTTAGGCTTAACTGATACCCAATTATACTTTTTGTTCTTCATTATTTCATTATAATTTTTTTTTTACAATTTTGTATACATTTGTTGCTGTAAAGGTAAAGTCTGGATCCTATATAACACAAGTTTAACCCTTCTTTATTATCCTAAGTCAGTGATAATGTTAAATAATGGAATAATCTTGCATTTTGGTCCACTAACTTTTTCTTGTCATAATAGGTCTTATATTTTGGTCTTACTCTGTAAAATTTCAGGTCCTTCTGTAGTGTAGGGCAGTGTTCCTCAACCTTTTTATCTGCACAGACCGGTCAACGTTTGATAATTTTACTGCGACCCGCTGAGGAGGAGAAGTTGATTGTTTATATTTTAGATTGTGTGCGTTTTAAGTTAGTAATTTAATTCTATTTAAATATATCTTCAGAATAAAGAATAGTTACATCAAAAAATGGATATAAAGTGATTTCCATGGAAAGTCGCGCAAACCGGAGAGAAATACATCGCAGTAATAAAATGGAAGTATTATAATGTTCCATGGCCACCTCTGTAGTATTTGATCCACAGACCGGGTCACAGCCAGAGGGTTGGGGACCACAGCTGTTGGGTATTTATAATTGGTATAATCTTATTTTGAAGTCCAGTGGCTGAGTGGTAGTGTATCGCGCTTCCACGCCACGTATCAAGGCTCAAATCCCGGGATGGGCAAAGTCAACTCAGCCTTTCATCCCTTCAGTGGGTTCATAAATGAGTACCACGTTTGCTTGGGAACTAAACACTGGGGGTTTCGCGTCAGGTTGAACACCTGACGGGGATATCTGCTCATGTACCTTGTGAAGGTCTCCTAGGACCTCACTTTGAGAACGAGAATAAATAGGAGTCATGTAAGAACCAGTAGCCATTTTTATAAACAACTTTCTTTATTTGGTTATCTTATCCAAATAGAATCAAAGACTTATTGACAAATTTATCTAACTAGTATTATGAGGTTTTAAAGGTAATATCCTTTAAATTAACTTAATTAATTTATTAAATAACGATCACGCAGAGATTACCACGATAAGAGATCCCAGAATTATATTTAATAATGTTCTCATTGAACATTTAACTTTAATCTCACTCCTAAAACTTTAATGAGACTTTAATTATAAATCTATAATTACCAACGGAATCTCAACTCTCTCTTCTTGATATTAAATTATCTCCAACAAGAAATCTTCAATTCAAATTCACTATAACTTGATGCTTCAATATCTATCTCCTACTGCTCTAACTTTACTATTTCGTTTGACTTAAATACTTTATCTAATCTGCATAACAAGGAATCCCGTCCGCTTTTTGGAGTTGATAGGAAATAGGTAGGGAATTAAATTTCCCTAAAAAGGTCGACTCAGAAGGTTAGTGATAAAGTTCCGTATAGATTTGTCACAACCTCAGCGCCTAAGATCACAAAAACTGAGACGACCACAGCAGGTTTTGGCCCTCATGGGCAGTTGGACAACTGAGTATAGCTTAGAATCTTATTTTAGTTCACATTTTTGGTAAAAAAAAAATTTGTTTTTATAAGCAATTATAGCCCAATAGAATCAGTTTTCAGTAAACGAATAATATTGAATGAAATCGTTTGGTTCTTATAACAGTTTAAGTTTCATGGGGAGTGACAAACACAATAGAATAAATTTTTATCTCCTTAATAATACCCATCATAAACATGTTGAAAATACAGGAATTTTACGACATAAAGTTTTCTGCATTCAAAAATTGGTTCGGTTCATTATCTCCTTATAAAAAGGACAAATTCCGTTTATGACGTAGCGTGTTTTAATTTAGCTATTGTTTCAGTATAAGAGCAATCATCAGCTGCTACATTTTTATTTTGATAGCTTTTATATCAGCCCGCTGGGTGGCGTGGTTGGTTTGTCGTTGGCCTTTCTGCACCCAAGGTTGCGGGCTCGACCCAGAGGCGTAACGGAGAATTTTCGGGCCACCCTGCAAAATCAGATTTTGAGCCGTAGCCGGATCGTACGCAATTGGCATCGCTCAGGCTTTGGGGCCCCTAGAGTCCTGGGCCCCCGCGATGCAGGGGTGGTGGGGGTGGTTCGACCCCGGTCCAAGTCAGTGGATTTTCACGATGCAAAAAATCGACAGCGGCCATGTCGTATGATTATACGGCTTGAAAAAGATCTCCAGAGTGTCCGTTTGACTTAGATGCTCTCGGCAGAATTAAAACTTAGTACAGATTCACGTCGTCAGAGCTCAGGTGTCTCCCTCTAGGGATGAAACTGGGCGTCAAAATTACCTTCAGCGATTGATAACCGCCTATATGGTGCCGCACTAAGAAGAGGCACCAGCTTCCGGGGAATGTACTAGTTCTGTTATGGTAAGATGCCAAGATGCAGCCCATTAGAAATAAAAAAAACTTTTATTTTATCATAATTCCTGATGAATCGAGCCCATTGATATTGCCATGCAATTTTGCTTTCATTAAATGCGTGAAGCGGATCATATATGCTTATCATCCATGCCTGCTTTCAACAGTAACAAAATAAAATTTTCTAAAAATATATCACAATAAATGAAAATATCTTGTAGCCATTATAGGATTTTGAATAAGTCCTTTAACAAAATAAATGTATTTATAAACTCACATTTTTTAAAATTTTTGCGTGAAATTGAATTAAAAAATGAGTGTAAATATAAAAGAAATATTATAAAAATTTCAAGCTATATAATTGTGATGCCATCATTTTTGATTGGAGAGATCTCCAAGCTTTTTTTTTTACATCCTTCTTGGCACGTTGAGATTAAATGTTTTGATAAAACTGTGAGCTAATTATTCTGTACTTCTTTTATTGCTTTAATTATTATTTTTTCATGGAGTATTATAAATATCCGCATAAAATTAAGTGAGTGAAAGAATTTAACTTATACCTTTACGTCCAAATCAATATTTCTCTATTAATTTCTGAAAGTATTAATTAATTTAAGTTTATTTTAAAGTTTAAATTTTTAATTTTGCACAAACAAGTTAGGAAGGATAAAACTTGTATTTAAAATTCTGTTAAGAAATTAAAATTAAATTAAACTTTTAAAAAAACTTTTAATTAAACTTTATTTTTACAAACTACGAAATTAATAATAATAATTTTTTGTTCCATTAATATTTTTTGTGATCGTATATAAATCTATTTTGAAAAATTTATAGTTTTTCCTTTTTATCCATTTGTTTCAAAATTTTAATCATTTTTTTTTAAAAATAATTAAATTATTTTAAAAAATTAAATGATTAAATTGTTATTACATAAGAAACAACAAGGTGGCAACGTCATGAATATTTGTCAAAATTATTTACTACTTAAGATTTTTGTTTTGTTTGCGATAAAATAGAGTACAATATAATAAGACTTGATAAAACCATTTTGAAAATAATATATTGGTTATTTGATTGAGAAAATCCATAGAATATATATATTCTACTCAGTGGCGCAAACAAGAATTTTTCAAGAAGGGGGGGGAGGTATCCAAGGTCGAAAGTCCAGCATTCTCGTATCATACCCCAAAACTCCACCCAACATATTATTTTGGTTTTTGTCGATTGTCGGGAACAAAAAATAGTAAAAAATAACTTATTGAATAAATAATTAGCATTAATGAATAATACTTAATAAAATTTCACGTAATGTATACATAGTACTATAATCAATCGAAAAAAATCAAGAGCAATGGGAGGATCAGGACCCCCCCCCCTCCTTTGTGTGCGCCACTGATTTCAGTTTATTGTCATGCTAATAAACGCATTTTAAATGTTTTTAAATCATTTCTACTACACCCTTTTTGATTTTCGTTTTGGTTTTTCCGTTCTCTCTAAAAGTATCTACACACACACGCAGTCAAACATTTTTTATGAACTATAAATCCTGAATTGCTCCAGGATGCTATTATTTAACTCACGACAAAAGCTTCCATCTACTTGATGCAATTTGCATTGAGGACAGAGTGGCCAAAACCATTAAACCAATTTAATTGAAGTCGTCCTCACTTTTCATCCTCCGCTTCCACTCAACGAAATTCCCCCCTCTCTTCCTATTGGACGACGCAACAGGGCGGAGCATGCGCTCTGAGCGGCAATACTTCAAGAGTAAATTTGCCCAAACACGCTTTCCGCATCAGAATAACAACAGATCTTGAATGTCACTGACTTATTTTTATTATAAGCTTTAATCTAACAAATCTTGATAAAACGTGTTGTGGTGTCCATTGGGAAGAAACTCAAAAAGTTTTATTATTTATTTGAACTATCAAAATGGAAGGACTTTGTAGCTGTAGCATACATAAAAAGAGATTTGATTCAGATTTTTCTAATGTTGTTATTATGGTTTCAAGACACGTGTGTGCTGTTTGTCAAAAAGAAACAGGTAAGAAAGATATTATTAAAATATTCTTAATGGCATTTTATTGGAATTATTAGTTTTTTGCAATGTTTCTAACTTTTTATTTTAAAAATAATTTATACGTTCATTTTATGTAAATTATACGTTCATTTTGAGTCACAGATTTCTTCATTTTATTGATTGAGTAATTAGTAATGTCTGTCATTTTATAAAAAGTTAGTAAATTTTTTTTCTTTTAATTTATGTTTTATTATTTTATGCAATGTTTATATATTTTTATTTTTAATTTAATTTTATTTTTTTAAAGTTTCTTGTGAAATATTTTGCATACTAATATTTTGTCTTTTGCAAACATAAAATTTTATCTTTTTTTAAGTTATTTTACTTTTGCTCCATTTATAAAGTACAAATGTAAAAAATTCTTTTTCTCTCCTTTGTTTTTTTAAAAAAAATTTTAGTATACATAATTATATATATAGCTTTGTTTTTTAGCTGGTAATTTCATATTTCAATACCCTTAATCAACTACTAAGAAGTTCAGGAGTTTTATGAACGAATGTGGAAAGATCTTGTTAAAATTATTCATATAAGTTAAAAATTGAATTAATTAATAAAATTTTTCCGTACCTTTTTCCGATTTTTTTAAAAAAAATTTCCGAACTTAAAAATATTTCCATTTATCTTATTATATCAATAAAAAGATCAAAATTTGTTTGAATTAGAAATTGAATTTATTAAATTGAATTGAATTTATTCTTGAAACAAATAATAAATAATACATATAAATAAAATGATAACATCTATGAAATTGTTTCACAAGTTAAAAGAATAAATTTTGAGTTTACACATAAAGTACAACATAATTTTTTTCTGTAAAATCTTATATATAGGTTATGTTAGCCTTTAAATTGGAAATGATAGTAAAAAAATGAGTATAAAATATAAATCCACGCAATTATTTTTCTAGTTTAAGTTTCTGGTTTTCTAGTTTCAAGAAAAATAACAGCACGTTTTATATGTTTTTATATCAGTTAATTAAATTATGATTATAAATTGTTAATTTTATGGAGAAAACTGTATTTTAAGAGTCAATAATATTGAAGATCTCAAGTTCACATCAAGCGAAATATCTTACAAATATATTGTTGTTATATTTTTCTAGTTATAGAAAAGGAAAGAGTGATTTTATACTCAGCTATCATTTTAATTTTTTAAAGACAATTTTTTGGTTAAAAATTTCTGATTTGTATCTATATGTAAGAAAGCAATAAAGTGTATCGATTTATTTAAGACTACACGTAATACAGCTATACCTCGACTTAAACTACCCCGACTTACGCGAAGCCGGATTTACTCGATTTTCAAATCGTGTCGATTCGTCTTTTTTATTTATTTATTAAAGCGCTGAGTCTCCCCCCCCTTTTTATAATCTTTGAAACTTATACTGAATCAGCGTCAGAGCCTCGGGAAATTGGTAAAGTAATTGAAGAAGTTCTTGATTTTGCCAGGCAAATAAATTTAGAAGTGGGTAGTGATGACATTCAAGAGCTACTTGATTCCAACAATCAGGTGCTGACGGGCTCATAGGAATGCATGAGTAAAAGCACGACATTGAAAAACTTGAGTTAGCAGATCAAATGAAGGTTGAGAATTTGATAGAAAACTTCAGTTTAATTAAAAAAGGGTTACAAATTTTAGAAAATATACACTTCAACGAAGAGACTATTTTTTTCAACAAAACAAGGAATAAAAAATATATTAGTATGCTACGTGGAAATTTTGCGGGAGAAAAAAAATCTTTTCATATCGATAGAGAGAGAGAGAGACTACTTTGTTGGATTTTATTAAACCTTTCACATCAAAATAACTTCGGTTTGCGATTTTGTTTTAGTGTTATCCAAGATATTATTAGAATTTTTTTCTCAATCATTATTTTCTTCCGTCTCCGGCCCCAGCTAAAAATAATTTATAAATATTTATATGCGAAATTATGCCTCGACTTATACTTTGATTCAACTTACACGGTTATCACTTAGTTCACTGGTGTAGCTATTTCTGAGGGGAGGGGACTGCATCAAAATTCGTTCGGGTCCCTTTTTTAGGTAAGAAAGCCCTGTTACTTGGTTGGACTGTACTTACAAATGTTGGGCCCCTGTAGCTTAGGGGATCCGTATCATTGATACGGCGGTAGCTACGCGCCTGACTTAGTTCCCCTTATCGTGTAAGTTCAGGATATTGCTGTACAGTAAAATGGGATTAATTATACTTTAAAGAATTTTTCTCTTACAGTAGAACGTCATTTATCAGAATCAATTGGGACCGGACACCGTTCGGATGAGCGATTATTCGGATAACCGAATGTGATCCATGCAGTATATGATACCGGACACTGTACGAATATTGAAAATCATCACATGCGGGAAATGTGCTTGAAGAGAAAGCAAAATAGGTACAAAATGTCGCGATTTTACCTTTATTGCGGAAAATAATAGCTTATTTTTCGCTGTACCGTTGTACACCTTCGATTTTTCGCTGCTAAGCCTCTGATTCTCTTGAACAGCAGTAGTTGAGTAGGACAGCATTCTGATTGTAGTTCGTACCACTCCATAGCTGTCTCTAACGCAGGAAACGCTATTTAATGAAACCTTAATACTTTCGTTGCTGTTGTTGTCCTCGTCTTCATCCGTTTTATCATCGACAGAGTCGGATTCTTCTTGCACGGAAATCTCAATTTCGTCATCATTTAGCATTTGAAATCCCCAGTCTTTTGCATCGCAGGCCATCCAGATGTTTACCAAATCACACAAATGAAATTCCCCAAATATCTCTGACCTTGGGATTCCCGTTATTTTTGGCCTCACTCGAAACAACTATTGAGCTTTGGAACTGTTCGAAAACGTATTCATATACAGTTCATGTAGTTGACAATAAAAACTAGTCGGGATATATTTGACGCTGCAGATAATAAACGTTCTGATAAACGACGTACTACTGTATAAAATTTTCTTTCTCTTGATAGCATTTTAGTCCAAAATTAGTTGTTTTAAATGAAATTGTGAGTAAATTTTCAAAAAATAAATAATTAATTAATTTAATTTAATTATTAAATCCGCATAATATTAATTTTCATCACTTTCCCTTATTTTTAGTTAGGAAAAGGAAATAAAATCCATACAGCACTTGCATACCTCATGATTATTTCATAAGGTGAGGTTCTCATATCAAACATCGTAGTAAAGTAGCCCCAGAGGTTAGTTAAGGGAAATGAGCGTGAGAACCCGTAAAATATTTCGCGTATAAAATAAACATAACAAGTAACTCTATAACGACATAACTCTGTTCTAAAAAGGCCAAAACTATTCAATTCATACACAAATCTTACGCATTGAAAACTTTACTTTTTTAAAAGTATTTGCATTTTTGAAAAGTACTTTTTTGGTCATTTAAAAATTGAATTATTTTCAGAGATCTCAATCGAGGAAGGCCACAGATTAACAGACGCATTTCACTTTGATTCCAATCAACACTCGTCTGCTGGAGCATCTAACGCCGATTTCAACCGGACATTACCGGATCTCGTCTTGAGCTGCACTTTGCCACGGAAACATTCATTCAAAATAACGACAAAGAATTGTGGAAGGTTACTTAAATGCATGGCTGATGAATTTGAAATGCACCGCCACATGCGACATGTAAGTGGCTTTTAACATTGTTCTTACTGCAGGCTTTTAAAATTAATTAAGCGTGTATATCTCTAATGTTTTTTTTAAATTGTAAGCAGGACCGATCCTGATAGGTGTGCAGCGCGTGCACCGCACACGGGCGGCCAAATCAAGGGACGGCCGAGTATAGTTCCACCAATTCAGCAAATTTCTTGTGAATTTCTCAAAATAAAGCTTATAATTCGAATAAATATGAGTTGAATTTTAAATAGTTATTGAAAAATCAAAAGAAGTCCCGATAACACATCACAGTTTAAGAAAAATTGAATGCTAGTGTACGATGTGTTGGTCCACACATAGTCCATTAATGTCTATTATTTATACATATCAGTAGCGGCACACAGGAATTTTTCAGGAGGGGGGGCTCCGGGGTCGAAAGTTCACCATTCTTGTATCATGCTCCTTTTGATTTTGTCGATTTTCGGGAACAAAACACAGCAAAAAACTAATTATTGAATAAATAATTAGCATTAATTAATAAAATTAATCATTAATAACAAATACTTAATTAAATTTTACGTACTATATACTTAAAATTATAGTCAACCGGGAAAAAAATCAAGGGCTTTGGGGGGGTCCGGACCCCCCTTGTGTGCGCCACTGATACACATCCTTCATTTGATAGCAAAATTCGTGGCAAAGGGGAAGAAAAGGGGTTTTATTTATTTATTTATTATCATATTATTTATTTATTTATTGCGCTTATTAGTGGTACTGGCGGGGCACTGTGGATCGAAGTTTAGCAAAGGCATCTCAAAAATAATTTTTTTGCGAAAATTACGTTACGAAAATATTTAATATGTTTAATATTACCTAAGACACTGGAGTGTTTAAATTCAATATGCAATTGGGGAAATTAAAACTTTTCAATTTAGTAATAGTCTTACAATTTAGAAAATCGAAATAGTGGAAATAAGTTGCTTTTGTGTCTATTTGTGTTTTTATTAATAATTTAATTTTTACTCTTATACTGGTAGATGAGTTAATTACGTCAACGTTAAGTATTAGTAAAAATTGGAAAAATTCTCTAGAGGGATGGCGCATTAGATCTTCGTCCGCGAGCGGCCGATTTCCTACGATCAGTTCTGATTTTTAAAAAAAAATGAAGGAAAGTAAATATTGACTCAGTAAACGATAAAAAATATAAGCGTTAAAAATTATACAAGTTTATTATTTTGCGGTAATTATATTTTATGTTTAATAATATAGGAGATAAGAATTTTTTTAGTAATTGATTTCATCAAGTTCTTATCTAGATAAAAATGATTCCAAATTTGTTAGGTAACAGAATTGACACTGGAGCATTTTGAATATTTTGAATGTGGAAATCAGACCAGAGAGAGAAAAAGAGAAAGAATTTTTAAGTGGCAAAATTTATTTTTATATGCATGCAATCGTATAGTTTGGCTCAATAAAAAATAGATTAATAATAGTTAAATAGTTTTTTTCCCTTTCCTAAAATGGATTCAAGCCATATTAATTGAAATATTGGATTTTAATTTTAATACAAAAACAAAATTACGATTTAAGCTATACCAGGGAATTAGAAAGGTCATTGTTACGAATTTCATATCTTGTTGCAAGTTTAAATCTTGAATCCATTAACCCTTTACTTCTCGCTTCCGTCAATATAATGGGGTGAAATTTCCGTCTCTGATCCTCGTGCCCGTGATCTTTCCGGGCTGGAGTGTTCTAAAGTAATTCTCTGAAAAGATTAAAACTATCTGTATCTTATGCCCGGAATCATGTTTATTTCTCACCAGAAATTAGTACCAGATTATTAGTAGCGTGTTTAGAGACAGATATTTTATTTTAAACTAGATGGCTAGCATAATCAAACATACCTACATTAGCAATATATTTTCGTAACCTTAGCTCAATGACTTAGTTCGCTCTTTGTGAATAGATGTGGCTTGCGTTTTGTAATAAAAAAATATGTATTTTTTAATTTTGTATTCATTATGGAGTTATTTTGGAAGGGAATCGGATTTTACTTTAAGTATAAAGAGATCTGAGAGAGATTCTGAACTAACTGATCGTTTTTTGAAAGTTCGGTTAGTGAACCTGAGAGCATTGATAATGGTTCTGTACTGTTACCTGTGATATACTGGCATTTTATCTCAAACTTTAAAATTTACCTCACAAGAAAAAATTACTAATGTGTTTTTACATTTAAGTCTAAAAAAATTCTCCTTTAATGTTTAAAACATATTTTTTTAATTTTTTCTTTTTGCTGGAAAACCAACTTTCTGTGATAATAACCCTAAATGTTCACTTTTCTTAAAAAATTAATTTTTGGTATACCAAGCTAAAAATTTACCCAAAATTTAAAAATAAATATATATATACTAAACATATACACTTAGTTTCATATAATTATCTTGAATAAAAAATATGCACTTTTATGACCGTTTTCTTCAAAATTATCCGACTGTTAAGGGGTTAAAAACCCTTTGCTTTGATTCTAATTTACATAGCACACTGTAACATGAAAGCTATTGGCGACGGGCCTCAAAATTTTTATCCATGGTCAAGTGATGAGATTGAAAATCTGCAATATAGTATAATTAAATGCATTGAATGTGTGTCAGATGAAACTAAATATCAAATAGCGCATGCAGCGATGCACAGAAATTCAATTATGAGGCTCTGTATCAATAGTTTTTCTACCTATCATTTGTCTACGAACATAACTAAATATTAAATGAATTACACAAAGCACGGAAACATCGAGAGGGGCCTGTAATAGCATAGTTTGGGAGATTATGAGCAATTTTTATTTATAGACCAAAATTGTAAATTTAACTTATGCAAGATACGCAATTAAAATAATTAATAAAATATTTCATTGAAATGTGTGAAGATATTAATACAATTTTCTGTGTTGAATTTATTTTTGGTGGAATCCCTTCCAAAATAAAAATTACTTATCTTAATATATAAAATAATATAGATGCCTTATAGTTATGTTGTTATATATGAAAACTTACTTTTTAATTAAACTGTAAAGAATGAAGTTTTTATTCTGAGTACAGATATTTCTGGACGTTATAATTATTTATCTTTTATGCAACAAAGAAAATTTAATATTGTCGCATCCATTATTTTGTTCATTTAGATAAATAATAAATAAAAATTTCAGATTGATGGACCCGAAAGTTTTTGTTTAGTTTTTAAATCTAACGAAAATTAAATTCAATAATTAAAATTTCCGAACTTTCCGATACAAAATTTTATGAACAGGGGAAAACTTTAAGTTAGTCATGAAATATTCAGTGTAATACTTGTAAATATTCTTGAATACTGAAGAAAACTACACGGAGACTTAAGAAGGGAATATAATCGCAAGTATAAAAAAATAGAATTATTTTTTAACAAACATGTGTGTAGAAAGTTTTGAATATTTACCGAAATAAGTTGATTCGATAAACTATATTGTTTGTTTTATTCACCAGCAATAATTGTTAAATGTAATTTAGAATTAAAAAAACAAATAATATAAAAAAAATTGAGTCACACAATTTCTACTTAGGTTAACAAAGAAAAATTTTATTTAAGGTACTTTTTATTAAATAGTTACAATTAATATAAATTTGTATATACATTTGACAGAATCACAATATTGTGGCAAAATAGAAAGCGATTTCCCATTTTCCTTTCTATATTTGGTGTTGGACTATTATTTTTGTTTGTTAATATATATTCATTCATAAATCACATTCTCAGAAATTAGGCTATCCCAGGTAGGATTCGAACCCACGACCTTTGGATTAGAAGTCCAACGTGCTATCCATTGCAGTACAGGGGCACAACGAGTGATTTTTCTTTTTATATATGGTGTTGGACTATTATTTTTGTTTGTTACTATTTATTCATTAATTAAATTGAATTAATGAATTGATATTTGAAAAATCTGTATTAACATCAAGTGTCATCCACTACAAGTTTTAAAAAAGGCGTTTGAATTTGAGTGGATGAATAAAAAGCATTTCATTAACGATTAAAAATTTGAACAAGATATATATATATAGGGAGAGTGTGAACTAATGATAGGAATTGAAAAAATAAGATAAATGTATGAGAGCAATGTTCCAGGGACAGGAATATTTTTATTATTACAGGAATATATTTATTATTATTTTATTATTTTTATTATTACAGGAATATACTTATTATTATTTTATTATTTTTATTATTACAGGAATATACTTATTATTATTTTATTATTTTTATTATTACAGAGGAATATTATTTTTAACAGGAATATTTTTTATCTTTATTTTATTATATCTCCCAAAGCATACCGTAGCATTGTATGCGTTTTAATACTGCAATTACATTATAATTTTTTACCATACTTCTCAAATTCAAAATTCTATTTTTTTTTTCAAAATTTCTCCGATTACACAACAGATTACGGCAGTCATTACTCATACTATTTTCCTCACTTAACGACGTGGTTCCCAAGATATCCCGCTACGTAACAAATTGGACCGCACAGACGTGTTAAAAAAGCTAACACGTGCTACCTGTTAAAAGTCTCCGAAGCATACATAAAACGAACATGGCAGGAATCAGTGTGGTTAGGGCAACGAATAGAAAAAAATTACGTACAAAAAATCGGACTGGTAGGGGGTACTTTGGGGTGAGAAGAATCTCACGTACAACTTGTTATACACGCCTCAGGGATTGAAATGTTAGGTACCACCCTGAGTGTGATGGTTTATTCACAATAGAGGTGTTGTGCTGTGAATCAAATTGTTTGTTCGTAGGCGGGAAGTATTAAAGAGGACTTGGAATAGAAAGGGGGCGTGAAAGTGGTTTTTTATTGGGAAAAAATATGTTATCACGAATCGGTGAGAATTTGATGATTTCAGAAAGAGTCAAACGGGTTGAAGTAGTGCTTTTGGGGTGCATAGGGTTTTTCGTCAAGTTCTGTTGTTGATGAAAAAATTCACACGGTATTTCAATGTATTTTAAGTTTACACTTGTCTTCATGAGACTTTGTTATTTTTTTTTCTGTTTTGTTCTGCTTATTTTACTTACAATTGAAGGTGTTAAGTGGGGATAATACTCAGTAACACTCCTTAAATAATTTTTTTTTCTGTATGATTCAGTAATGTACTTTTTCACACACACACAACATGGAAAAAACTAGTATTAGTGTTTATTAAGTTGCATAAGTTGTTTTTGTTCACGCGTGAGAATTTGCGTGAAGTATATTTCACAAGAAATTCTTCCTAGCTCAGAGTTACGAATATTTGAAAAATATTTTTACAATGCGTGTGTGTGTGTGAAAATTGAATTTCTCTTTCTGCCTTTTACAGATTCTTGATTTAATCTTCTTGTGATAAATGAACATAATAAGACGATGCACTTGACGATAGAGGATGGTTATAATATTATAAGATAATAGATCAAAAATAAATTATAATAGGCATGGACATATTTTTGCGTCAATATCAAATTTGCTTTGCTCGACACAAGAAAAGATAAAAAAAAATATTCTAAGATATTCGGATTACTAAGGGTTGCCAGTTTAAGCTATTTTAGAAATTTCATATATACTACTCGGAACTTTAATTGATTGATTGAATATTAACGTCGCACTGTTCAGCTACACGAGGGCTTTTGGCGACGGACCACGTAATTTTGAACCATGGTCAAGTGACGTGGACGACACCTGAGTTGGCACCCCCTCTCCTAACTACCACACCACACCAATGGGTGGACGTTTCAGCTCTCGACAGATTTAACGTGCAGCGCTGCCCTACACGGCGGGTCTTTAGTGGTACTGGGCTCGAACCCGTGACAAAGCAAGTCACGGTCCGATACCCATACCACTCGGCTACCGCGGCCGGAACTTTAATTATGATTAAAATTTAGATGCAAAATGCAGTTTTATTCTCATTTGTTTATTTTATTCAATGATTTTATTTTGTATAATAATTATACTAAGAATTGAATACGGTATAATGTTCTACGAAAATTGGAAACGCACTTTTCCATGTAATACAAATTTCTTAATATTCTTATGTGTTTTTCTATATCAACAATTTGAGATTTTATTTTTATATCATATGAATATCCATAATTAATTTTAAAAAATGGACGTAAATCAATTAGTTAAATATTATTACAAGTTGCTTGCATTTTGCCTCTAACTAAGCTGATGATCCTAAAACTCATGTAAATGTTGCTAAAAATAAATAAATGCTGAAAAAGCAAAAAATCAACATGTAAAATTAATATTATATACTCATACATACCCCTCTATAAATAATAATAATATTTAAGTCAATGGTATTTTAAAAATAAAAGTTAACACTCTCATTTTTTTGAAAATAACTTTATATAGATGTGTAATTATCTGCCTTTTCCTATAAACGTGCGTATATTGAGTTTGATCTGTATTTTAATTTCCCTCTCTGGTAGAATAAAACACTAAATAAGGAAATAAAATTAAAATTTCAAGAATATCAATTCGAAAATAAAAAAATAATTCCATGAAGAGCAAGCAGCATTATCAGAAATTATATGTTTGAGATGAAAACCTATATATATATATATATATATATATATATATATATATATATATATATATATATATATATATATATATATATATATATATATATATATATATAATTTTAGATATAGAAATATATAAATTCGAATTGGTGTTTTGAGAGACTATGGAATGGGTAAGTGGCTATAAAATTAATTATCTGCATTTTTATACGATAAGTATTTCTTCTCTTAACGTAAACGATAAGTGTTCCTTCTCTTAACGAAGATTAAAAAATTCAGTTTATAACAGCCACAAATATGATTGATGTTTCAAATTCCTTTTAAATAAGTTTGCTTTTACCTATCGGTATATAATGCACTATTAATTTACTAGGATTGCGTAATTTACAGAGAAAAACTTTTATTTTATTGATAATATGCATGCTAATTTTATAATATTTCATTAAAACTATTTATTTTCATTACTTAGAAACCAGTACCAGATTGAAAAAAAAACCCATTACATTTTTCAACTTTTACGATTTTAAACACCACCATATATATAAATGTTATCATTTATAAAGAACTACTGATATACTACCGTTGTCCAATTTCAGCTCTAAATAATTTCCAGAGTTCCAGAAACAGAAATTTCTTTAGATAAATAAATAAATATTAACTTTCAGATGTTTTTTATTTACACAATTGGATCATTATTTATTTTCCTGAATATTTCATTTACAGAACTTATATTTATTTCTCTGTAATTTCCTATTGAAAAAATTGCAATAACTCCTATTCGAGATTAAATATTTTTCCTTCTTTTACTTTCCTAGGCATTTGCTTACAATGGGAGAAAACTGAGTCATGACAGAAAAAAAAATATTAACATGAATCAAACAAAGAAAGAACAAAATTAACCCTCTTGCTCTTCTCTCTCCCCATGTCACCGAATTTACTAAATCTGTCATTTCCGCTTTTTAGAACTTTCTTTTCGGGAACCCCTCTTTCCTCTATTCATTACCTAATCCTGATTGCCTAGGAAGATATAGGGTTTAAAGGGTTAGGACTCTCCTTGTTCATGACAGTACGAACGAAAGTGGTTTAAGTGCACATTTTAGTTTTTAAGTATTCAAGAACTGAATACTCATTGAATTTATTTAAATATTTAAATTTGCTACGTTGGGGTTTATATGATTTAGATTAAAAGAAAATAGGCAATTCATTTATTAATTGTAGAAAAGTTAATCCGATAATAGTTAAAAAATGAAAGAAGTATTTTTAACTAATCTTTCAAAAAGGAAACAACTATGCCAGAAATTGTATAATTTTTTTTTCTCTCGTGTCAATTATTTATTTATTTATTAACTCTTTGTCTGTATATTAATCGGAGAGAGAGAGAGAATATCTAACTACTCCTTTATTTTCTACAGTTATTTTTTAATAAATTTTTATAAACAGCTAAACATAATAAGTTTCAAGATTTATGGAATTAGATTTTCTTGTTAAATATCAAACAAAGTGCAGGCATGTATTTTAAATACAATTAAATCTGTTTTAATGAGCTAAATTCATGACGGCCCCATGATAAAGGCAAACACGTGTTCTCTATTAAATTCAAATTAGACATTAAAATAATTGCACTTGTTCTATTTGTAAAATTTGAGTAAAATTACGAGAATGTCAGAATTGGGTAAAGATGCTCAAATGTTATGAAAAAATTTTCTTCAAAAATTAAAAAAAAAATGTTATTTTATGAATGTGCTTTTAAACAACAGTACATGCATAAAATAAGATAAAGCGCACAAAGGTATATAAAAAGCATTTTAAATAAAACCCATTTTGTGCACCTATGTGCCTTATTATTACTGACGAAAATGTACTTCTTAAAAGAAAGTTTCTGCAAAGGACAAAAGTTGGCAACAACGAAGTACATGAACTGATTAGCTGGAACATAATTACTTTTATTGTGTGACTATGACGTGTCACATGAGTTTTTGAATTGATTAGCTAGAAATACGTGGCTGTCATTATCATGTGACTATGACGTCATGTGAATTTAGTTCATTCTTTCCGAAAATATGTAAAATCTTAAGAATAACAACCAAAATTCAAGTTGCCGATAAATTCCAAAATTCTCTTTTCAAAGTCGATACGTATTCAAGATTCTTTAAGAAATAATTTACTAAACAATATTTTTATATCACATACCCTTCACATGAAAGTTAAAATTCATCCTCTAAATAGGTTCTGTTAAAGAATAAGAGGGGGAAAAGACTTACTTCACTTCAACTAAAATTAGTCTATTAAGCTAGACACAGGATTTAATTACGCGTCCCATATTTAAAACAGGTCTCTGGCATTAACAAAATCAAACGACTTGAGCGACAAAATGTTTTAAAAAGCCCTCTCCGGCCTCGAATTTCCGGTTTTCGGTAGGGAGAGGACCTACTTGAGTTACCGAGCCTACAGACGATTGATTTTGACCTCCCCTTGTTCGAAAGTGGTTTTATTTTATATTTTTCGTTTAGTTTTGAAGGGATTTGGAGGGGAGAGATGGTTGACCAAGGTACTTGTATTTGTTTTTTCAGATGCAACGGTGCCCTTTGATGTTGAACAATCCTTGAAAAGATAATGGGGAATTTAAAAAGGGATTTGTTTTAAAGGGTATGGTTATCTATGTTTGTTGTGGAGTGAAAGATTTAGTTTTAATGGAAGGGTTTTGAATTGGGATATGCTTTTTCAAATAATGAGATACTTCTTCCGAATATTTTTTGCCTGTTGATTTTTGAAATTAATATTTAAATTTACACTATAAATTAAATAAATTTGAATAGCTTCATTTAAATACGGTTCTTTGTACAGTTGATATTTAACGACGAGTATACTACGCTTAAAATTATTTATGATTGCATGAATAGCTTTATATTGACAAAATTGAAATAATGTGATTTTGGGATCCTATAAATGAATAATAAGAAGTTTTTAATTTCTTGATAGTTGTATGGATCAAATAAATAAATAAAATAGAAAATTGTGTAAGAAATGCCCTTTTAACAAAATAATTTCTTAATTTTGTGATATTTGAACATTTAATTATTGAATAATAAATACATTATATAGAATTACATGTTTGGGTTGTAATTCTTGTATAAATTCTTTCCTCAGGAAAAAAAGCTCTAATAGATTTCGTCTTGTAAACAGATATTATTTAGCATGTACAGTTTTCCCACGTCTTATATTTCTACTAATATTATAAACGTATAACGACAGCTGAATTTAAACGTGGCCGTAAGAGCTTGGGAGTCGATGAATGTTTGGGACGTCCAAATGCTGCAACTACCGACGGAAACATCGCCAAAGTTCACCAAATGGGGCTAGACAACCACCGAATTAAAGTGAGAGATAGCAGAGGTTATGAATATGTCAAAAGAACGTGTTTGTCACATATTAAATCAACATTTAGGCATGAGAAAGCTGTCCACGCGTTGGGTGCCGCGTTTGCTCACGTTAGACCAAAAACGAGTTCGAATGAACATTTCCAACGCTCTGTTGCTGCAGTTTAGGCGCAATAAATCAGATTTTTGGCGCCGATTAATTACTGTATATTAAACTTGGATGCACCCTTATACACCCGAAACAAAAATACAGTCCGAACAGTGAACTGCAAAGGGGGAACCGGCTCCAAAAAAAGCAAAAACTGTTTTTTCGGCTGGAAAAGTGATGGTGATTGTTTTTTGGGATAGTTATGGAATTATTTTAATCGATTATCTTTAAAAATTCAATACAGGAGCGTACTATGCATCATTACTTGACAAGCTGAAGGTAGAACTTGAGGAAAAACAGCCACATTTACAGAAAAAGAAAATCCTGTTTCACCAAGACAACGCACTGTCTCACACCTCAGCGGCTACCATGGCGAAAATCCACGAATTACGGTTTGAACTGCTTGACCATCCGCCTTACTCACCAGATCTAGCCTCAAGCGACTTCTTTTTGTTCCCTCATCTAAAAATTGCACTCGGTGGACAGAGATTTTTGTCAAATGAAGAGGCAATCCCCTTTGTGAACAATTATTTTGCAGAGAAAAACGCCGAGTACTATTTGGACGAGTTACAGAGATAGAGTATCGCTGGGGGGAGTGTGTAGAGTTACAAGGGGACTATGTTGAAAAATAAAATAAAAACTTCAGAAAAAATGTCTTGTATCTTTTTGTTAGGTTGGAAACTTTTCAGACCTCGTATTTAAGTTTTAAAATAAATATATATTGCATACGAAAAACTTATTCAAATTATATATTTTTTATGGAATTTATATATAAGTTTTTAATGAATCTTCAAATTTGATTGATCAGATAAAAAAGATAAAAAATTTACTGGAAAGATAAATTTGAAAATTTTAACCAAGCAATTAAAAATCAACTTTTTTTTTAAAAAAATGAATAAAACTAATTAAAGTGTGTGTGCGTCTATAGCTGTAATTATTAAATTTAAATTTTCTCCTTTTTGAAGAGCAAAACAGTTCTTTTCATCCATCTTCTATTAAACTAATAAATCCCTTACAGAGTCAAGATCACATTTAGGCTACTGAGACGAAAGTTGTGACTTTTACACCACCGCCTGAATCACACTTCCCCTTAAAATGCAAATGTGAATTAATCACCCCACAACAAGCGAACACACTGAAAACTCCCATCCATTCCACTTTACGAAACTTTCAAAAGATTTATCGTCCGAGAGCTGTTACATTGATTCAAAGGTGGTCGAGACCTGCTGACCAGTGGGTGGACGCTCATCCCCTTTTAGAACAATTCGTCTCTCTCCTTCCGTTTGAATGTCACGGAATCATTCATCAGTCATTAAGCCTCTTTTCGAACACTCATTACCTATTCAAACACCCCCATCTTCACCACCCCAGCTCTTCTAGTGGTCACATCTTGTCCAGTTTTAAGGGGGACGCCCATTTTAAAGGTCCGTTAAGAGAAAAGATTAGAGTGATTTGTGATGCGTCAGCAATGGTCAGCTTCCAGTGAAAGGGTTTTGGGGACACTTGTCTTACTTCCCCGTGTTTCAGTTACCGAGTGCTTTTAAATGGAGAAAAATGATGAAATGGCAATGTGCTTGCGTTGAGGGTATCGTTTTGGACAATGGACGCTGGTCGTGGCGTTTGGATCGATTCATCAGTTGGCTCCAGAGAGGGTGTTGTTATCTGTCGAGCATATGAGGGTGAATGAGTCATTTTAAAAATGATTAAATTTATTTCCTTATTTTTATTTTAAGAAAACTATTGACGAAATTTAAAATTAATTTAATGGTTTTATTGCTTATTTTTCTTGGTTGTACGAAAATATTTTTCGAATAGTAGATTTATCTTCTTCAGGTAGATTTTAGAAATAATAAAGATATCCCTGCTTATCTATTTTTTTATAAAAAAATTTAATTTTAAAAATACTTCTTGTTGTTTTGACACTCTAGTACTCTCAATTATTTTCCATGAGATAATTGTATTTATATTAAATATTTCAGCGTTCGAATACAATAATATGATTTAAAAACTTATACATAAAAAATTCAAACTAATGCATAAGAAATTTTTAATTCAACAAACAAAATTGTCAGCTTTATTATGAAAACTGAAAGTGTTTATTATTTATTATTTAAAATACCTAACAAAACTTATGCATTTGTTCCTACTTGCATATTTGAACGAAAAAACATATAGTGCTGCTGTCGTGTTACAATTAAGAAAAACTTGCTGGATTTAAAATTAATTTGTTTTGGAAATTGCTGTTTTATTAAAAGTACTTTTTCCATTTATAAATTTTTGCTAGAATAATCCATTTAAATTAGACAAAGATTCCTTTCATTGTGTGATGTATTTTATAAGACATATTATTGATAGAATAATGTAATTCTTACACATAATTTAGAATTAGAGCAGTAACCTTCAAAAAATACATATCCAATTAATAAACTTTGATTTATTTTCAAAAATGGTTATTACTGCTCCTCAAGTTAAAAGGAATACTTTGTAGTATAGATAATACAATGTGATACAATGCATTTAAAAGTAATATAATAGAATGATTTATATATAAGAGTAAAATTCGCTACAGCATTAAAATGAAAAAAATAATTATTCTTTAATTTCCCAAATAAACTTGTATATATAATTATCAGGAGCGTAAAAGTACTAAGTAATTAGAAACGTCCAATGCAAAGATTTTTTAAAATTGTAAACATGATACAGGAGAGAGGATAGATATTAATAATTAAGATCATGTTTCAAGTAATATATTCGGAAATATATTGAATATCTATCAATTTCTATCTCAATAATTTATTTCCGAACAATAAAGGAAAAAAATAAGTAAAGACGTTTCAGCTAGCTTACGAAATATGATAAACAAAAAGAAAGAAATTATTATCATGTATCAAAGGAATATAAAAAAATCGGAAAGTGTTGAAGATAATCGTTCATTTCCTTGGTACATCACTTTCGAATGTCGCCCAGCCAGTATGGTGGCTATGACACTCGGCTTGTAACCGAGTGGGTTCGGGTTCGAATCCCGAGTAAGGCTTGGTTGTACCTTCTTCGGGAAAGAAGTCGGTCTTTCGCTTGAAATGGATTCCCGTCTCGAAAGGAAAAGCAGCGCACCTCATCTTGTTATATGCTGGGATCATCGTTTGTAATAAATCTGTATTCTTCTCTGGTTGTGTTATATGTTTCTGTTCATCTATCTCACGTCTTTCGTATGTATCCCAGTAATAAACACACAACAACATCACTTTCGAATCTTCTTTGTGGTACGTTTACCATAAGTTACCACTCACTGATTTAGAAAACAGGAATGGAAGCCGTATTTATAGAGTGAAGGGTGAAGCAAAAATTTATTGGCAGACATTCATCTCTATTCCATAATCTCTCTATTTAAATTGCTAGACATTCATTTAAAATATGTTCCGAATCAAGGACCGTATGTATTTATTTAACTAAAATCGTAAACTTAAATAAAAAAAGTTTTTTGAATAACTAAAAAAAAATTCTATATATATATATAAAAGAATTTTTTTTTCTGCAACTGATTATGTTCAACATTGTTCTACATCTTGAATATGGTCTGCAGAGCATTGTATTGAAGTTAGCATTAAAATTATGTGGATAATCAAAAAAAAATATATAATTGTTATTTTAATTTTAAAAAATCTAATTTTAATTTTTCTAACGGTTAATGAATATTTATTACATTATCAATTAAGTAAAAAAAAATTTGGGATGTTAATTCTGAAATATCCTTTAAAATATGTAGTATAAAACCTTCGAAACATTAACTATAAATAAAATTAAATTATTGTGAAGTAATAGTTACAACACGTGATACATATTAAATTTAATTGATATTATTTTATGATTACCGAAATTACAATGAGAGTAAATATACAATTGAAACTGTTAACAACGTACATCTGTGAATCAACTTCTTTGCGGTAAGCCTGACTAAGCAGCAAAACCTGTTTTTCAGAACATCAACGAACGCAACTGCTACCGCTTTATTTTTAATTTTTTATCAGCTGTTGCTACGTTGATCTTTCGAACTTTACTATATTCAGGAATTTTTTTAAGTATAATCCCAATTTTTAATTTCTTCTTTTTTCTTCAATGACGTTTAAATAAATAATAGTGAAATGCATAGTAATTTTTTGTGAAACTTAAAGCTAAAAATATTTTTGAAGACAGAATTTTTCGAATATGTTACATTTATTTAATGTGTTTTTAACTTAAAAAGACTTAACTAAGTGACACAACAGCCCATGAGAGCCAAAACCTACTGTGCCCATCTCAGTACACGTGACCTTGGTCCCTGAGTAGATGTTCCAGTCAGGTAGTCAGTCTGACGCACGAAACCCCCAGTGTTAAGTTCCCAAATAAGTTTGGTACTCATTTTTCGACCCACTGAAAGGGACGAAAGACTGATTCCACGTTGCCCACTTCGAGACTTAAACCTTGCACTTATTGTGTAGAAGCGCGATGCATTACCACTCAGCCACTGGGCCTTTGCTCGTGTTTTTAGAAAGTGGAAATTTAGATTTCTCGTGAATAGTTTAGTTATTTTCATTTGCTATATGAACTATATTAAATTATCATAAACGTATTTTTTCTATAATCTAGTTAATTTTAAATTGTTTCTTATTTCTATTTGCTTGATTTACACAGAATTTTTTATCAAAAACAGTGGTAAAATAGAGAGTATGAAACTGTTCGAATGCATTGTTTTTTTCGTGTAGCTTTGAAATATGATTAAGGTATCCGATTACGTTCGGAACCGTGATTTTAAAAAAGCACATAAATAGATAATTTTCATGATATTTAGTGTCACTCAGATTAGAACACATACATAAAATTGTTTTAAGGAGATTTTGACAAAAAAATTTATTTAAATATAATATTTTGGCAAAAAATTAACTTAGAATAATATTGTTTTTCCAAATGTTCTCCTTTGGTGAAAAATGGTTCTATTATAATAATATTTTGCCTGTATATAGCTCAGACCTCTCTACAGAGGCTCAACTGGAACTTTTGAAAAATTCACATTATTTTTAGAGTTACCACCAATTGAAATAATTATTGGCCTTTTTTTCTTAAAAGTGCTCCCCTCTGTTGTTGTAAAATATGAATAAACCCACTTCTAAGTTATATATTTCAAAAATACTTGTTGAGCCTCTGTAGACAGGTCTGATCTATATACAGGAAAATATTATTATAATAGAAGCATTTTTCACAAAGGAGAACATTTGGAAAAAAGATTATTCTAAGCTAATTTTTTGCCAAAATATTATATTTAAATAATTTTTTTGTCAAAATATCCTTAAAACAATTTATACATAGATTCTAATCTAAGTGGCACTAAATATCATGAAAATTATCCATTTATGCGCTTTGCAAAATCACGGTTCCGAACGTAGTCGGATACCTTAAAATATCGTTAAAGTTTCAGTAAGAATATGAGTTGCAAAAACAAAGGGCAAAATGCAATTTTTTAAAAAATATAAATAAAACCTTTATTAATTTTCCCTTTTTTGCAAAATTTTTAAATTTTACTGTATTTATAAGTTTATTAATTTACTGCTGCATGAGGAAAATAGAAATGAGAAAACTAAAATATATTTTGTGTAACCATGTACACATCTAGAAAATAAATAAAAATTCAGAAAATTAAAATAAAATAAAAGGGAAAAAATATTTTATGAATGCAGTCCCAATAACTAAAGTGAGAAGCAATAATCATCCATCAACATCATACCCATCCTGCTCCTAGAAAAAGAACATAAAGACGTTTCTTTTTATGCACAGTACTGTTGCCAAAGAATATTCACCAAAACTTCTAAAAAAGACATAAGAAAGAATGCCTCTGGTAGATGCAAAAAGATAATAATCCCACACAGCGATCCAGTAAGTTCCTTTCATTTACAACTTCGCGGAACGATGCCACCACTACTTCAACTATTTCCCTTTCTATCTCCGGAACCGGAAGTTGGGGTCCGGAAGTGAATAGATTCGTCCTTTCCACTTGTGGCGGTAAAGGATTGAAGCAGGGAATAAGAGTTCTTTGATTAATGCCGGCAATTTGCAGGATGCCTGTTGTGGGCCGGAATAAGAGAGAGCACGGGACTTGCATTTTAAATGGCCACGAGATTGCTGTGGGGGTATGTGATTGGACGGATTAGGAAGGAGCAAGCTCTGCGTTTTGTGCTCCAGGGTATATGGTGGATTGAATAGGGGAAGAAAGGGGAATATAAAGTTTAAATCTAAATGATGTAACACCTTTTAATATATAAAGAACTAAAGAACTATAAGAAAGGAATGGTTATGTATTAAAACGTCGAATGTATTCTGTTATTTTCATTCATTTAAAAATTCTGTTGTTCCTATTATTTGTGATGAAAGTTTTAATGAAATAATATCGTTATAATAATTGTTATATGCTTAGAATTAATAAACCTTTTTTCCTTAAAGGAATTGATTACCTTAAAATATTGATAGAAATTTTCGTACTCACAATGAATGATAACTGCATAAAAAAGTAATGCAAATTTATTAATATATACGTTTCGAAATAGAATATTCTTTTCTTAAGGTATGTTTGTAATTTAATACACATTATCTGTTTTGTAATATCTTGTGAAACTTTACATTAATAACTTTGGGTTGTACTTTAAAACTTTCCTTAGATATACATTTTTTTAAAATCTTTTCACTGTAAAAGATTGTGATATTCCCCCTCTTGGGAGAATATCTCTCGGAGTGTCAGCGTGAGCTAGAGGTGTAAGATTAACGGAAGAACTAGAGGCATACATCTAATCTTAATATATCTTTATTAAGATTTTCAACATAAACTTCTAACAAATTAAATTATAATAATTAATGTGAGAGAATCTACGATGGCAAAATACGCAACACACAATATATATAGATAATAACGACTTAACTCGGACCACTATCAATAACTGAATCGCCTAAATTCAATTCTAATACAAACACTGATTCTAATATTAAATAGTCAATCCTACCTTGTTGCAGTTTGAAGAATCAATCACTAATATCCTTAAGGCAATCTTGTATTTACTTGTGTGCACTGGTATGCACCTTGGTTCTCTATAACTTTATCAATTATAACTTCTAATCACCTCCACGTAACCTTATCCAAACTTGAACCACGAACTATATTAACATTCCTCTATTTGCCATCAACTGCCACAAATTGCCATCGCGCTTACTCTAACTTCTGATATTTAAAAGGTTCTTAATTTGCATCTTTCTTTTACTCTTCACTTCTTGGATTTGGTTGGAAAAGAATTGCCATTAATTCTGACCTCAAAGAACCTAAAGGACATGTTAAAGAAAAGTGCATGAGCCCGTCACAAGATTAGCAATAGTATGTAAATATTCATTTAAGCCAAATGACGTACTAAAATTCAAAATAATCTAAGAATTGAATAAGAATACTAATCATTTGATTCCAAAGAATGTCAGGAAGAAATGTAAAAAGCTGAAAACTAATATAAAAGTTTATCTTATACAAGAAATTTCCTTAAGAAGACAGAAAAATATAAAGTTTGATTTAAATAATTTGAAAAAAAACAATTTCGATGCGCATAATTAATCACAAGTTTCGTATTTTTGGGGTAACATTTGTGAAGTAGTTTATCCTATTTCCCACTGCAAATGAGAAAAAAATTGATAGTTTTAAACTTTTAAATATATATAAATAATTCTTATTCTAAAGTATCAATATTTTACCTATAAAACAACACTGGTTTATTTTCATTTATATTAACTTATTTGAAAGCCATGCACAAAAGTTTTAGTAGCACCTTAGTTAAAAACTCCCTGTGGTAGTGCGAAACCGTTGATAACACAACAGCTATTTTTATAATTAAAGTGATGTGGCTACGTTAAGTAAGCAATTACAATAAAATTAAGTAAAAAACTTTGCAATTGTAAAAATTAAAAAAAAACATATTTGTTAATTGCTTAAAAATATTTATGGAAAAATTTATTACTTCAGAAAATAATTTTAGTATTTGTATTAATAGATTTTGACGCCAGTTATAATGCTGAATTTGTATGCTGTTACTCTAATTGTTTTTAATTTTACTTTTAAAATAGAGATTTAATTAATTAGTGCAAAATATATGAGTTCAATATTTTTAATTTATTTCCAATTAAGTTTGTAAAAAATTATTTTTTAAATATTTTTCTAGATTGGGAATTATATATGTTACGAAACAAATAATATTTTTCCATTTCTTATAAATATAAATAGTATCTCATCTAAATTTTTGATAAATTAATAACACATTCTCGCGTGTATTCTTATCTTCATATACTACTGAATAATTCAAGTATTTCATTATGCAGCGCTCTAAAAGCCATCTTCTACATTAAATAAACTCGATATTAAATTCCATGCCCTCATATCCATATTCATTTTAACCCTTGACCATCGGTCTTTTGATGTCCATCCTGTCACAACTACTTTGAATTCCATTATGCATATGAGCTAATACAAATGACCCTCTATTGTTTCGCGTCAACTCATGAGTAACTTAAGTGAACTGAAGTGAACTGATATACTGTAACTACTCCAAAGCAAGATCTTCCCCTTAATAACCTCCCTTTCCATTTGTCCAAGGCCACTCTCTAAAATCATCTGACAGTTGCTCGTCCGAGCGTCCACTTTCATAGACCACCCCGATAAGATGATGTCCGAGCAAATGATACTGTCTAAAATTCGAACTGACATCAGTTATCTGCCCCTTTAATTCCATTCAAAATGTCCACCCAACCCTTTTTGGACAAACGCTGGACACGCTCACATTTTAGAAAACCACATTAAGGCGCCGAAATGACCACTCTAGTCTAAATACTGGATCGGGTGGTCACGGCCAGTTGTGTCCGAGAACCCCTCTCCCTACTTTAGAATTCTAAACAAGATTTGGTCCGAATCCCCTACGATGTCCATCTATGTCAGGCAACACTCGTCCGGTCATTAGTAATCATCTTCCCCTCCCTTCCAAGAGAACCGGAACCAGAACCAGATAGAAGGTGGACGGGCCGTATTTAAGAATAATGGAATCCCACTTTGCATATCCACGATCCGAAGCACCAAATCTCGTTTACACCAGGGCTTGGTGCCAAGCGAGGGAATGGAATCAACTGGTGTTGGACGAATGGGTAGTTGCTGCTGGCGGGGGGATGGTCGGAAAAGGATTGTCCATCTTCTCCACCAGGAGTCGCTTCGATTAATCTTTGTCTTAGACCTTCCTCCTCTCCTCCTAGGGATTGCCCGGAAAAGGGAAAGTTTACTAATTGTGAACCTTGAGAAGTGTCACGCTTTTATCGGCTGAGGAGGAGCTTTAGGGAGATTGTTTAATTTGCGTGCACTTCCAGATAATAAAATTCGTAAAGGGATGCAAAGAAGCTTAATTAGGAGGCTCGGCCTTCTTAACTTCGTAATTAAGTTTCTCGAACGATAATAAATATCAAAAAGGGAATGTTAAGCTAGAACTTTTAGGTTAATTCCGGAATAAATATCTGGTTTTATTTTGGAGTAATTAAAATTTTACATGTGAGACTTTCGAATAATTTTAAGCTGAGGAACCGCAACAACAAATATATATTCTTTATATAATTGAAGTAATTTTTTAAAAAATAAAATCAGCTATGTACATAGAATTGCAATTCCATAGTGATGTAGAATATTTTTTGCGTTTTTCCATTGTATTTAACCAATTTATCATAATATTTAGTTCTAAAAAGAATATGAATGTTATTACATAATCTCAGAAAGCGTTTATCAAGAACCCTTTATCTACCGCATTATGATTTACTGTAGTTTTTTTCATGCAATATTTTTTTTAAATCATTACATTAAAAATTAAGCGATATACATAAACAATATACTCAACTTAGGAAAATTTAATCAGTTAGAGTTAATTAATTAATAAAAAATATTCAACTGTAAAATTAATTATATACACTGTTCAAACTCAAACTCAGTGGCCCAACAGCCCATGAGGCCCATGGCCTACTGTGCCCATCAAAGTATACGTGACCATTGGGCTCTGAGGTGCATGAGCAGATGCCTCGATCAGGTGGTCAATCTGAAGCGAGACTCCCAGTGTTTATAAGTCCCTAAGCAAGCTTAGTACTCATTTATCTACCCACTGCAGTAAGGATGAAAGGTTGAGTCGACCTTGCCCAGGCAGGGAATAGAGCACAGAAGTGTAGCGTGAATGCGCGACACGCTACCACTCGACCACCGGGCCTTATATATACACTGTTCACTTAAAATAAATATTCAAATCGTTTCCAAAGGTCTTCATTAACATACAAACAAAAAATAAAACACTTACCTTTTGACATCAACTACTTTTTCGAAACAAAAATGATAATCTTTGCAATCTGCTCAAAATGTCAGATTAAAATGCAATTTCTGCAATAAAAATATTCTCCTTTCCCACTAAAATACACATCATAGAACCTGTGCTGCCATATATCTTAGAAGAGTGGGTTTAAAAGAATATTCCTGCAAAGTATCGTCAGAGTATTCGTATAAAAATGGTTATTCCATTTAATTTTAAAAGGAATTCTACTTTTATGTACCGTCGGTAGATAAAGGGTTAAAGAGTAATTGCAATATCACGCAAGAATGATAGAAAAAAAATCTCTCTCAATTAAGCAAATATATTTTCAAAGTTAGAAAGAAATATCATAATATATATCATTTTGCTACTAAATATATATATATATATATATATATATATATATATATATATATATATATATATGTAGGTAAAAAATCCGATATAATTTATTAAACAATATGTAACACGTCTGGTTGCTTGAAACAAAAAGAAGTAGATGTGGGAAAGGACTTTGTGTTGTATGAAGATGCAATTAGGAAAATTAAATTTAGTGAACGTTCGGAAACTGAATAGTGTTGCCTCACTTTCTTTATTGCACTTTTTTGAATATAAAAAGCAACACATAAATCGATGTAATTAATAGATAATATTGATAAAAACTTAATGAGTTCAGGAAATATTAAGAAAATGTAGCCACCTTTTTAAAAGAACATCTGTTCATTCTTGTTTGCTTATATGCAGAATGACCTTAAGATCTACAAATAAAATAAGAGGAGTTGCAGAACACGCCAAAAGAAAGGATTTTTGCAATTTAAACTTAAGTTTTGACCTAATTATTCAATCATTCAATCGCTCTAAAATAGTGAGAAGGATAAATTGAGATAGTAAGAAAGAAAAAAGTTTTAACATTTTATATCTCATTTCCGAAGATCAAATTTTTCATGATTTTCTTCCAGTAAGTTTCTTCTTCTATGGCCAGATCAAAACATTACTGTACTCTGTGAGTTTCTTGGAAAATTTCGTCAATTAAATTGCTTTAACTCCAAATATAAAGTTAATTACAAACTACCAAAGTTAACTTCAAAATGGCCAATAATGGCCATTTGTCAGAGTCAGTGAAGCAACATTTTCAAAAACTGTTTTGAAAACTTTATTTGGCACTTGGAATTCAGACTAATAATGTGTTAATTAGTGCTCTTTTAATTACGACTTCGTTTTTCTTATTATTAATTTAAAAAGTGAGAGTAATTAAAATACAAAAATGTTTTCTTCAATTTTTTTTCCTAGTAAAAAAAATTTTGTAACAGCATTGTTGTATTTGCTTTGATGTATTATAGAGAAGTATCGGTTCATGGGAAATTAATTTTTATTATGAAAAATCTCAAACATTTTTGTATTTATTATAAATCTCTGATGTATCCATATTATAAACAGATCTTATTTTACCGTTATTCTCATATGTTGAATAAATATTAAAGAGTCAATCTGTACCATAATAACAAAGACGCAGGGATTAATTTTAAAATAATTAAGTATATGAAAAATTTCAATCATTCTAGAGGAAAGTACTTAACATAATTATGAATTAATCAATGCTGTGATATTAACAAACTATAGTATTTCAGGCATTTATGGACCAAACTGGTAAATCGGTTTATATGTTCTTAGAACCGGAAATATAGATTATGGCATAAAAACTATAAAGGTTTTATAATACACACACAAATAACAAATATGGTCGGACCTCTGTTTAATAAAGTCCCTAAATGCCGAAAAAAAGTTACTTATGTCGAAAATTCGTAAAATAGATTTTTATTTTCAATATACTTTATAATCTTGGTTCGAAGAAAAGTTAATAAAAAAGAGATATTCGCAAAATAGAGATTAGTAAAATGGATGTCCGACTGTATTTCAATGCAATACGTATAGAAATTTATGAATATTATTTTCTAAATCAATTTTTCAGATTGGCAGCAATGAAACTCATTCTGCTTTTTTCTAATGATATCAATATATTTAACTTTACTTTGTTTATTTGTGAAAAAAATAAAAGTGTTTACTGTAGAAAAATGTTTTATTTTTAATGAAAAATATGAGAGAAATCTAACAAAAAAAAATTTCAAAAAAACCCCACATGAATTAAAGTTACATATATTTCTGATCAATATGAACATACTTTAAATTATGAGCATTCTAAGCTATGTGTTTAAGAACTACGATCAATTAAGCAATATAAAAATAAATAAGATAAAATGCATTATTTTATTTATGAAATGCACACATAAAAGTTTTATCATGAATATATATATATATTTGTAAAATATACTTAAATTCATTCAGCAAAGATGATTTTTTTTCGAGGAATCCTAATGCAAAATTGTGTACTTATTGTCCAATAAAGGGTGGTTTTTTTAGAGGTATAGAACTTTAAATTGCAATAAAACAACGATGTATTATTCGATTGACATGAATTTTTTGTATTCGAAAGATAATCTTGTGGCATTACATTTTAAATAGGATTTCTGGCATATGACTGCCACGGCTGGCTCGGATGTAGTCCAATCTGGACGTCCAATTTTCGATGACTTTTTCCAACATTTGTGGCCGTATATCGGCAATAACACGGCGAATGTTGTCTTCCAAATGGTCAAGCGTTTGTGGCTTATCCGCATAGACCAATGACTTTACACAGCTCCACAGAAAATAGTCTAGCGGTGTTAAATCACAAGATCTTGGAGGCCAATTCACAGGTCCCAAACGAGAAATTAGGCGGTCACCAAACGTGTCTTTCAATAAATCGATTGTGGCACGAGCTGTGTGACATGTTGCGCCGTCTTGTTGGAACCACAGCTCCTGGACATCATGATTGTTCAATTCAGGAATGAAAAAGTTAGTAACCATGGCTCTATACCGATCACCATTGACTGTAACGTTGTGGCCTTCATCGTTTTTGAAGAAGGATTCCACCAGCCCATAAAGCGCACCAAACAGTCAGTTTTTCTGGATGTAACGGTGTTTCAAAATACACTTGTGGATTAGCTTCACTCCAAATGCGGCAGTTTTGTTTGTTGACGTAGCCATTCAACCAGAAGTGCGCTTCATCGCTAAACAAAATTCGCTTATGAAAATCGGGAACAACGGCAATCTTGTTTTGGGCCCATTCAACGAATCTCTATGAGGCGTGAGTCTATTCATGATGAATTGCCAAACCAAACTGAGAATAAATCACTTGACAGCTGTTAAATCGGTCGCCATATTGGAAAGTAATGCTAACTTAAACTTCTATACCTGGAAAAAAAACACTCTTTATAAAGTAATGCTATCAATAATTAATTTGATTCTTTAAATATATTCTACATTGCCCTCTTTATAAATGTCTTTACTGTACATGCAAAGAATAACACATATTTAAGGTCATTTACATATTATTCAAGCACTTTAACAATGCTTTCAGCAGCAAAATACAGCTTAGAAAACAAATGCGATTCATCACGACAATTTTAAACGTAAATTAGAATCTATTCATTTCAATGCTCCATTCACAATATAAGCACCTCATCTTGACACGCATATTATATCAATAATTCAATTCAAAATCGGGACATAATGAAAATACTCAGACCATTCCCAAATTCTTAATGACATCTTGACGCCACGGGGGGCAGAAGAATGTCTCACACGGAAACCTTTTGAACACACCCCTGCCTTTTCTAAAGACATCACCCTAACTCAATAAACTCTGTTTAGTATCATCACATCAAAGCTACCCTCACCGCACATGCCCCCTCCCAGTCACGATCCCTGAAACTTCTGGCTAAGACCAACTCTCCCCAATTAACGGAGACATCTTCCAACAATAAATGTTTATTAACCCAGCGCAGAGCAAATTTCATCACAGAATGCGGATCGGACGGTGAGAAGACCGCCCGCGGTTAAGTCTTTGCTCTTGCGCTTCCTTTGCCAGGATGGTGTGTGTCCTCCAGGGAAGATGGAGGTTGGTGGGGATGACAGGGGGTATCTGTGGAGTGATTAATGATGGTCTCCGTTAAAGAGATGCCAGAGTTGTTAGAAGTCAACAATCGAAGTTTTTGTGTTGGATCTCTTTGGAGATGGATATTGATGAGGGGTATTGCTGGAATGAAATTGTTTTTCTTCCCGGAGTTTTGTAGAAGATTTTTCGAAAGTTTTCTTCGGGGCGAAGAGTTAGGTCTAATTGTTTTCGGTTCAATGGTGATGATTCAATGGTTAATGAGATGTCTAATAGGATATTTTGTAAGCAGAGCAATAATTAGTCAGAAGGGAGTCAAATGAATCCTTATTCAAATGAATTTGGATGAAAGTATCGAAGTAATTTGATTTATAGGATATTCAAAAAGGAAATGAAAATTTTGTCAATTAAATTCAGTTAGTTATCATGTTTATTTAAAATATAAGTTGACCGAAAAGTGTGGCTACAATTTTCAAAACGAATTAAAACTAAACAAAGATTTTTTTTTCTTACGGTTTTTTATGTTCCATAAAGAAAAAAATGTTAGTTTTGTTTAACCCTTTAATTGCCATGCCCGAGATAATCTCGGTTACGGCTCTAAAGCTCCAAAATGTTTTGCTTGAGTTATTATACATGATAATTTTTTATCATCTCACAGTGCATCTTATTGTTTTATATCTGGTTTTATCTCGTAGTCTTCTGCATAATAATAACATGTTATGTACCCAAATCTGCAAAATAACTCGACATATAAAGAGTTAATGAAATGTAAACTAGATGAAATAATGTCTACATTTTGCAACATTCTCATAACAAAATGCTTTCCGCAAGAATAAGTGCATGTTGTAACAACATTTATCGAATGAATTTAAATCTGCCACACATGTAGAGCAAAAATTTCGGTCTACATATAAACAATGTCCACTTTCAAGATTCACAATTTATAAGTGGCCTTGAAGATTTATTGCGATAGGTAGCGTGTTGTCAAAAACAAAATCTGGCCACCGTAGCAGAAGCTGAGGTTTGCTTTACTCGTATAGACTTGATTTGCTATGCGCGACTAACAGTGCGCACATTAAAATGGTACATTAAAACTTTGTAAAAAACTCATTGTGTATCAGAACACAAAAAAACCGTAAGTGAATACCTTAGTTTATTTATAATTAAAATTTCAAAGTGCAGTCATATTTTCTGACATCCGTGTTAAACATTTAATATGAGATTAAAATATTTATCCAAATTAATTATGTTAATTTATATAACTTTCACTTCAAGTTATTTTAATGTGTGCGTGCGTGCGCGTTTGTGTGTGTGATAGAATTTTAAAGCTTCAACCTCTACATATGAATGTACTATGCTCCAACTTACTCTAATATATTCAGTTTTGATACATTTTTGCTGATGTGTATCTCAAAATACTATAAGAAGAAATTTTTTTCTCATTTATAGTTTTCTTTCCAGAAGCCCAGTGGCTCAGTGGTAGTGTGCCACAGTGCCGGTTTATTCAGTAGGTGCTTGGGGCGGGCGCCCAGGGACCCGGAAGGGTGCGAAAGGGCCCGGATAAGCTGGACTTAACCAGGTTGTCGGGTAATAAATTTTGATCCGCCAGTGCGAATGGGGCCCTTGGATCTTCTGCGCCCAGGGTCTGAAATGAGTTTAAATCGGCACTGGTGTACCGCGCTTCCACACCACAAGTCCGGGGTTCAAATCCCGGATTGGGCAAGGTTGACTCCACCTTTCATCTCTTTAGTCAATGAATGAGTACCAAGCTTACTTGGGAACTGAACATTGGGAGTTTTCGTGTTAGACTGACCACTTAACTGTGTGATATCTCCCCCTTGGAAGAATATCTCTCGGAGTATCAGCGTGAGGTAGAGGCATAGGATTAACGAAAAAACTAGAAGGAAACATAATCTTAATATATCTTTATTAAGATTTTCAACTTAAACTTCTAACAAATTAAATTATAATCATTAATGTGAGAGAATCTACGATGGCAAAATACGCAACACACAATATATATAGATAATAACGACTTAACTCGGACCACTATCAATAACTGAATCGCCTAAATTCAATTCCAATACAAACACTGATTCTAATATTAAATAGTCAATCCTACCTTGTTGCAGTCTGAAGAATCAATCATTAATATCCTTAAAGCAATCTTGTATTTACTTGTGTGCACTGGTATGCACCTTGGTTCTCTATAACTTTATCAATTATAACTTCTAATCACCGCCACGTAAAGCTATCCAAACTTGAACCACGAACTATATTAACATTTCTCTACTTGTCATCAACTGCCACAAATTACCATACATTGCCATCTCACTTACTCAAAGTTCCGATATTTAAAAGCTTGTTAATTTGCATCTTTCATTCACACTTCACTTCTTGGATTTGGTTGGAATAGAGTTGCCATTAATTCTGGCGGAAAGAACCGAAATGCATGTTAAAGAAAAGACGCGTGTGCCCGTCACAACTGAAACATCTGCACATGAACCCCAGCGCCTAAGGTCACGTAAACTGAGATAGGCACAGTAGACGTTGGCCAGCATGGGCTGTTGCGTCACTGAGTTTATAGCTCAGTTTTCTTTTCACATATTAAATAAAAATAATGATTTCTGGCTCATAGCCATTTATAATTCTATTAAAACAATGATTTATGCAAAATGTGATCACTAGTGTTTATTCCACAAATTATAAATTATATATTTGGGGTTTTCAGTATTTACCTTCATTTTCATTTTCACACGAAAACTAATAATAACTCAAACTTTGATAAAAATATTTAAAAAAAAGCAACATAAGCACGTTTATTACTCAACATATGCTTAAATTATTACCCTAAGATGTGCATTTAAATATAATTACTATTTAATCATCATGCAAACCACAATCATCCGCTATACCGTAAGTCTGTCACTAACCATAGCAATATAATATGTACAACGGTCCATTTGATGCCCCAGATAAGTCACAATTACGCACTGTCTGAATAAATTAAGTGTTCTTTTGTGAAGACCCATCGCCATAGGGGGTGTGGGACGTCATACACGAAAAAGCATAACGCCCCTTCCCTTTGACCTAACTCAGTTACGCAGAGATTGTTTTTAGACCGGAGTATGACCCGGACGTATGGATATTAGATTAAGTGCTGGGCGAACAAACTGGGCACTGGTCATTACCTCCCTCCTAATCGAAAACACAAACGCCCATGCAACAGTCAGTAAGAGGGGTTCTTTCTATCCCTCATTACGTCACCCCTGATAAAACACAAAAGAAAAGACTGAATGAAGAGGAGGAGAAGAAAAAAAGAGGAAGAGAACTGGGCTCACACAATTCTTTGGGGAGTAATCCCACCACAGTGGGTAATTAGGTACCCATTGGTCAATCGGATTGTGATCGATGGGGGCAGTGGATTGAAGTGTAAAAAGAAAGAGTTCTTTTGTATAAAGTGATGGTGTCTGATTTGATGGGATGCTCTTTTTTTTATGCATTGTTAGTGAAGGAGAAGTGTATTAAGGATGGAAGTAAGGTTTTAGTGAAAAGTAACATCAACATATTAGAATGAAATCCTAAGGCTCCCTTCACACCAAACGATTCCGAGTCTGTAGCAATCTTTCCAATTCACAGCGATTCTGAATGAACGGAGATTTGTGCCTTCACACCGCCACGGGTCAATCATTCTTCCATCAGTTGCTGTCAAACATGGGTGCTGTTTTTAATATTTTAAGACGATTAACATTTCAAGCTATTAATTTCACAACTGTATTTATTTTGAAGTTGAAATACCTAAAACAAAAAATATATAAACTGATTTATTTATTTTTTTATATTTTGCCTGTTAGTATCAAATGTAATTATAGTCTGAAAAGTAGTAACAAATAATAAATATGTTTTGTAACTATATTATAATGCAATTACTTTTACAAATAATATATCTAATGTTTTTAAAAGGCATTTCAAATGTTGTTATATATTATAGCTTTTGTAGCATATAATAACTATTTCTTTAATTATGTACCTAAAAATGGTTTGCTAATACATAAATGAATTAAAAATTTTATATGCCATTTACATTTTGTTTGTTTCATATAGTATATATAGTAATAAAATGAAATCTTTTAAAAAAATTAAAATTATCGACAATATCGGTGTTTTATTTTATTTTAGCATTCTTATAAATATTTAAATTTTTTTCTCTCCCAAAATTAAATAAATTCTTATCAAATTGATCTCTGAAGATATTTCGAACATCCTTCAGAATATTCTCTCCCCTCCCCAAAAAAAACCAACACATTTTGCTTTAAAGTATTAAAAAGTAAAGAATAAAGTTTTCAAATTTCTAAAATTGAATAAAATAATACATGCAAAATTAATTTTGTTATTTGCGCAAGATTAGCAGGAATAAAATACAGCCTACACACTCGGCGACAAGAACTAGAGTTAGTTTACATAATGAAAAAGAATACTATGAATAAATACCACACAAAAATATAAGCGCCATCTATTGACATAAAAACAAACTCATGCTAACCCTAACAAGAACATTAAAATCTTTAAATATCTAAAATTAGCTTCTTTAATAGAAACTTTATGTGATATAATCACTAATAATATAAAAAACAATAAAAATAAACACTCCATTTGTTTAAATTAACCTTTTCTTTAAGAAATAGCTCCCGGCTGCTGGTGAATCACGGAAGAAAATCTGACATGCCGAATCACGCGTAAGTCAGAATGACGGCGGATGAACCGGTTTTGTTTGGTGTGAATGCGGGAAGCGAATCTTGGCTTATTTGAGCGGGAAATTACGAAGCCGAATCCTGGTCGATCAGACAAGTTTGATGGTGAAGGAATCGGAGTCGTTTGGTGTGAAGGGAGCCTAAGTATGCAATTGAAATTGTTGATGGCCTATTTTAAATAAAATTTGGTCAGTTAATTCCCTTAGTTACGAGCTATTTAACATTTACTAAAACGTCAAGTTTGCCTTGTCATTGATTATAAGCCAAAACATATGATTTTATCATAGATGATTTTAAACATATGAACATTACACTTTTATGAAAGGTAATCTTAAAAAAATTGATAATAACCACAATAAATTATCAAACTAAACTACGTTTTTATGATACCGCTGGAAAAACTCAAATTGTATTTCTAAAAACAAAGACGTCAAATTTCACTCTAAATGAAGAAAAATTAAATTTTTTTAAATAATTTCAGAAAATAAAGTAAAATTTTTGGGGGGGATCTAAAGTATATATATAATAAGAAAAATTTAAACATAAAATGTTAAATCATACATATTAAATTTTTAACACGTTTAGAAGCTTATTTTTTTGTCATGAGAACTCAAAATTCATAAAATTATAAGTTAATTAAGGCTGTAGTGATTACATTTTAAATTTTATTTTGGTATTTTTCCGTTTCGCCAGTGCAGGCGATAAAGTCATCAAAAATGATACAACCGCCAGCAAACAGAGCTTTCCCGTTGGTAAACATTAACCACTACATTTCAAAACAAGTCGCGGTCTTTTCTTATCAGTAACGTCTTTTCGTACATAATACATCAAAAATGGATGAAAAATTAATGAAAACTTACGTTTATTAACATTTAACCATCAAAAAAATATTTAAAAATATATTAAAAATTTAACTATCAAAAACATATTTATAAAAATATATTAAATTTAACTATCAAAAACATATTTATAAAAATATATTAAATTTAAGCATCAAAAACATATTTATAAAAATATATTAAATTTAACTATCAAAAACATATATTTTGAATCAAATTCGAGAACATTTTCTGTTTGTTTGGATTTCTGACTGTTCTGGCGGGCCGCTATTTGCCCACCCCTGTTTAGAGACAGGCAGCCGGAAACGTTGAATAAACATATCGTGGACTCTCGCTTGCTGAAGTGTGAGAGTGCATTAATGTATGCGACATCGTTCGAAACCGTGATTTTTCAAAAGCGTATAAATGGATAAAATTTATGATATTTTGTGTCACTTAGATTAGAAAATGTATAAAATTGTTTTAAGAATATTATTATGATAAAAAATTATTTAAGTAGAATATTTTGACAAAAAATGAACACAGAATGACCCATTTTCAAAATATTCTCCTTTTGTGAAAAATGCTTCTATTATAATAATATTTTGCCTGTATATAGCTCAAACCTCTGTACAGAGGCTCAACTAGAGTTTTTGAAATATATACCTTACAAGTGGGTTTATCCATATTTTACGACAACAGATGGGAGCAATTTTAAGAAAAAAACGCCGATAGTTATTTCAATTGGTTGTAACTCTGAAAATGATGTGAATTTTTCAAAAAAAAAAGTAGCTCAGACTCTGGAGAAGTCTTTACTTTATATAAGCAAAATATTATTATTTTAGAAGCATTTTTTATAAAAGGAGATTTTGAAAAAGGTTATTCAAAGTTAATTTTTGCCAAAATATTGTATTTAAATAATTTTTTTTTGTCAAAAGGTTCTTAAAACAATTTTATACATGTATTCTAATCTAAGTGACACTAAATATTCTGAAAATTATCCATTTATGCGCTTTTTTAAAATCACAGTTCTGAATGTAGTCGGGTACCTTAAAGCAGTGTTCCGCAACCCCCGGTCCACGGACCGGTACCGGTCCGTGAATCAAATGCTACCGATCTGCACAAGAAGCATTAAATTATTTCTCTTTTTTTACTGTGGTATATTTTTCTTAGGTTTGGGCTACTTTTTATGAAAATCACTTAATATTCCTTGTTAAATCACTTTAAATTCATTTTTTACACTCATGTTCATAAATTAAGGATAATTCAGAATCACACAGAAATTGAACTCTAAAATGAAAATTTCACCTGTAGAATTAGCACACACATCTTGAAGAAGAATATACAAATTACAGGAAACCACCAGAGGGTGCGGATAGTACGTCACAATGACGAGAGTGTAAGAGAGGGGTATATAAGGAATGGTGGCAAAGAAGTAAGATTGTTCACAAGCGCTTTAAAAGCCTTTCAGTTCAATAACCGCATAGTTACGGTACAAAGAAAGCATTTGGATGATTTTTTACGTGGTAGAATTATTGGACGACTGGAATGTGGACCTACCCAGCTGGAAGTATCCGAGGAACTTGGAATCGCCCAGAGTGTCATCTCCAGGCTTTGACAACGATTCCAAGATGATGGTAGTGTGAGTAGATGTTACAGCACAGGTCCCCCCCCGAGTTACACCGCAGGATGAGGACCAGTATTTGGCAGTTACTGCCAAAAGAAACAGACGGAGCACAGCATCAGACCTGTCTCGTCAGCTCTCTTCAGCTACCGGTACGACAGTTTCAAGGCAGACCGTGTACAGACGCTTAGGGCACATTGGTCTATATGCTCGTAGGCCTGTCAGATGTGTTCCACTTACCGCAACTCACTGTCGCCTGCGATTAACCTGGAGTAGAGAGCATGTATTGTGGACGCCACAACAGTGGTCTTGTGTGATGTTTTCCGACGAGTCCAGGTTTAGTTTGCAGTTTGATTCTCGCCGGACTTTAATTTGGAGAGCGCCAGGTACCCGTTACCACCAAGAGAACACAATTGAACGACACCGTTACGGTGGTGCAGGATGAATCGTTTGGGGATGAATTATTCTTGGTTCCAGAACTGACCTGCATGTTCAGAGTGTAACGATGACAGGCCACATCTGTCGGGATGTCATTCTGGAACAACATGTACGTTTGTTTCGGGGTGCCATGGGTGCTGAATTTCTGTTTATGGATGACAATGCCCGTCCTCACCGTGCAAACATTGTAGATGAATGCATTCAATCAGAGGATATCACCCGTATGGATTGGCCAGCATACTCGCCGGACTTGAAACCAATAGAGCATATGTGGGATATGCTTGGCCGACGAATTGCAGCCCGTCAACCACCTCCCACCTGTCTACCGGAACTTCGGAGGGCATTGCTTGATGAGTGGTGTAATATTCCCCAAGATCAGATTGATAATTTGATACTCAGCATGCCTAGGCGGTGTAAGGCCTGTATGGCATCGTCCGGGAGACATAATCCGTATTAACCATCATACTAACCATGTTATACTGTTTTTTGCAAATAGGTTCTTTTTTGAAATTTGCTCCATGGTGTAAAAATCGCAATTTTTATTAATTATGTTAAACCTATAGCATCTGTTTTGCTCTTTACCTTTTGTTTTATAAATAGACTTTACAAATAATTCAAATTTATTTAGCTTCTATCTCTTTCTTTGCCTGAACTTCATTATCCTTAATTTATGGACATGAGTGTAGTGTAACCATAGTTTATTCAAAAGTCACAATTAAATACAATTAAATTAAAATTTTTAAATCAAAACAGTCTAAGATATAAATAATCAACATCCTCCCCCTAAGTGGGCCGCGGTAAAATTAACAAACGTTGACCGGTCCGCGACGATAAAAAGGTTGCGGAACACCGCCTTAAAGCGCGAAACATTTTCTTAAAATATTTACTTCATTAAGACATTCTAAATTCTTATCTAAATTTGATCTAAGATATGGGGAGCCCGCCAGCTTAAATACTGAATTAAATATCTAAAATCTAGATCTTACACTTATCATCAATAGATGATCTTCAGTAATAATAGTAGTTCTTAAACGGCTCGTCAAATTCTTTCTCCTTGAACATCGACGATTCCACATTATCAGTTTCTCTAACTAACGCAGGACAACAATCCCCATCACCAATTTCCCTCTTCACTTAACTTTAAATAATAATCTTCATTAACATAAATCGTGATTCCTCAACGAAAAGAGGTTTTATAATCATATAACATCATCAAAAGTATTTTCTCTAGAGGATTAGTAAAAATAGCAAATAAAGCCCGTTACAAACAAATCAAAAACAACTACGTAAATAGTTTTTAGTTTTTTGAATATTGAGATCACACACTTCTTTTCTTAATCCCCAGGTGTGAAGAATTAATTGCAAAGATTACATACGTCAATGATAGGCCCAAGAATTAAATAATTAAAAGAATATCTATCATGAATTGATAAGAAATTACCGGTTGTGTGGTAAATTGTAGACAAATTAATTTATTGATAGTTGGTAGACAAATTAATTTATTGATAGTTGGTAGACAAATTAATTCAACAAAGTAAAAACACAAAGACTTTCCCTTCCTCAAAAATAATAGTTACAATGATTAAGACTACTCTCTGTATTGAAAATGTAAAATTATTTTTAACTGACAATGTAAAATTCAATCTATGTGTGTGCGTGTGTTTCAAGCTACATGAAATAAAGCTTACCCTCACTATTTTTTGGATCAAGATTTTTTTTTAAAAAAATGCACTAATCCATTTTAGTTATTGGGGAGGTTTAAACCATATAAATGATTTTTTCAATTCCTACTATTAACTCACACTCTCTATATATTTATTTATTTATTTATCTTGGTGGAATTTTCAATCGTTAATAAAATACATTTTAAAGCGTTCAATTGAGCTGAAATTTTATATGCATGATATAATTTTGGAAGACAATACAATAATTTAATTATAATTAAAAAATTGATTAAAACTAATTATTTAAAGAATTACAAATACAGCCATATTGGCATCATTTTTGGCGACTTAGCGACCCATTTGGCGACTTGTGTCAAAACTTGAAAAGGTTTTTTTTTCTCACGTTTTAAAGCATTCAGTTGAACTGAAATTTTAAATACACGATTGTTTTAGATGACAATGAGATACTTTAATGATAATGAATAAAAATTAATTGCCTCTTAACGTTGTGATTCTGTCATATGTATATACATATTTATACTAATATAACTATTCAATAAAAAGTAGCTAAAATAAAAATTTTCTTTGTTGATCTAAGTAGGAATTGATTTAATTTTTTTTATATCACTTGTTTAACTATATCCGATAAAAAAAAAAACCCCACCTAAACACCATTTAAACGATGCCAATCAAAAACCAATGTTTTTTTAATACTCAACCTCTAATTCAGAACCCCCAATAGAAGTTTACCACATTCATTTCTGCCTCCCCTCCCCCTTCCCATTCATTCCAGGCGACAGTCGAACTACCTCCCCCCTTTTCCTCCCAACTCCAACTCTATCTGCATCTCTCTAGAGACATCACACCCTTCCTTCCTACATCAACATCAATCGAAGAGGGGGGGAGTTGCTGCACAGCAAACGATAGGGAAGAGGGGATGTAATAGTCATCTCGGTAGCTCGACAAGAAGGCGTGTTGCTGTCGTTGTGGAGGGGGCAGGAATACTCCCTCAATCCCCCGTTCCATTTATTTCATTAGGAGTGCGTGATTCTGTTGCGCGTTGTGGAGGGTAAGGGGGGGGGACTCTGAACTTTCCATCCCCCCTTTACTCACCACCCAGTGAACAGTATTACATGAGTAGATATCAAGCGTGTAGAATTCATTGATGGTTCTATTTCCAATGAGAGTTTTATGCCACGTTAAGCTCGTAGTATGTAAAAAAAAGAGGAAATGAATGAAAAAGTGAGGAGTGGTTAATGTGGTATAAATGTTTAATTGCTGTGGGGTTGTAAAAGAGTGGAATGTTGAATTCCGTGAGAAAGTTTCCGATTTATATATACATTTGGTTTTTTATTTAAATATATAATCATCAAACCAAAGTGCTCACATTAACTAAAGCAGAATCAACTTTTCAAAACAAATTATGGTAATTGTAATTTGATTATTGTGTTTTGCATTTAATTTCTTGCTGATTTATTTTGATTGAAAATATAATCAGAAGGAAATAATTGTTCATAAGAAATTACAATGATTATTAAATACAGAATTAATTATTAATACATTTTGACTAATTTTAAAGCCATTATTTTTTTAAGTAATTAATTTTACGAATAAAATATAAATTATATTCCTAACATAAAAATGGAACAACAATGCAGATAATACTGATAAACATCTAAAAAAATGGTTCAAATCAAAGCACGTCACCAAATACCGCAATATACAGCCAATAGTAAAATCCGTTCCTGCCTATATTTGAATATGATAATAATAACGACGATAGAGCATTTAGCTATATTTTTTTAATTGACGACATCTTTTGAGTTGGTAAAACTAGCCTATTGTTTAATACGTCAGTACTTAAGAATTTTGATAATTTTTGCTGTTAGTGAAATCAAATTCAATAAACAACGCCATAAAATCGAATAGCAAAAATTTTTCTTAGAAAAGCAATAATCAGGAATCATAATAACTGAAACAGACCAATGTGAAATACAATAACATATTAATATTTATAACCGACAGAATATTCCCAAAAACAAAACAAGAAGAAGCAAAAAGTTTGCAATTCGAAAGTGAGTTCCTAGTGAGAGAGCAATTAAAATGTGTTGTGAATGTAATTCTAGCCGTTGGTGCACGTTCTTGTTCTTTGTTTTCACCAGCAGAGGATGAAGCAATGCTATTTTTTCCCTGACAAAATATCTTGTTATCATAAATAATATTACATTAATGTGTATTATATTAAGATAATATCAGTGAATATTTTGGAGCCGAATCAAACGTCAGTTTAATCTCATGCTACTATTGAAATGTTCCTTTTTTTATGTGAATTCAACTTCCTAAAATATTTTAGTTAATTAAAATAATAAGAAAAAAAAACACCTTAAATAATTTATAAATACATTTTTTCAGGCTTCTTGCAATTGCAATTTATAAATATTTCATAATGAACATGAAACATTTTGAATTGTATTTTAATGAGTCAAAAAACGGTAACATTTTGTGAAAAAGGTTTGTGAAAAAGGTTTGTGAAAACAAATTGAATGTTCATCATTTTGTATTGTAGTAAACTGAACAGTTTTACAAATAAGGCATAAATATTATTATTTCTTTTAAGCTTTTAATACATTTAATCAAAAAAAATTCAAATCAATCAGTTTTGTCATTTATTTTTATTTCTCATGAAGAAGAAAATGATGTTTAATTTTTATATCTTTGTCAACCTAGCTTCCAAGACAAAAATAAAATATTCCTAAAAGTCAAATAACTTTCCTTGCAAACTTTTCGTTCATTTTTTTAAAAAATTTTGAAATATAAACATAATCTATTAACTAATATTTCTTATATTTTGAGAATATAAAATAATAACTTAATCTAAAATAGTCTTCCAGTTAACTTCCTTCCAAATAAAAAAAAAGAAGCCCATCTATTTTCTAAAGAATTCCTAAACAGCTTATTTCCGCTAAATAGCTTTATTGTTCTCCCTCACTGTCAAAAATTCCAATAAAATCATAATAATGCAAAACCGTCTTAATCCTTTTTCAATTATACAGCAAATGGAATTAAAATTAATATATATTCCTTTATATTCCCTAAATTCTAATTTATTAATCTTTAAAGTCCACAACCCATCTTCCTATTGTTCTAATCCCAAAGACTTAGGCCCATCTTGTTGACATAGTGAGATGACAAATAATTCTACGTGGTCCGCCGAATACCCGATATGCAAATGTCATACACGGTCCCACCACTTTGAGAAAGTGGTGCTTTCATTTTGGAACGATGCCTCCCTCCCTACTTTGACGTCAGTTCCAGCAGGAATCTAGAGTACATAATTTCATCAAGAGCAATTTAGGGGACTCAGAACCGATTATGGACCGTAAACAGATTAATAAGCTTTGAAACCTGGCTGTTCTAACCTATTGTCTATGCCTATGCCTGAACCTTTAGCCTTAAGGCCTTTGTTCTCAGCATTAACGGAATTGAGAATGAAGGATTTTACTTGGCGAGCTGGTTCTCCCTTTCTTATTCTATTTGCTCCTCCCCTTCATCAACATGGATTGACAATTAATTTTGTTTTCATTGTAATTGAATAAGAAAAGATTCCGCTATCTTTGCGAAAAATTTATTTGTATTTCGAAGTTTTGACGTCGTGGATAGAAGACAAGGAAAATCGAGACACTTCATTGATAATGGAAATTTTGCATACTGGTGTGATGTGGTGTATGTTTTTTTTTTAATAAAGATGTTTTCGAAGATGGATGCATTGTTCTAAATGGAGATTTTATTCAAATACAGGAGGAAAATTCTGTTTTATTGCGCTTTATTAACGGCGTATTCATTTGGAAACGAAATTAGAGAAAAGAATTCTGAAAAGCAGGAATGTATTATTTCATTTATTTTGCTGCGACCCTTTATCTGTAGTAACGTGATGTCAAAATGGAAATTATGCTAATGAACAATACACATTTCTTGATAAGTTATGCCATTTCTAAAATAACCCCAATGTTGTTTAATTTGAACCAGATAAAGTATCTTCAAAAGGTTAGATTGAATATTTCAATCTCAAAAACTTTTTCAGAAAGATGTACTTTAAAAGTGATGGCAATAAATCTTTCAATGAAATCAGAGTTATGTTATAAGATATAACTTAGATTACTTTTGAGAATTTTAAATTCTAATTCAGAAGGTTCTTGAAGTAACATTGACATAGCTATCAGACATAGATGTATGTTAATAAAATACTTTTAATTACAAGCCATGTATAAAAGTCATTTCAGATACAGAAGCCGATTGCTTCATAAGGCATCAGGAGGTTATAATTAATATTGAGAAACAAGAAAAAAGAATTTTAAACATTTCTTAAATTCTTATTCCAAAAGATTTCAAATATAAGATTTGTTATGATCCATAAAACATGTATGTCGTGATCAGTAGCGCACACGGGAATTTTTCAGGGGGATCCAGGTTCGAAAGTTATCCATTCTTGTATTATGCTCCTTTTGATTTTGTCGATTTTCGGGAACAAAACACAGTAAAAAACTAATTATTAAATAAATAATTAGCATTAATTAATAAAATTAATCATTAATAACAAATACTTAATTAAATTTTACGTACTATATACTTAGAATTTTAATTAATGAGAAAAAAAATCAAGGACTTTGGGGGAGTCCGGACCTCCAGGACCCCCTCTTGCGTGCGCCACTGGTCGTGATACATGTACTATTATCATGCGGTTTCCTTTATGATTATTTAAGGTATCCGACTACGTTCGGAACCGTGATTTTAAAAAAGCGTATAAATGGATAATTTTCGTGATTTTTAGTGTCACTTAGATTAGAATACATGTATAAAATTGTTTTAAGGACATTTTGACAAAAAAAATTATTTAAATACAATATTTTGGCAAAAAATTAACTTAGAATAACCTTTTTTTCGAAATGTTCTCCTTTTATAAAAGATGCTTCTAAAATAATATTTTGCTTATATAAAGTAAAGACTTCTCCCCAGAGAGTCTGAACTATTTTTTTAAAAAAAATTCACATTATTTTCAGAGATACAACCAATTGAAATAATTATCAGTGTTTTTTTCTTAAAATTTCTCCCCTCTGTTGTTGTAAAACATGTATAAACCCTCTTCTAAGTTATATATTTCAAAAATTCTATTTGAGCCTGTGTACAGAGGTCTGAGGCAAAATATTATTATAATACAGTGCTTCTCAAACTGTGGGGCGTGCCCCCTGGGGGGCGTGATGACCTTACGAGGGGGCGCGAGCATATCGAAAATAAAAAGATTTAGAAAATAATTAGTTTACTGGAATGAATTAAAACAAAATACTTTCAGACATAATAAAAATGCACTTTTACTCTGCTATAATTTATAGGCGATATTAAGCCATCAAAAATAAAAACTTCTTCAATACCTAATTAGCTATCTTTTGATCCTATAACCAAATAAAAAAACTTTATTTGATTTGCTGTCATCCTGTGATGAGAGATTTTTTTATTACGCTTTTTTTAACCTAACATACTACTCTTTCAGAGAAAAACCAGATCCCTGACCCAGAATCGAAAAACTTTAGGAACACACAAATTCATCACTGTCATTTTTGAAATACTGCACATTATAGCTGTAATCTGTTTGACCTCCTAAGTTATTGGTACAGTTAGTTATGACCCCTCTCTTACGTGTTCTCTGTTGCGCTTTTTTTCATGCAAAAGAGTTTTATGATATTTGGAAAACCACGGAGAGCACACACACACACAAGCACATGAAGGATTACTTGGCCAAGACATATTTTTATAAATATTCTCAATGTATAAAGCATAACGAAAAACGTTTCACACAATTTTTTAGCAGTAACATACATATTATCATAATGAATATACTTTTTACCCGGAAGTGGTCGCGCGGGACACACAGATTACGAAATCGTTAATTCTGGCAAAACTGTTTATTACCAAAGAAAAATTGAAAAGTCCTTGAAAGTAGGTAAGTAAACTTTCTCTTAGCTAAATTATTCACTGGAATCATGATTTGTATCGTGTACACTAAAATAATTATAAAAAAAAAAGGATTGGGGTGACTCAATAACCCCGACCGTACCGAGTGCGCGCCTGCTCCCGGGTTAAAACATGTTGAAGTCTTTTCACTTTAAATATTAAAAATAATACAGTTATTCTTCATCGATATTTTATATTATTGATCTTTATTTAACATCAGTGGCGCACACAAGGGGGACCCCCCCAAAGCCCTTGATTTTTTTCCGATTGATTATAATTCTATGTTTATAGTACGCAAAATTTAGTTGAGTATTTGTTATTAATGATTAATTTTATTAGTTAATGCTAATTATTTATTCAAGAATTAGTTTTTTACTGTGTTTTGTTCTCGAAAATCGACAAAATCAAAAGGAACTTGATACAAGATTGGTGAACTTTCGACCCCGGACCCCCTTGAAAAATTCTTGTGTGTTTAACATCAATTATAAATGCTAATTCAGTGAGGCTTAAAATTACAATTCGCTTAAAACTAATTATAATTTGAGCAACGATTTTAAAAAAATCATTTTACGTTTTTGTAAACATTGTCGAGCACTTGGCTTTGCTTCCCTTACAATTCAGCTATTATATCAATAATGTTTTATTTTCTTATAAATGAACTCGAGCAAAGAGTGGGCACTTCAGCCGGTATACTTTTAATGTATCAGTGCTGCACAGAATATTTTATAACTAATTGATTAATACTAAATTATAAGAACAAGTTTAATAAGTATTAATGACGTCCATGAGCTTGTCTTGGAAAGCAAAGTTTTTATAAGGAATGCTTATTATTAGAAATTGACCCTCTGAGTTCTTTTTCTATATTTAGCAGATATCTATATTTTGTCTTCTAAGCAGCTACCGCATTTTGTAATATGTTCAATTTAAAAATTAGAGAAAGGAAAAATAACATAATAATTATCCTATTATTTTATTTATTTATTTCTGAAAAGTAGTATACAAAATTTAATACTTACGTTACTAATTTGTATGGTTTATAATTAAGATCGCCTATTGTAACTTTAGCGTCAAAGTGCATTATTATTGCATTCAGTACATTATTAATGTATAAGGGGGCGCGAAAAAATTGTGATCGAAAAGGGGGCGCCAGTATTGAAAGTTTGAGAAGCACTGTTATAATAGAAGCATTTTTCACAAAAGGAGAATATTTTAAAAATGGGTCGTTCTATGTTCATTTTTTGTCAAAGTATTGTACTTAAATAGTTTTTTACTGTAATAATATTCTTAAAACAATTTTATATACATTTTCTAATCTAAGTGACACTAAATATTATAAATATTATCCATTTATATGCTTTTGCAAAATCACGTTTCCGAACGTAGTCTTAATAAGTTTTTTGAAATAATCTGAAAATTTTAAAAAATAAGTAAGATGTCATTTGTTTTAAAACAATTTAAAGATACATTATTGTATGCATATTAATATATATAATGAATTTGCCGAGTGTATTCCTATTTTAATTAAGACATTGATTAACCGCAGTCGATTTCGTACAATTGATGAGCCGGGATACATTGACATCTTGGTTTATTTCGCATGCAGAAAACATTCACACACAAAGTAGAAGCGACATGGCACAAATAAGCAACAGCAAATATTAATGTAACATTATGACAAATACAAGGCGCGGAGCATTTCCCAGAGAAACTCGGCTTTTATACAAAACACAGACTGGAAGTTCAAAAACTCACGTGACTTCCAAAGACCTCTCTCTGATTGGTCCAGATAATCGGATGAGATTTATTATGTAATTCTTAATCTAAATACCCTGAGCTTTTAATTTCAAAGAGACAAAATTACGATTATATCCGTAATGAGTGAAATTAACAAGTTAGTTATTTAAGCGAAGTCCTAGAGGGTCAGGACTTTTACAAATTAAAAACTTGAAAGATGAAATTATACATATATTTTTAAGAATACAAGCCGATCCGTTTATTAGGCAAGAGAGCCCTTTTTCTTCAAAACTTTACCCGAAATTCGAAACCCGTATATAAGCTGAATTGGAAAAAGAGCCTGTAATTTTTAAAAATGCCGCTATTAGGATTTAAATCTTTTTAAACGGATGAAATACTTTTCCTATCAACTATCTGTAAAGTAAAACGCCTGAGGTCAGTAGCGATAACTTTATTTCCGTGGTAATCGTATCTTATAAATTAAAATATTTTTTCCCATTCATTTATTTTCTTGTACGCTATCTATGCTAGTTATACTTTCTGCGCCGTTTTATTTCATTTTTTTATTTTTGAAAATGAGCGGGAGGAGAAATTTGTATACGGCATGTGATTGTCGATCTATCTTTCAGTCTCAGAGGGAAAATTCGCTGCATGATGATCACATACATTTAGACATTCTAAATAATGAGGGAATATTACGAACGATTCGGCAGCAGGGTTTCAGACACTGACCTTGAAGAATTTATGTGACTTTATTTTGTTTTAGAATATAAATGAAATTCAAAACAGCCAAAAAAATTAAATAAATGAACGCTGTTTACGTATGGCTAACAGATTTTTTTAAAATAAAAATGTTTTTTCTAAACAAAGGTTGTCTAAGTAGATACATTCAACCTCTTTACTTTTATATCTAAAATTTCTAAAAATTCTTGGCTTATAACACAGAAAAAAATGCATATGGAATTTAAAATCGTTCATAATTTGAACTTGTGGTATTTTTTGGAGAAGTTAAATTGCCCATTTTTTGCCGCGTTCAAAAGTGGAAGAAGCTTAAAGTATCCTACTACGTTCGAAACCGTGATTTTAAAAAAAAAGCTCATAAATGGATAATTCTCATGATATTTAGTGTCACTAAGATTTGAATACGTGTATGAAATTGTTTTAAGGACATTTTGACAAAAAAAATTATTTAAATACAATATTTCGGGAAAAAATTAACTTAGAATAACCTTTTTTCAAAATGTTCTTCCTTTTGTCAAAAAGGCTTCTATTATAATAATATTTTGCCTGTATATAGCTCAGATCTCTGTACAGAGGCTCAACTGTTTGAAAAATTCTCATTATTTTCAGAGTTGCAACCAACTGAAATAATTATCAGCGTTTTTTTCTTAAAATGTCTCCCCTCTGTTGTCGTAAAACATGGATAAACCCACTTCTAATGTATATATTTCAAAACTTCTAGTTGAGCCTCTGTGCAGAGGTCTGAGCTATATACAGGCAAAATATTATTATAATAGAAGCATTTTTGTCAAAAGGAGAACATTTTGAAAATTGGTCATTCTATGTTCATTTTTTGTCAAAATATTGTACTTAAAGAATTTTTTATTGTAATAATATTCTTAAAACGATTTTATATACATTTTCTAATCTAAGTGACACTAAATATCATAAATATTATCCATTTATACGCTTTTTCAAAATCACGGTTCCGAACGTAGTCGGATACTTTATAAACATATATAAACATTTCTCAAAATATATCACTCTTGAGTCTACTTTTCGCACACACAGATAAAGTAGAGTTAACTTTCCGAAGATTAAATATTAAGCCCCAAAGAAGGATGAAATACAAAATTCAGACTTATTTTCCTCAAAAAAAAAAAAGAAAAATTTAATTAAAGTTAGTCAACAAAATAAATCACGTATTAAAAAAAAATAGCATGATCTGTGAATACTTAAGTACCACTATCGAAAGTGTTTTCAAATTGTGTTAAAATTTGGTAAAATGCTTATTTAAACTTCATCATACAATACAATGAGGCTCCTATGAAAAATCTCGAATTATATTTTGATATATTAACAAAGGATTATAATGTTACCGCAGTAACATTAACGATTAGTAAAATGAATCTATTAAAATGGCCAAGTTTGATTCATAAATAATTCACAAATTAAATTAAGATTGTTATCTGATTCTTAAAGAATAACTATTATTAGGCATTTTAATAAAAGAATATAAGACATTAAAATTAGAGCTGAATTGCTCCAGTAAATGCCACTATTCTTTAAGAGGAGTAGGAAACCTCTCTAGAAATCTATACCGACGATGTTAAATTGGCTGTTTTCGATGTACCTTTTCTCAAAATCTGTTATATGTACATGCTTGAAATTTTTCATACAATTAAAGTACACCTTTTTCATTATACTGAAATGAGCTTTTAGCTAATTTTGAATTTTTCCATGATTTTTAAAATATTTTATCAAACATAGTAAAAATTTTGACCCATTTTTCACATAAAAAAATTTGTAAAAAATAAATTTTTCAGTTTTTTTTTTTCAAAAAGCTCATTTCAGTATATATTAGTCATAAAATAATCATATAAAATCATAAAGTATATTATATAAAGTATTTATGATCATAAAGTATAAATATATCATAAAAAATTAAATACCTGTGAACAGTAGTTTTTCAGAAAAGGTACATCGAACATCAAAATTTACTTTTTGAGATAAATTGATTTTAATGACTTCTAATCGGCTAGGAAATAAAAAAAAATAAAAGGCTCACTTTATAATAAAAGGTACATATTTTGGTTTATATCAGATGTTCAACTTTTAAACAAGTATGAAGTACTTTGTTTACATTTATCGCCGCTCAAATGAACCCGTGGCCCAATTTCAACAATTATTTAAAAATAGGTTTTAAAATCTCCTTATTGCCCTAGAGGTTAAAGTAAGGTATTTTTAGAAAGGATAAAATCTATACAATTTAGAAATGTAAAAATCTCAAATTGTCAAAAAAATAAGATTTTAGCTTTCCAACACCCCTTAATGAAATCTTCCTTGAAACATTTGAGTTTAAAATTGCTGAAGGTATTTATAAAAGATCATGTCATTTTTACTACTGTTTTTAACTGCAATAATAAAGTTCAATAGATTTGTGGCTAACTTGCATTTACTTTGAACATTTATTTCTTCTAGCGTGTTCTTTGAATCTTTCCCTATTCCGCATTTTACAGTCCCCATATTTTACCAAAGACCTCCTTCGAATAAGTCTGATCCCATTGTTTCACTGGACGCCGTAACCAAACCGAGGATTAAGAACTCACTAGGATTCACACATCACTGCAAAACGGCATCTATAATTGCTTCTAAAGCAGTTAAAACCCGCCTCGTGCCTTAAGTCAGAAACCTAAATCAGAATTAAGATTTCAAAATTAAGTTTCCTCCAAACAGTTACTGTTGAACACCGACCTACTAAAAGCTCCTGATTATACGTATCTGTGCGACTCCTTTAAAATTTGCATACGAATGGCGCTTCGCTCTTTCCAGAACACTTTGCAGAGAATTAGAACTTACGATACTAGATTTACTCAAAAGGATTTGGCAACAGGGTGAAAAAGTGCCAAGTGAATGGATCCTTTTCGAAAATATTTACTCGTTCATTTGCATATGTGTCCCGCGAACAAGAACCAGTTGGGTAGGTATGAGAAAATTTTATGTGCTTCATAAAATGGCCCGCTGTAGATCTCTGAGTGCAAATCTTGCCCCAAACTCATCAGAGTCGCTTGTGGCGTTTATCAGCGATCTTTATCGAATGAATTGGGAAAGGGGGACCATATATGGAGGTTTCAGGGATGTGTTTTGGTTTATTTGTAGGTAACAGCTTTATTTAAAGTAAATACATGATTTTTGTGTAACACCTGAAAGAGTGCTTTAAATACTTAATTTAAATAAAGAGGATTTTAATACAGTTTAATCAATATTGCATTTGAGGTCTCTGTTGTATGTTTGAGAGTATTAAGTGGTAATGTTTTAAAGATATATCTGGGTCCATTAAGAGTTCTCAGAGGTGTTAAATTTCTCTAAAGGTCTGAAAATATATAAACAATTTTCAAACAGGTATAATTATTTTAAATTTAAATTAAATAACTCGAATCTTTTACACTTTATTTATAAAGGAATAGGGGCTTCAGAAAAGTATAAAATGTTTAAAATATAATCATAATTTTAAAAATTATAAGCATATGAAAATAAGAAACTTTTCTATAAGACATATTTATTTAGTTTTACGTCGCGCATACTATTTTCGAAAAGAGTAGCTTTAATTACTAGCTATAAGGTGATTTACAAAGATAAATGTATTCGTATTATACTGTAGCTACTTTTATATGAATAGAATATAACTTACATATTTTAATAAATAAAAAAAATGCATTTTTAAAAAATATTCAAAAAATTGCAATATTTTACAAATATTTTAAAATACAAAAGATATATAATACTAAAATTAGAGGTTGGGTTTAAAGAGTATGATGCATTTTATAATTCTATAAAGTTTTATACAGAGTGTTTTCTTTCCAGGTATAGAAGTTTAAGTTGGCATTACTTTCCAAGATGGCGACAGATTTAACAGCTGTCAAGTGATTTATTCTCAGTTTGGTTTGGCAATTCATCATGAATAGACTCACGCCTGAACAACGCTTTCAAATTGTGCAATTTTATTTCGAAAATAATGGTCGATTTTCATAAGCGAATTTTGTTTAGCGATGAAGCGCACTTCTGGTTGAATGGCTACGTCAACAAAAAAAACTGTGGCATTTGGAGTGAAGCTAATCCACAAGTGTATTTTGAAACACCGTTACATCCAGAAAAACTGACTGTTTGGTGCGCTTTATGGGCTGGTGGAATCCTTCTTCAAAAACGATGAAGGCCACAACGTTACAGTCAATGGTGATCGGTATAGAGCCATGGTTACTAACTTTTTCATTCCTGAATTGAACAAGCATGATGTCCAGGAGCTGTGGTTCCAACAAGACGGTGCAACATGTCACACAGCTCGTGCCACAATCGGTTTATTGAAAGACACGTTTGGTGACCGCCTAATTTCACGTTTTGGACCTGTGAATTGGCCTCCAAGATCTTGTGATTTAACACCGCTAGACTTTTTTTTGTGGGGCTATGTAAAGTCATTGGTCTATGCGGATAAGCCACAAACGCTTGACCATTTGGAAGACAACATTCGCCGTGTTATTGCCGATATACGGCCACAAATGTTGGAAAAAGTTATCGAAAATTGGACGTCCAGATTGGACTACATCCGAGCCAGCCGTGGCAGTCATATGCCAGAAATCATATTTAAAATGTAATGCCACAAGATTATCTTTCGAATAAAAAAAAAATTCATGTCAATCGAATAATACATCGTTGTTTTATTGCAATTTAAAGTTCTATACCTCTCAAAAAAACACCCTTTACATCAGAGGCAACTATTTTAGAAAATAGCGCGCGCAACGCAAAAAATACTTAATATTTATTATAGAATTTTCCTATGCTAATGATTTTTAAAATTATTATTATATTTTAAACATTTTATACTTTTCTGAAGCCTTATTCTTTTATAAATAATGCGTAAAATATTCAAATAATTTATTTTAAATTTAAAAGAATTATACCTGTTTGAAAGTCGTTTATATTTTCAGACCTCTAGAGAAATTTAACACCCCTGTACTTGTTATCATAATTACTTAAAATAAACGTTTAATTTTTGAATGGTTTTATTTAATTTCCCTATCTTTTAGCATTTAATTTAATAATTAACGTTTAGATTTTAATATTGTTTAATTAGTATTGTATTATAGCTCCTTAACATATGCTACTAGATATTTAACATTATCATACGATGAGAATTCTGTTTTCAAAATTCTCCGAAATTATGCCAAATTCAAATTTTGAACTATTTTTCTGTGCAAAATACACAAAAAAATCGCTTTGTTGTACGTGATAGTGTTAGAGAAATTAGAGATGTAATCTTTATGTTAAAAATTAAAAATCTGGTTATCTGTGGGAGGGATGTGAACCCCCAAGCTCTACCCCTGTGTAAAACACTGGATTCAAGTATGAGTATATTGCTATACATATGATCCATTGAATAACAGAGGCACTATTCCTTTAAATTTTTTTAATTAATGATCCAAATTAGATCCTAAATGATGTATATTAATAAAATGAAAATTAATTATAATGAGAAGAACAAGAGTACTAGAAAACTTCCAACAAGGACTTCGGAAGGAAATGTAAATATTTATAATGGTCCTTTTTCCCATTTAATATTAAAAGAAATCGTAGTTAAATACATTGAAAAAGAATCCAGAAATTTAAAAACTTGAAAAACCAACTGAGTATAGTTCCTTTTAAGAAATTCGGTTACTACTTTTTTCAAAGTTTTCTGAAAGAAAGTAATTTTTTTTTTTAGAAAAAAGTGTGTGTGTGTGGATATAGTTAGTCAATATAAATCATAAATAACATTAAGAGAATAAGATAGATGCAAAAATTAAGCAGTGGTCGCGATAGCCTAGTGGTCAAGGTATCAGACCGTGGCTGGCATGTCATGAGTTCGATCTCAGTACCAATAAAAACCCGCTGTGTAGGGGAGCGATGCACGTTAAATCTGTCGAGAGCCGAAACGTCCTCGGTGTGGTGTGGTAGTTAGGAGAATGGGTGCCATCTCAGGTGTCGTTCTCGTCACTTGACCATGGTTCAAATTTACCAGGTCCGTTGCCAAAAGTGAACAGTGCGATGTTAATATTCACTCACGTAACAATAAGTGAACCACTTTTTTTCTTATGTAATAGCTCAGGTAAATGAATCCCAATACTAAAAAAATTAACTGAGTTTTATTTCTCAGATATTTGGATCCCAAACTTCTTTATCAATGTTTAATAGCATATTATCAAGATTTATATACATCTAAGTAAGTATAGATAGCAGAGACATATGTTACAAATTATAGTGTGGTTAAATAAAAAAAAATTAATGTGTGTGATTTCCTTTTTCCATTTTATTTATTAAACGTTTTTTTCGTTGTTTAACCCTTAAGCCGTTGAGTTAGCACCATTTGGATCTTCCTTTAGCGAGTCCCCCCCCCCGTGCTTCCTCCAAGTTATGCTCCAAGTTATTAACGCGTATGAGCGGAAGAGTTCTTTTTTTCTTCGGGAGCGTGAGTTTAGTGAAGTAGTTGTTATTTAAATCTAATGCAAAAATCAAAAACAATGAATCATAAATAATAAATTATAATACATAATGAATAATTAGTTAATAAAAATAATTAGCGTTAAGAACGAAAACTTTTTTAAAAATGCTTGTATATATTTACATAATATACTGGTTGTTGTTGTCGCTTGACTTCTCACTCATCTTTGGCTTTTGAAGACCTGAAGCTAACTCCATTTCACAACTAAAAATAAAGCTCTAATTCTCATTAAATATTGTATTCCAATCTATGTCATTCATTCTAGTGCTGACATCTATTAGTAAAAGAAACAACTATTTCAGAACACGATACACGCGTTTGTAACAATGGAAAAATTGCAAAACCCGGATGGATGCATGCAGCGCTTCCTTAACGTTGAGAGATAGATTGAGATGAACGCTCTTGGCTTGTTCTTAACAATGAAAGGGTTAAAAAGACGCTTTTATGTGGAAACTTTTCGAAAAAAAAATATTTTGTTAAATAATTTTTTAAAAAAAAATTCTTGTCATAAATAATACATCCGAATTTCAAAGCCTGTGCATGTTAAAATCCAGAATTCGAATCATACATTTCAAACAAATGAAGAACCTTCAAATACACACCCCAGTACTTCATACAAAATCCCCGCGGATTGCATCTAACAGAATGATAATATCCGGCAGCTTTGGCGGGGAAAAAAAGGAACAAGAGACTGTTTATGATTACTTTCTTACTAAGAAGAAGGTGGGACCGAAAATTCGCAACGCCAATAACAGAAAAAGAAGAAAAAAAGTGAGGGGGAGAGCATTTAAAGAGGAGAATGCGGGACAAAAGAAACGCAACTCGTTTCCTAGCTTAGAGAAGGATTACTCCTCGCCTCATAAAACGCGGAACAGATCCCATAAAAAGTTTCTCCGTCCACAATAAATGCAAATGTTGCTTCCCTCCCTTGTTAGGAGAAGCTCGATTTGGTTTTCTTCATTTGGAGTAGGAAGCTCAATTACAGATCAAGTTTGGTCTAATCAAGATTATTCGAATTCTTTCTACAGGGTTTAAAATTCAAACATGTGGATTAGAATTCAGCAGAATAATACCGAATAAAGACGGCTGGGTGGCGAAGTTGGTAAGGCACTGTCCTTGTATGCCCAAGTCGGTGGTGCAAAAAATCGACAACGTCCATGTCGTATGATTATGCGGCATGTTCAAGATCCTTAGAGCAGTGTGCCCCAACCTTTTTATCGCCACGGACCGGTGAATGTTGGATAATTTTACCGCGGCCCACTGAAGAGGAGGACGTTGATTGTTTATATTTTAGATAGTTTTGTTTTAATAATTTTATTTTTAATTGTATTTAAACGTGCTTTCAGAATAAAATATATTTACACTAAAAATGAATATAAAGTGATTTAACAAGGAATATAAAGTGATTTTCATCAAAAGTAGCCCAAACCCAAGAAAAATATGCCGCAGTAAATAAAATGGAAATAACTTAATGTTTCTTGTGCGGATCAGTAGTATTTGATTCACGGACCGAGGGTTGGAGACGCGTCAAAATTATGTTGAGAAAATTGATATCTATACATATAAATAAAAATGAAGTGTCTGTTTGTAATTTGAAATTAACAGCTTTTTACTAAATGCATTTAAAAGTATATACGGTACTTACATGAAAAAATCAATTTTTAAAATTTTTGTCTGTCTGTCTGTTTGTTCCGGCAAATCTCTGAGATGGCTGGACAAATTTTGACGAAACTTTCACTGCAGATAGCTAATGTTATAAGGAATAACTTAGGTTACTTTTATTTTAGAAAGAAAAATTAGGATTCCGAGAAAATAAAATTAAAACTAATGAAATAGTGTGCAATATCCGATTCAAATAGGGATTATTTATTTCAATAGGGACTATTTTTATTCAATAGGGATTATTTTTATTTAACAGGGATTATTTTATTTCGCGAGCCTTCTGTCTCAACGATTGCTAGCAGTTAATCAAACTTTTTTCTCTGATTAGGTTGCTGCCATTCGCGACATTTCCCATTCATGTCTTGGTCCTAATGATTTTACAGTCCTTAACTGCATTGTCAAAGGTCATGCGTCTCTTTCACCCCCTTCCTTGCGGCTTCGTTTGTGTTCGTGTTTCACCCTACTTGCTACTTAGACCTATTTTGATCCTAAAGATTTTAGTCCTCACCACATCGACAGTGTCAAAGGTCATGCTCCTCTTTCACCCCTTGCTCAACAAAAAGCAAAGAAAAAATAAAACAAAAAAGAAACACAGATTCACAAAGTAGAAGAAAAGTTTTCGTAAACTCTGCGAAGTGAATAAACACTTTTTTTGTTAAATTCCACGTAAACGAAGTCGCGGGTAACAGCTACTTAACATAAAATAAATGCATCAGAAAGTAATATTGACGTATTACACATCCAGATAAAAATTATTTACACTATTTTTAGCGTTTATTACACAAAATTTGTAACAATGTGTTACTTTTGCTGAGCAGGTATGTGTTTTCAAAAATCAACCCTCATAAAAATTACGGGGCGTCATAAATAATAATAACAATAATAAAAAAAATCAGCAATTATATCTAAAGACTTAAAATTTAGCAAACATGGTTTTTTCGTTCAGCTGAGTTATGTAAAAAGCTTCTTTTTTTTTGAATTTATACAATTTGGTAAAATTAACTCATTAAAAAACTTCTTTATCCTTCAGTCTGTATTTTTTAATTTTTAAATTCACCCGTGTGAAGAACGGGTACACCTGTTAGTCCATCTATATAATGCTATACTAAGAAAGTGATACTATCTTCCGAGAAATATATTAGGTCTGCAATGGTAATTACCAGTCCTCAGCTCCATTACAAAGAAAAAAAACATTTCTCAATTGCTGTATTCTAAGCTATAAGTGCTGTAGTGTCTAATTACTGGTTGGCGGTAGATTCTTTAAGAGTAGGCGACGTCCTGCACCTGTGGGGGAGAGGTTACTTTTTTTTGTAGGGGGGGAGGTGATTGACCCTCGAGCAAGTCGGCAAGGGAAGAGAGAGTCCCTTGTTTTTGGAAGAGCTTAGCACTTGACCGGGGTTTGGTTTGGTCTTAAGGACGTTCGGAACCGTGATTTTTCAAAGTGCATAAATGGATAATTTTAATGATATTTAGTGTCTCTTAGATTAGAATATATGCATAAAATTGTTTTAAGGGCATTTTGACAAAAAAAATTATGTAAATATAATATTTTGGCAAAAAATTAACTTAGAATAATCTTTTTTCCAAATGATCCCCTTTTGTGAATAGTGCTTCTATTATAATAATATTTTGCCTGTATATAGCTCAGACCTCTCTACAGAGGCTCACCCAAAATTTTTGAAATATATAACTAAGAAATGGGTCTATTCATATTTTACGACAACAGAGGGGAGCAATTTTAAGAAAATAACGCCAATAATTATTTCAATTGGTAGTAACACTGAAAATAATGTGAATTTTTCAAAAATTCTAGTTGTGCCTCTGTAATGAGGTCTGAGCTATATACAGGCAAAATATTATTATAATAGAACCATTTTTTACAAAAGAAGAATGTTTAGTTTGCACCGATTCATTTACACACATTAATTAAAAATCTCTAAAAGATTAATTACACCACACACACACACAAAATGGCGAGACTAAGATAAAAAAAGGAATTTTATTAGAGCGTTCTCCATGCGCTCTCTTCTTACTCTGTCTACACATACACTGTTTTACACACACTAGCGCCCTCTCGCGACAAATATGTACTTGTTGTGGGTGTTACAAGAATTATTTGTTCAACACTGAACATCCACCCCCGGGTTGAATGACACATTCAACAACACTTTCACATAACATAATAATACACAAAACCAATGATACACATAATACAAAGACAATAATACACAATACAGAAAACACTAATACTCAATAAAAGTAATATCGTTCAATACACAAAAGATAAAGTACTCAAACACACAAAATTGAATTGAAAAAATACACAAATTTGAAATTTTCACATACATTATTCACTTGAAAAAGGTAAAATACAAAGTTTAGTTATTGGACGTTTACAAATTCCATTTTTAGTTTTCACTAACACTACTCGAATTTTATTATCTTTACCATGATACACTTCAAGAATTCTACCAAGAGGCCAATTACACACGGGTAAATTATCCTCTTTCAGAATTACCATATCATGTATTTTTACACATTATTGATTTCAAAATACCATTTATTTCGATTCTGAAGTGTACTCAAATAATTATTTGACCAACGTTTCCAAATATGTTGCGCAATTTTTGTTTGTTTTTGCCACACTTTTAACCTATTATCAGGCACTTCAGTTAAACTATGGCTGTGATGGGACGACCAACTAGGAAATGACCAGGAGTCAAAGCGTCAAAATCGTCAGGGTCACACGACAAAGGGTAGAGGGGACGTGAATTGAGAACTCCCTCAATTTGGTTAAGAGTGGTTAGAAATTCTTCGTATGTAAATCTTAAATTACCCATTACACGCCTGAGGTGATATTTGACGGCTTTCACTCCAGCCTCCCACAGGCCTCCGTGATTTGGAGCTCTTGGGGGAATAAAGCTCCACTCAACACGTTTTCACACAAAAATTTACTCAAATTACTAACACAATTACTCATAATTTTAAGTCTTTTTAACTCTAACTGTGTGCCAACAAAATTGGTAGCGTTGTCTGAAAATACACGCTCCGATTTTCCTCGTCTACTAAAAAATCGCTTTAACGCTGCAATAAAAGCCTCACTAGATAAATCAGTAACTATTTCGAGGTGACACGCCTTTGTCACCATACACAAAAAAATGCACACATAGACTTTATTTAAAACTCCCTTTCTTTGATTAGGATATTTAATCCAGAAATGTCCACAAAAATCTATTCCCCACTTTGTTAAAGGGAAAACTCTGAGAAATTCTCTCGGCTGGTAATTGACCCATAATTTGTGAACAAGTAACGGGTTTTGCCTTAAAACAAATTATACAGTTATTTACAAGTTTTCTACACATATTACGACCATTTAATGGCCAGAACCTTTGTCTAACAATAGACAGTAAGGTTTGTGGACCAACATGCAAATGTCTCTTGTGAGTCATTTCAAGAATTAAATTTGTTAATATGTGATTATTAGGAAGAATTATCTGGTGTTTTTTTTTATCAAAACACAATTTACTGTGGGCCAGTCTACCTCCTACTCGGAGCACATTTTCGGAATCTAAGAATGGTGAGAGATTTCTAATCTTACTTTGAGGGTTAACCATACCCTTACAGGACAAATCTTTTATTTCCGAGTTGAATTCCATTTGCTGGACCAGCTTCACAAGGGTAATTTCAGCTCGTTGAATTTCACACATCCTTAGTGGCCCAATTTGTTTGTTGGAGGGCCTTTTGCAATTATTGATGAACCTGTAAATATAACTGAAAACACACAAATTTTCTGAAAATTATTAGATACAGAGAGGATATGGTTCAAAAGGTTGTTGTCTAAAATCACAGTCAAAGTTTTTCTCTCAGAAGGTTTTAATTCCTCCAAATAGGCACTTTCATCACTAAGTAGCACATTGTTGCTCACAGGAACAGTATTTCCTTCTTGTAGGAAACTCGGTCCTTTCCACCACTTTTCACAGTTTATCAGTGAATCAGCACTGATGCCTCTCGTTAGAAGATCTGATGGATTGTCCTTTCCAGGACAATGACGCCATGAATCTTTGTCTGTTAAAGATCGTATCTCTTTCACTCGGTTGGCGACAAAAACCTTCCATCTGTTGCTGGGACCTTGAATCCAACTCAAGGCTATAGTCGAATCAAAAGTAGTTGGTTGTAGATATTTTCTCATTGAGAACACGTGAGACTTCTTTCGCCAACCTCGCAGCAAGCAACACTCCCATTAGCTCCAAACGTGGAAGGGTTAATACCTTTAGAGGAGCCACACGGCTTTTGGAAGCTAAAAGATGTACCGAGATTTTGTCAAAGGTTCTCAATCTAACATACGAAACAGCTCCATATGCCTTAATACTAGCATCTGAGAACGTATGTATTTCACACTCCGGACAGTTCACACTATCACATTGCAGGGCATATCGAGGAATATGAAGTTCATATAAGAAAGACGCTTCCGAACACCATTGTTCAAACTTCTTTCTAATATCAGGCAGCAACTCTTCGTCCCAGTCCGTTTTTCTCTGCCATATTTCTTGGAACAAAATTTTAAATATTATGGTGAAGGGGTACGCAAATCCCAAGGGATCAAATATCCTGCCTGCAGCCATCAACAAAAATCGTTTAGTGTTCTTTCTTTTTTGAAGGAAGTCTAAGAGACTGGCCAGACGAAGACTGAGATAGTCTTTTTAAGGATGCCATAAAAGCCCCAAAACACGATGTGGATGGTTCACGAAATCGTTCAGATTTAAATGATCAAAATGTTCCAACTGCCATTGCTTCATTAACTCACAGTCATTTGAAATCCACTTCCGCAGGTTCATTCCTGCTTCACTCATGATTTTTGCCGCCTTGCTCGACAAATCGAATGCTGATTTTGCATCATCTTCACCAGTGACGAGATCGTCCACATAAAAGCAATGATCAAGTGTCCGCACAGTATCAGGATACTTTTCCATGTACTTCCCTATATGCGTCTTAATCGTTGCAGCCAAAAAAAACGGAGACGCCTTCACGCCAAAAAGAAGATTAAATCTGTACACCTGCACACCATTTTCGCCGTCATCTATAAGGAACCGTACTACACATCTTTATCTTTTGGAGCCAAAGAAATTTGAAGAAACGTTTTTTCCACATCAGCTAAAACAGCTATTTTGTTCGAACGGAAGGAGATCAATAGGTCTAAAATATTAGAGTTCAAATTGACTCCATGGAAAAGGCAGTCATTTAATGAAAGTTGTTTTTCTTCATGGGCACTAGCGTCACACACTAGTCGCAGTTTAATTGTGAGAGATTCGTTTTTAATTATCACTTGGTGAGGAAGGTAAAACACAGGGTTATTCGTTGGAATAAAGGGATTTGTTACCTTCTCAATTATTCCCTCATCCAAATAATTTTTCAAGACCTTACAATACTCAGAATACAACACCTTATCCCTTTGCATTTTTCTCATAAGACTTCCAAGTCATCTTTTCGCTAAACTAAAATTATCACATAACTCATTACTATCTCTTTTCCACGGGAGTTCTACCTCATATCTACCATTTTTAAAATGTACTCTCTGCTTAAACATTTCAAAGCTAACGTCCTCCTCACTACTACAATTCTCGTTTTTGACACCAATCGATTCTAACTCCCAAAAAGACCTTAATGTTGTATTTAAATCACTATCTCTAATTAATCACAATGAATATTATCCCTCACCTCATCTCTTACACTTCTGCTAACTACATAACCAAAAACAGTATTTTGTAAAAGTAGTCTTGAATCTCCACAATAAATTTGGCCTGGTCTCAGTAATTCGTAAAATATTTCCGCGCCTAACAACACATCAATTTTACCAAGAATATTAAATTTATAATCGGCTAGTTTAATTTCGTTTGGCATATCTAGCGAAACATTTATTATTTGTGACGGAGTAAAATCGGTTATCCTTCTTACAACTAATAAATTTAGCTCCTTTTTGAAACTTAAATCACCGTTAAATATGGAGGTCGTAACTCCTCCATTTATTGTCATTGTTGACTCATTTAAACAAGATACTAGCAAATTAATTTTCTCATTTTTAATTGTAATCTATCTGCACAGTCCTTCGTAATGAAATTTGACTGACTCCCTACGTCCAAAAGCGCTCTTACCTCATGTAAAAGGCCATATTTGTCCCTTAAGAAGCACTGGACGCTACTCAGTAAAGCGGTTCGCGTTTTATTCTTTAAAAAGCTCGTTGCTACGAACGACTTGTTTTCTTCATTTCCACCTTGGGGAGGAACAACGCAATTCGATCCTCCCGGTCCCCCGAACACATCTGCGAGCGGGTTGAGAACTGACCTTTGAACTGTTTGGTTGAGGGCGACAGATTCCTCGTCCGGTTTCGGAAAGTGAATCAAGCGATTGTGCGGTTTCCCACAAAAACAATTTTCGCACAGCAGTTTTCACACTACAATTGGGGAAAAGCACTTGAAACACAAATGATTAGCTTTTACGAAATCCACTCTTTCACTGACGCTGAGAGATTTAAATTTTGAGCATGAATACAGTGGGTGGAATTCTCGTGATTTGCAACAAAAACATTTCACATTTTTAACAGAAGACAGATTTACGCTTGAAATATTTTTTGCTCCACGATGATTATAGGTCGCATTACGTTTAAACTTATATAGGAAATAAATTCTGTTCTCTAATTTTTCCCTAGGATGATATAAAAATATCACACTCGCGAGCTAGATCTTGTGGCTTAAACTACATTTCGCCCTGCTTAATGCTAATATGCGTATTTAATTCTCGGTCTAATGTCTCTATTATCTTATCTGAGATTACTAACTCACAAACTGACTTGAAATCATTGACCTCCCGTAATTGGCAATAGTAATTAAAATTCGCACTTAATCTAGACGCGAATTGAACATAACTCTCGCTAGGTAATTTTTGGGCCTTTTTAAATTGATTTAAACATTCATAGGGGGTCGGTTGAAATTCTTTTAACACAATTGCCTTCAACTTATTATAGTCACTTAAATCTTCATCTCGAAGATAAATCATTAAGTTATTTGCCTTTTCTCCTAAAATATTCAAAAGAATTTCGGGTTTTAATTTTTCAGGAACATTTTTAGTTTTAAATGCCTTTTCTATAGATTGAAAAAATAAATTAAATGACTCTGCTCTTAGGGGTACCGGGATTGTTAAGGTTTTGATACTTTTTATCAAACTTTCAATATCACACTCGGTTGTAATTAATTGATTTTCATTTTGTAAAGGTAAACTTTTGCCCGATTGATTATGTAATTTCGCTATTTCTAACTCCTTCTCTAACTGTGACAGTTTAATTTTTTCAATTTCTAGTCTATTTTCGTTTTCATTTCTTCTATTTTCGTCTTCATTTCTCCTATCATTTATCTCCTCCAACACACAATCAACAATAGCCTGATACGTTTCCTTATCAGTTTTATAAATCTCACTCTCCTGTATTAATTCTCTTAAATTTAGAACTTTAGCATTGTCTGGAACAACTAATTTTAATTCATCCGCAATACTCCTAAGTTCATCCTTTTAAATTTACCTATACTCATTTTCACAAAGTAAAGTTATCTCAATCACCAATGAAAACAAATAAACCACAATTTAATTATCTAAGCCACAAATCAAAGTTAACTCAACCTCAAATTAAAGTTATCTTAAACACACATGAGACACATATAATCACAATAATTATCTCAAAACACAATTAAAAGTGAACTCAACCTCAATTTAACACTTATAAATCACAAAAACTATCTCAAACACAAATTAGACACATATAAATCACAAAATAACTATCTCAATCACAACTTAAAGTTATTTTAACCACTTATGAAACACATATTTTTCTCAAAACACAAAATATAGTTAACTCAACCACAAATGAAACACATATAAGTTACAAAATAACTATTTCAATCACAAATTAAAGTTATTTTAACCACTTATGAAACACATATTTTTCTCAAAACACAAAATATAGTTAACTCAACTACAAATGAAACACATATAAGTCACAAAATAACTATCTCAATCACAAATTAAAGTTATTTTAACCGCTTATGAAACACATATAATTTTTCTCAAAACATAAAATATAGGAAAATTGAAGACTGACCTCTCACCAAGTGACAACTTTCTCTCCACTAAAAGGACGCTTCCTTTCTTTTCATTTGTGATCGTTGAGTACACTACAATTCCTTATTTTCAGTCCCGGCCATTTCAGGCTCTGACGGACCATTGTTTAGTTTGCACCGATTCATTTACACACATTAATTAAAAATCTCTAAAAGATTAATTACACCACACACACACATAAAATGGCGAGACTAAGATAAAAAAGGAATTTTATTAGAGCGTTCTCCATGCGCTCTCTTCTTACTCTGTTTACACATACACTGTTTTACACACACTAGCGCCCTCTCGCGACAAATATGTACTTGTTGTGGGTGTTACAAGAATTATTTGTTCAACACTGAACAAAGAACATTTGGAAAAATGATTATTCTAAGTTAATTTTTTGCAAAATATTATATTTAAATAATTTTTTTTTGTCAAAATCTTCTTAAAACAATTTTATACATGTATGCCAATCTGAGTGACACTAAATATCATGAAAATTATCCATTTATGCGCTTTTTTAAAATCATGGTTCCGAACGTAGTCGGATACCTTATGTAAAGCGGGTTAATTTGATTGAGAACGGACGCGTGGCGCGTGGTTTTGCTGCACCAAGAACAGAGTTTCTTGGGAGTGTTTAACACGCGGAGGATTTTGCTTGTTTGATTGTAGTGATAGTTAAGATAATTGTGTTTGAATTGATTTTATTGAGAAGTAGTTGATTACATGGAGAAGGGTAGAAAGTGAATGAGAGGTATTACAAATGCTTACGAGACTGAACCAGTTTTTGTTATATGACATAAATTTTATTCTGGAATTACGCAGCGAAAAAATATCTTCTACGATGTACAGTTATAGTAGCATACATCTCTTTTTCACAATTAAAAATAATGATACATTTTTTTTTTGTCAGAGCCTTTTGAAAGTAATATAATTTTAGCTTCTAAAATAACTAGAGTTGTTTTACATGACAGTCAAACCCCTTGTAAAATAATACAATTTTAGCTGCTGAAACATAACTAGAATTTTCTTAGTTCATAGTCACACACTTAAAAAGGAAATATGATTAGTCTTAAAAATGCACCAGCAATATTGTATGTTAACAAGAGATATGTTGGACGAAGGGCGGCTCTAGGGCTGGGCAAACTTGACCCCTAACCGAGGCGGCATATTTTAAATGTTGCACTTGGATCAAATTTGAAGAATATTTTTTTGTTACAAATATATTCTGAAATATTATTGGGTGTGAATTTGATATTTCATTTAACATATCTTATTTTGTGTTTTTATTTTGTACTCTGTTTATTTAATGACAGTTTTATTTTATGTTGAAATTTGACGGGCTGGAGGCGGGAGTATATGTTAAAACATGAAATATTTAATGTTTACACATTTTTCACTAGTAACTTTCTCCCCGTCCTGGAGTAAAGTCACAACGGACATTCCTTTCACCCTTACTATGTCCGGTTTCAGCTTTCCAAAACGGGACAATTGTAATAAGAGATTTTAGTAGATAGAGAGAACCACAGGAGATGTTTTATTTTAGTCTTGAGTGTGTGTAGTTACTATAAGTTAAAACAAATGCTTTTTATCCTCACCATAAGTAGACTACTTTTCGAAGAAATCGGCTTGCTTAAATAGACGATTCCTTCTCTTTCATTTCATTCGTTTTAAATAACACCAAGTAATTATGTCCATAATTTCGAATTATTTTGCATTTTTTTAAAGCATAAAATTACATATAGAGAGAGGCGGCATTTTTCATTTTTGTCCGAGGCGGCAAAACTGCTAGAGCCGACCCTGGATGGACATTTTTTAACTCCCAACTGACATAAAACAACTTCTGAATAGCAATATTTTGGATATTTGAAGTCGTAATTTACGATATAATGATATACACCAAATAGCATTTCATTTAAACTGTGTTAAAATAATAGTTCATATTTTTACCTAAACCCAAATATTGAATTAATATAATATTTATTAATACAAATACCACTATATTTCAATTCCTCTACTGTTAGTTCACTCTCTCCCTATATATATTTATTTATAAATATATATATCTTGTTCACAAATTTTTAATCGTTAATAAAATACTTTTTATTCGTCTATTTACATTCAAATACATTTCTTGAACCTAGCAGTGGATGACACTGGATGTTAATACAGTTTTTTCAAATATTCATTCATTAATTAAATTTTATTTTTTAATTTTAAATTTATTCTGCGTTGTTTCTGACAAAGTTAGTCCTTTCTTCAACAGATGGCGCCCGGAGGTTTTGCTAGCGCATTTTTTCTTGGTTTTATTTTTTAAACTTGTAGTGGATGACACTTGATGTAAAAAACATTTTTTTCAAATATTAATTCATTAATTAAATTTAATTAACAAAAATAAAATTTTTCTTCGTTGACCTATAAGTAGGAATTGACTTTAAAAAATTTATCTTACTTGTTTACCAGAAAATTGTTTTTACTTCTCATTTTAAACCAGTTATAATACTACTCATTGCCTTTTGCAGAATCTTAGAATGAGTTATTCAGGCTCATTACTGAGGCTTTGGGCAATAACTTCTCAATTTCAGTCTAATTTACAGTGAAAAATTGCACCCATTCAAACACAAAACTTCAATTCCCATGCACGTCGCTCAGATAATTTCACCAAGCTCGCACTAATTAAGTTATCTAACAACACCCCCAAACCCATTTAAATACCAAATTACTCTTCTAAGTTCCATTGAGAGAAAATAGCTCACCCTCCCTCTCCCAAACGACGAAACCTTCTTTATGTGTTTCTTTCACCACCATTAAACCCACCCTAAAGTGCAGACGACGAATAAAAACATCATCTTTGCCATGCCATCCACAGATCTATATTTTACAATCTCTCAAACCCGCCTCATGGGAAAGTTCCTATCTTATTTATTACCTCCTGTCTCTTATTGTTTAAAGCACCAAACGATAAGCCCATCTTTCGAACGCGAGCGATGGTCACGTGATGACGGGCACCCTCCTTTCATTCTACCGTCTGCCTACTGAGATCACAGAGCGCGCGTGGGGATATTAATAAAGTTTAGAAGTGGTGAGAGACCAAACGATTCTCTGCAGGTGGTAGGGACAGTGACGTATATATCTTTTAGTCCCTTTTCCCCTCACCCTTTTAGAATCGTCTGTCGGATTCGAGAATAATGGTTTGGAAAATCAAAATTCGATGATACTAAAACAGACGATGAGAAATTTATATTCAGACGTCGGTCAGTGTCATTCTCGGACAAGATAAAGAAAGAAGAGTGGGAAGGGGAGAAAATCATTTGGGGTTCGACATTATTTAGAATTTAGTATGTACACACTGGCAATTTCAACGTGTGTGTGTGTGATCTATACTAATCCCCATATTTCAGTTATTTCTTATTGTACCTTATACGCATACTTTATATTCGCAATGTATGAAAGACCGTAAGAATTATTTATAATGAAAATTCATACTTAAAAGGAATCAAACAAATAATTTGATAAGTTCACAGTAATATTTGGTGTTTGTTATTCAGTTATATTGTTTTTAATCTATTACTATCCTAAAATCTTGATTTTTTTTTTAAAAATCGACAATTTTTTTTTATGATTTTATTTTATATGCTATCTTATTACCTTTATAAAAATACCAAGTTTTTTATTTTCCATTCACTAGAACAAAAACTACAAGTGTTTTAGTAAAAGCAGAAGCCATAACTTTACATATGATGTCAAACTTTAAAAAATGCGTTTTACTTGAAATGTGTCCCCCGAAAAGCTAAAACGGAGACAGCGATTGCTCAAGAAGTTTTTAAAATAATTTGCTGAAAGTTTTTGTGCATGTTCTTTATAACAATAGAATTGTGTTTTAACCTTCAGATTTATCAATCACTGTTTTATTACAAAATTTACAGTTCTTTATGTAAATTTAATCCCTGTTTTTGCAAGCATTTTCATATAATATAACTAAGATAAAGTGCTCTAGTTTTTGTAAAAATTAAAATATGTCTTATCCTGAAGGTCATTTCAAAAAAGAATAGCAAAGTGATACATCAAAACAGAAAAATTGAGTATTTGTTCATTTACTGTTTGCACTGAGCAGGCCCCGTTTATGTAATTTTTTTTTGTCCATTTTTCCCCATCTCAGTCGTAATAATTTATTTTTCTCTTCTTAATTTTAGCCATTTTTTCTTAAAATGTACTAAATAAATCTAAAAACCACAAAAAAATGTCCATAACTCCATTTTTTTAAAAAAAAAGTTGTCGCAAGTAGTCGGATACCTTAAATGAACATTATCAACTTTGAAAAATACCTTTTGGCAGAATAAATCAAATTTAACTTGCGTGAAATAAAAAAAAAATAGAATTTGCTTGAAACTTATTAGAGTATTGAGTTAAACTTTTCCGATAGATGTAAATAAATAGCAGAGAAAAGTACTCTCTTAAGATATATTTAATTAATTATTGTTGAATTCATAAATCGCGTGATATTGCATATTTTTTAACAAACCTAGTTATGCTATACGTTCTAATTCAGTTAAGAAGTTAAAATAAAATTTTATATTAAAATTTAAAATGCTAGAGGGGGAGGGGTATCCCATGTCAACCTAACAACCAACCAAACCCCACTGTACAAATGATAGAACTGTTCATACTCATTGCTCAAATTGTAAAACTGCTAATTGCATGTTTTTTGTAGTTCTCTTTCTTCTGTTTTTCGCAAAATTCGTTCTTGGCAACCGTATTGGCGCAGTGGCGTAACGGAGAAGGTTTGGGGCCCCCTGCAAAGTCAGGTTTGGGGCCCCCACGTTGAAATTTACAAAGGGTAGGCACTTGCGTCAGTCCTTATAACCCTGGGCCCCCTGCGATGCGGGGGTTGCGGGGATGTACGTTACGTGACTGTATTGGCGACATTCAATGAAACGACACACACATTCTTGCCAATTCAACCCGTACGACGCATGCGAAATCTGGGTTGCCAACTTGGCGAGTTATCTTGAACGTTGACATTGTTGCGATAGTAAGTAATAAATTTATTACAGCATCACGAAAAATTGTTTTCTTATAGAACGCGTTAATCTTTAACGCTTTAATTTGAGTTTTTTTAAATTTAACCTTTTTCACCTTTTGTTAAAAAAAAATCTCATTTCGATTTCACACAGGCTGTAAGTCTCTGTGGTCAATCACCTGTCAAGGCGCGCACAAATTTCATGGGAATTTCTATCACAGCTTACCTTAAAGAGCCTTTGTTCAAACTGGGATGCCATTTATGATACACATTTGCCTCCAATACTAACCATAATTTAAAGTCAAGTAGATTTAATTACCGAAGACTCGAAAGCCAATCTTTGAGTGCTATATGAAGTCCGGCGTTTTCTTTTTCAAACACCACTAGATCGTCTTCGTCTTATAAGCAGAAGCAGAGTCCTGATGAAAAGTTTCCATTGAACAGGTTTACGTTCAGGGGTTTCACCAAGGACTTCTTAAGGCATGGGATAACTGGCCCAGGGCCTCGTGTCGTTTTGATTCATCCTTAATAAGATCAGGATCTGAATAATTCTAATGTTTGAATATTTTTCCGGTACACATATTCTCTGAAAAACAGGGAATTCCAAGTTACATGTCAACTGGCAACAGTAGCATGACCGTTATGGGATGACCATTGCCCATGCCAAGGTCTAATACCATAAATGATCAGTCAAATCATTTAGTCGAAATGCTGCCGTTGGTCGAGCTGGTTTGTGCCGAGGATTTTGAAATTGCGAGCCGTGCACATTTGTTTCGAATTACCGCTTGTACGAGCATTTGACAATGCATGCTGTACACTGTCTACTTTAAAGGTCACAGATATGGCCTACTTTTAAATAGGGGACTAGGTCCTCAAAATATCTTAAGACGTATCTAGGCCCAGAGCCTCAAGAAGTCTTAAGATGTCTATGGGTTTCACTATTGGTTCTAAAGTAGTTGTTTGATAATCGTTACCGTGGTTTGCTCATTTTTCTCGTAAAAATGAATCTCTGAGATGTCTTCGAACTTGACACATCACAAACCTATTACGGAAACCTCTGTGGGCACTTTTTTTTTTTCATTTTTTTTTTTTTTAGTTTCTTGAGCATCCCTCGTATATATACACGTCATTCTGGTGGTTAACAGATTCTTCAATGTCAAAAATATTCTCATTGTTAAACAAAGAATTCGTCCGTACTTTTTAAGAGTATGCCGTCGCTACAGTGTTTTTGCTTTAAGATGTCTCTGGAGCTTGAATTCTTTTGGATAGAAAATAACCAGTTATTCTTCGATAACCTCTAGGTTCTAATGTCTTTCTTTTCTATGTGACACGTTGTTCTTTTGTCACGTTCATCCGATTAGTAAGAAAAGTCTTCTTTCGACGAGGATTTCGACAAATTCTCTCCCTGACTACTTCGAAGAGAGCTGGTGTTCTCACCGAGCCCGGATGATCGTTTTTAGTGTGGTCTGCAATGTTGTTGGTAAATGAATAAACTTTTGATGTCTAAATGTTTAAAGGCCTTAAAATCTTCGATGGACTCTTCTTTTTATGATGCAAAGAAATAACTGCTGTACATAATGAGTTCAAGTTCTGACTGATTTAGAACAACATGCGTAAAAGGCTATAATTGATTGAAAAATATTGCAGGTGTGATCTTCAACGATGAAATTTAAAATCAAACACGGATGATCTGTCTTTGAGTGACAACAGATCATCTCAAATTTTTATATCAGAACTTATGGCACAACTATAGTTCAGAAATATGAAGTTTGTTGCTAACATTCCATATTTAAATTCGATTGATATCTTAATTTAATAACCTTAAGGTATCCGACTACGTTCGGAAGCGTAATTTTAAAAAGGCACATAAATGGATAATTTTCATGATATTTAGTGACACTTAGATTAGAATGCATGATTTTAAGGATATTTTGACAAAAAAAATTATTTAAATACTATATTTCGGCTAAAAATTAACTTAGAATAACATTTTTTCAAAATGTTCTCCTTTTGAGAAAAATGCTTCTATTATAATGATATTTTGCTTATATATAGCTCAGACCTCTTTACAGAGGCTCAACTAGAATTTTTGAAGTATATAACTTAGAAGTGAGTTTATCCATGTTTTACGACAACAGAGGGGAGAAATTTTAAGAAAAAAACGCCGATAATTATTTCAATGGGTTGTATCTCTGAAAATAATGTGAATTTTTCAAAAGGCATACTTGAGCCCCTGTACAGAGGTCTGAGCTATATATAGGCAAAATATTATTAGAATAGAATAATTTTTTACAAAAGGAAAAAATTTTGAAAAAAAGTTATTCTAAGTTAATTTTTTGCCGAAATATTGTATTTAAATAAAAAATTTTTGTCAAAAAAACATTGTCCTTAAAACAATTTAATACATGTATTCTAATCTAAGTGATACTAAATATCATGAAAATTATCCATTTATGCGTTTTTTTAAAATCACGCTTCCGAACGTAGTTGGATACCTTAACTAAATATTGCTCATGATGTTCCTATAACTTCTCAAAACATCAAAACACTTCGTTTTCTTAGCGTTTGTTTTAATAATTCATTTTAGTGTTACACATGAAGTGACCAAGGACAACTTAAGACTTTGTGAATCACTGGGCCCAGATAAATCTTAAAATGTTTTGAATTCCTGGCCCCCTATGCAAAAGTAGGCTTTACCTGTGATTTTTAAAAGTAGACAGTATAAATCATGCATTGTCAAATACTCGTACAAACAGTAATATGAAACAAATAAATGTGCGCGATTCACAAACCTAGGTACATACAGGGTTGACCGATGGCCACATTTCGACTGAATTGTTTGAATGATTTTCATGGTATTATGCCTAGATCTAGATATATGAACAACGGTCTTCACATAATAAACACTTTTACCAGTTGACTTGCAGTTGGAAATTCCCTATTTTTCGGAGAATATGTACGGAAGTAATATTTGATCATAAAAATAATTCGGATCATGATCATATTAAGACTAAGTAGAGAAAGAAATCAGGTCCTCATCGAGGGTGAAGCCCTGGGCCCAATCACCAGTTGGCGCATACCTTAAGATGTCCCTGGAAGTGAATCCAATTAGAAAATTTATGGATTGCATCTTTCTACTGAATCGGATAAGAATATCAGAATGCGAAGAAATTCAGGCATATAATTAAAATGTATTAAATTCATATTAAAGTTATATTTAATTTGATAATAAAAGTATAACGATGTCTAATTCTTTCAGTGTCATATATGCACTAGTTTTTGTGGTTAACTCTTAAGATTGATCAACTGTTAATAATTGATTGGTTATGGAGAACAGTTGATTACAAAATTTATCTCAAAAAATAGTCAGGCTTTCAGCACTATACATATTATATTACAACTTAGTTTAGTTTAGTTAGTGTTTAGTAAAGAGTAGATACATTAAGTAACACGAATGCTGTAGTTGATGGACCTCGTAATTTTGAACCATGGTTGACTATGGTTGAACCATCACGATGACACCTGAGCTGACACCCCTCTTCTAACTTCCGCACCATATCAACGTGAGGACTGTTAGTCATGACAAATTTAAAATGTATCAACCCCTGTACACGACGGAACTTTAGTAGCACTGGGCTCGAATTCAAAATATGTTGGCCACAAGCTCATAACCTTGACCACTAGGCTACTATGGCTGTAAACTCCAAGCAGTGCACCCAGGGTTCCGGGGCCCGGAAGGGCCCAGATAATCTGGACGCAACCAGTTCAAAGAGCCTCTCCTTGGATCCGACAGTGCCAAGAGGGTCATAGATATTCTGCACCCAGGGCCTGAAATTAGCTTAAACCGGCACTGCCTCAAAGACAGATGTAGTTTTGAATTCCGATCAAGTAACTAAAATGAAGTTTAAGGTGTTTTCATGAAGAATTTTCAATAAATTCCTACTTCATGCTTTTTCGAACTAGACTTTTCTTTTCTTCATTTAAAGATTATCCTGTTCACAATACTTGAATTCAACCGTTGACGTTTCCCATCACCAAATACTAATCCTATCTTCCATCATGGGTGATAAAACCCATATGATTCCTACAACTAGGAAGAGGAAAAAATACCCTTCAAAATAAAGACCCGTATTCTTTACACTCTGCAACAGAAGACAGCTTCAGAGGACGATCCGCAGACATTACTGACAGCACAGTCGTTCCAGTCATTTATTACGAGGCTGTGAGTAATTTATAGTTTTCCCACACCGCCCAGAGATAGTTTTTAACGGTCCTCCTGGAAAAATGGATACGACCCGTAATAAAACCGTTAATGTCATCCAGCGAGGAGGGGAGAATCTTTTTATCCCGAGGGTTACATCTCTCATTCGAATTACACGCGCCATTCAACCCCGCGTTATGCCCGTCTGGTATGTTAAGACGTGTGTCGGATACTCATTCCATGGTACTATTCATAATTTGACGGCGATATTGAGCTCGAAACACTGGGGGAGTGGGATTAAGATGATATTGTGCACGCTTCTGGTTTGTGGGCGCCGTTTCCGACTTTTTTGTGAAAAAAAATATTACTTGATACACTTTTTCCTCAATAGCAGCATTAGTCTTCAAAACAAAATGCTATCAGTCTTGAATTATGTGGAGTGAAACATGCAGGGAATTTTACATAGTTCAATTAAAGAGGGGAGGAAAGAAATTCGGTTTTTAAATACTGAAAAAACATTATATAAGACTGGAAAGGTTTATCGCACTTGAAGTGAACGGAAAAATTCTCTCTATCTCTATGTATGTTACCGTTAAAGTGTTAAATTCAGTTATTTCATAGAACAACTAGATACTTCGTGAAGTAACTAGACAAGTCAGTTTAAGTGTGTACAGTAGGTGAAAAATTTCATACTTTACCTTGTTATTCTATGAAATAACTAGGCCTTCTATGGAACAACTAAGGATACTGTTAAGGTAAAAAATAAAGAATTTCAAAATTATTTTATAAATTATTGCTCATATTGATAACAATGTTAGTTAAACAGGAAGAGAAACAAAAAGAATATGTTGCCAAAATAGATTATTTTTAAATATTATCAACAAAAATACATGCTCAAAAGAAAAACTATTGCTTATAAAAACATTGGGTAAACTTTTTAAACCAAAATGTAAGAGAATATTAATTTAAATTTTATGAGATACCTTTATTTTACTTTTCATTATTTATTGAAGCAAGGATAACACTTTGAATAAGTGATGACACTTTGGATTGCGCTACTTATTATTTTTAGAAACAAGCACGCCTTTTACAATTACACATTTTTTTACACGAGCACTATTTAAATCCTTGTCCAATACCTCAACTTTGAACGATTGCAACAGATTGAAGCGTTGTGTCAATATCTTGTCTCCATGCAACTCATTTGACATTCACTTTATGAATAGATTGTTGTTGGTTTGTTTGTTTGACTAAATAAATAATTGTGATTATGGAATTCTCTGGTTCTGCTTTCATTCCTCCTACACACTTAGGTAGGCAAGACAGTGAGAGAGAAACTTCGCGAAAAAGTTTCTCACAAGGTAACTTCGACGATTATAACTCTATAGATTCAACATTACAACATTCAGGAGTGGATCAAGACAGCGCTCTGCACCCAGTTAGATTTTTTTAATGCAGTGCTAGTGCCATCTGTTACAAAATATGGAAACTAAAATAATTGATTGTCTTGCTATTTTTGTATCCCTGTATTAGTCGAACGATTTTTGCGGAAGTGCTTTTGTATTTTATTTACATTTTTAATAATTTAAACTTTTGGTTTCTTGGGGTTTTTTGCTTTATTTTGTTAATTGTTTGTTATCTTTCTAGTTATTTTAATTAGTCAATCTGTTTTTTCATTTTCTGTAATCAATTTTTGCATGCTTATTGTTTTCTGAAATGAATGTGCATAGCAGAGACTTAATCTGCTTATTTTGTAATCAAGTCCTCACTCGCCCTTTCTGTTTGAAAAGGCATTTAAAAAATATTCATGATCACCAACAGTGTTATGTAAATGAAGAGATTTTGAAGGAATTAAATACTTTCAGTGGTATAAATAGTTGCATTTAAAAAAACATTTAGTTTATAAATTTTCGCTGTAGTAGACTGAATTTTATACATTTGCGTATAAATGTTTTCTACTGAAGTTTACATAATTTTATATTAGTAAATGTAAACCTTCTTTTAATTAACATTATAGAATTTGTTACATGTAAAGAAGAAGAAAACAACAAAAATATGTTAGACAGTGAGGTTGTAAAACACTTCAAAATGGAGAAATAGTGATGAATTATCACTGTTGTCGGAGTGGGACATACAAACCAAAAGGGAAAGGTATCAAGAATTAAAAGGTTATCTATAAAACAGAAATTTAAGCCCTAATTTTGATAAAATTACAATAAACAGTTCTGGACAAACAAAACACTAAATATGTGAAAAATTGAAACAGATTCTTTATGCAAAGCAAAAGTGTAGATATTTTAATGAAATTTACATAATTTAAGAAAAACTTGGTTTTTTCGATCATATTTATTTTATAATACAATAAATTATTTTCATTAACTAAATAAATTGCAAATTAAACTGAGATTTGATAAATAATCATGAGATATATTCACAAAAAAAATAATATTTTGGACAACAGATGGCGATAGCACTGCATTACAAAAATTTATCTGGGTGCAGAGCGCTGTCTTGATCCACTCCTCAAAATTCGCCGACTACTTTTAACTTCCCACTTCACTTGGCTTTAAATTGCAAATCTCTTTAACATAAATCACGGTTTCTCCACAGAAAATGGTTTTATAATCATACAATAGGATTGAGAGAATTTTTCCCATAGGATTAGAAAGAATCACGAATAGAACCCGTTGCACATCGCCAACCACGAGTGACTATGATCAGTCGAGTACTACCTAGGTCTTAAATAAGCAAATTTTTAAGGAGCAATAAATGTTCAGATATATTCCAAAGCCAATTCCATGGCTTTTCATAATCAATGAATCCAAATGCAAAAGAAGGGAGGGGGAGTGTGTGATAATTTAGTGAAATTGTGCATTATATAGAGAATTATTTTAAAAAATCCCTTAGCATTGATATAGTTCTACGTTTTCAATTATAGACGTTTCAAACTGTAAACTGGAATCGTTCAAACAATATGGAGGTAAAAACAATATTCTTATCACTATTTAAATAAACAAAATTAAAACAAATTTTTATTTAGGGAATCTAACATACAACTCTTATATCAATTTTAGTAAATACTGGAATCCTCAGAAATCCCTTTGAAGCTTATTGATTAAAACTTCTAAGTAGTTTTTAGTGCTTTACTGGACTAAATAAATATATGTTCCGAACTTCTAGCGGCACCTCCAATTCTGCATTTCTAGGGCTCAATTTAAGAATGTGTTCACGTGATGAATTCAATCAAAATCTACGATCAGACAATAATTTATCATTGTATTAGTTTTCAGTCATATGAACTGTTATTTACTGCACATTTAGTATTGATGCAATTATAGCATAGTATTATTTTAGATTCAAATAGATACTACTCTGTTTTGTAGTTCGAAATTGAATGTCCTTCTGTTCAATATTTTGGAGATTTCCTCCCCTCTCAATATTCAATGAGAATCTTAGGTTATAAATTTCATAATACTAAATTAACAGTTCATCGAAGAATAGAATTTCAACTTTAAAATTTAAAACCACAATTGCACACATTTTATTTTCTCCTCCTGCATTTTCGACTCCTACGTTCTTGTAAATATTCAATATTCTTCATGTGATATGTTTAAATTTAATATCACGTTTTATGTTACACAAAGTTCGTAGTTTTCTAAAGCCCAAAATTCTCCTAGAAAAGTTTCTACAATTCCTATTTCTGACAAAGCAAAAAGAGAAGGGAAAGCATTCTGAAAAAGCTTACACTTTCTTCATGAACCATTTTCAGTTCAGACATGGACTTATACAATATTTAATATAATTATGAGTACTATATGTTTCCGTTAAGTGCAACAGATTAAATGCATAAAAACCCGACTATAGGGAGCAACTAAGAATCGTAAAGATACAATGAAGTGTCTTTCCAGCCCAATAATCAATTCGATGTACAAGGTAAGTGCATCAAAATAGTACAACCAAATAATAATGGCAGTAGTGTTGCTTCCAAGCACTTTTAACATCTCTCTAGAAGCGATAATCAAATTCAAAAAACATTTACACGTTAAAAGCTCGATATATTGCTTTCTTTTCCTGCGAGACATCATATTTTAATCTAGGCTTATCAATAATTCAATTGCCCATACCAAACTCCCCGATGGTTCCACACTATTGAGGAAACTAATAACACATTAAAAGCCTTGTTCCGATGGCAATATTAGCTTTTCTGACAGACCTCACATTGTGTTGGAGAGCATTCACTGCACCTGTAACTGCTGAACACTAATCTCATATAACGTGCCTGATAGCGAGTGGATCATGAGCTTTTCATCAAAGTTTGACAAAGAACGTTTTCTCGCCTTTTGTACCAGAAGCGTTCGAAGCGTGACTATTTTGCGCTTCGTTTGCACTCACCCTCGCGTGACCAGCCCTGAGAGTTGAGTGGTTTGTGCGATGTCATTTGAGGAGTAGAGTGGAGGGGTGTATTAATTTACTCTCAGTGGAGGGTGGTAGTTTTTGTTTGATATTCTCAAAATACTAAGGTACAGCTATTCCTGTAGAATTTCGCGATATTTTAGTATTGATCATAACCGCACTGGGGGGAAGAGGTTTTATTTATCTGTTTATTTTCATTTTATTTAAGGCATCCGTCTACCCTAAAATTGTGAATTTTGCTAAAAATGGACACATTTTTTATGGTTTTATTTTATAGGCTATCTTATTAGCTTTATAAAAATACCAAATTTATTATTTTCCGTTCACTAGAACAAAAACTACAAGTGTTTTAGTAAAAGCAGATACCAATACTTTAGGCAAAATGTCATACTTTAAAATGCTTTTTACTCGAAATGTGTATTTTGAAAATGCTCAAATGAGGGCATTGACTACTCAAAGAGTTTTGAAAATAATTAACTAAAAATTTTTTGTATGTTCTGTATAATAGTAGAAGTGCTTTAGCCTACAGATTTATCAATCACTATTTTATTGCAAACTTTACAGTTCCTTATGTGAAAATAATCACTGTTTTTTAAGCAATTTCATAACTAAGTTAAAGTACTCCAGAGCTTTTGTAAAAATTAAAATGTCTCTTATCCCGAAGGTCATTTTAAAAAGAAATAGCAAAGTAATACATCAGACTTGAAAAATTGAAAATTTGTTCATAAACTTTTGGAACAGAACGGGCCCCGTTTATGTAATTCTTTGTAAACTTTTACCTATTTTTTCCCATTTTAGTAATAATGGTTTCTTTTTCTCTTCTTAATCTTGGCAAATTTTTCTTAAAATGTACTAAACAAATCTAAAAATCACAAAAAAAATCCCCATATCTCCATTATTATTGTGCAGATAATATTTAGCATTACGTACAGTAGAACCTGCTTTTTGTGTGTGTGTGTGTGTGCGGTAGATAATGACCGCATAAAATAACCACACAAAAAATATTCGAAAATTTCATAAATTCTTACATATAACAAACAAATTCGTCGAAATACAACAGAAATTTTTTTATGTGGTGGAGGACCGCATAAAAAAAGTAGCTATTATAAAATACGCCAATCATTTACTAAAAATATGGGAAAGTATTTCTATGATAAAATAAATAATTAAATTACACATGGAAACATTTTTAAAACAGTTAGTTTCGCATTGTATACATGGAGAAGTTTTCAAAAAATGTACACATACATAATTCACTGCAACTCGTCGTAATCCAAAGCGCTCATCTTTTGGGGTTGAATTAGTTCAAAATCGATTTCGTCACTTGAAGATACAATTTCATTTGATTTACTTTTTGGTATCATAAAGTAAGAGATAAGTTTTTGAGACGAAGGTCGGTTGATCAGTTGCTTGTAACTGTCCCGGTAAGCAGATTCGCATGATCGAAGCTCTTTTTGAAATTTTACACTCCTTTCGGAATTGGTATCTATTTTAAGAAAATGCTTTCCCAATTTGTTCGAAAGCTGTATCCCTGCATATATTTTATCCACTCTCAAAAATGCGGTTCTTCTTGTCTGTCTACATAATCTATCAAACTATTGATAATGCCACAGTCATTTAAAGTTTTATCTCCTATGAAGCGCGGGCTGTTGGCACGTTGACAGAAAGCAACTGAACGTGCATTGTCGGGAGACTTTATAACAAATGAAGAGAGCGTCTTGAAGTGTATATATGTGCATTGCAGTGAAGAAATGTACACCCACAACCCCGAGACTCTAGGGGGCCCAAGGCATGACTGACGCCTTGTACGTTTTTACCTTATTTATAAAATACTTGCTGGTATACCCGTTCTTCGCACGGGCGAAGTGAAAAATTAAACAACACAGATTGAAGGATAAAGGAGTTTTTAATGAGTTAATATTACGTGAATTGCAATTTTTTTTTTAAAAAAAAAAGCTTTTTGCATATCTTAACAGAGCAAAAAAAAGAAAAAGCACACCTTTGTTAAATTTTAAGTCTGTAGATCTAATAGCTGATAAAAAGGATTTTTTTAATTTATAACTCCCCGTAACTCTCTAGAGGGTCGATTTTTGAAAATACCTTCCTAAGCTGATCTCTGCTCATTAAAAGTAACACATTGTTAAAAATTCTGCGTAATGAACGCTTAAAATAGTGTAAATAATTTATATCTGAAAGTGTAATACATTAATATTACTTTCTGTTGTATTTATTTTATGTTAAAATTGTACTATTCGCAAGCAACGCCGTTTCTTAAATTGTAATGGCGATTCAATGAAAAACATAGCGAAATGTTGACGACAGAGTCAAGTTGGCAAATATCTAGCTACTTTCATAGGTTGAGCTTTATTAGAGCTTTGAAAGACCTGTCGTGTAGGGAAGCGATGCACGTTAACCCTTTATCTACCACATTATGACTTACTGCAGTTTTTTTCATGCAATATTTTTTTTATCACTACATTGAAAATTAAGGGATATACATAAGCAAACCACTCAACTTTAGGAAATTTAATCCGTTAGAGCTAATTAATTAATTAAAGATATTCACCTGTAAAATTAATTATACACACGATTCACTAAAAATAAATAATCAAATCAATTTCTAAGGTCTTCATTAACATAAAAAAATAAGACACTTACCTTTTGACACTAACTATTTTTTCGGAACAAAAATAATAATCTTCGCAATCCGGTGAAAACGCAATTCCTGCTATAAAACTATTCACTTTTCCCCGCTAAAATACTCACCATAGAACCCGCGCTGCCATACAACTAGGAAGAGTGAAATTCAAAGAATATTCCTGCTAAGCATTCGTAGAATATTCCTGCAAAGTATTCGTAGAATATTCCTGCTAAGTTAGTGCGGTGTGGTAGTTAGGGGAAGGGGGTGCCAGCTCAGGTGTCATTCACGTCACTTGACCATGGTTAAAAATTACGTAGTCCGTCGCCAAAATCCTCGTGTAGCTGAACAGTGCGACGTTAATATTCACTCACTCACTCCAAAAAATACAATACAGTAGTTATTATTATTTTTATACTTAAAAAATGCAATATCTGCCTATTCAATTAAAATTATACGTTATAATTAACTAATAACCACAAACAAATTATGCAAATTTGTCCAAATGATGTAGTGGGAAAGACAAAGTTTATTTATTTTAAGTACCAGAAGAGATAAAAGTATTTGTTTTGATATAAGGATCAAATTCGTGTGATTCGCACATAAAAAAAAATCAATAGTAGCTATTCAAATAAAGAGAGATTTATAAAACAACCTCTCCCTTCAAAAATTAGCTTTAATCTGAAATTAAAGAAAATAGGGATTACACTGATTACAGGAATAAATTAGAAGCTACTGCCTTGCGTAGACAAAACAAAAAGTGTTTCTTCACAAATAAAAGAAAGATGATGCTGTCGCGGGCTTTTTGTGCAGAGTACGCCAGAATTGCTTGCAGATGGCAGAATTTTTTCCTACTTACTTGACAAATATCGTTATATTTTGGACACTTCACACAATATCTTTATAAATTATAGCCTATACTATAAATTATAACCCATGTGTTATTCAGATGTATAAGCTATATTACTGTAAAGTTTCATTAAAATCCATTCAGTTGTTTTTGCGTGAAAGACGACCAAATATCCAAACAAAATTTCGCATTTATAATATTAGTAAGGATTAAAGGCAAAACCTGACTTTGCAGGGGAGGGAAGCTAACATTCTCTGTTACGCCACTGTACATTGACAGAAAGTGGCACCAAAGCAGTTGAAATTCATGTACCGCATAAAAAAAGATCACACAGAAAAAATCGCTCAAAACAAATCGCACATAAATAAAATCGCATAAAAAAGGACCGCACAAAAACAGGTTTTACAGTATTTGTATTTTTGGATAGTGATAGTTGTTTCTGAGCGCTGCCGAAGATGTGAAAACCTTTAGAGACATGGAGCAAATGTTACGGCTGTATTCTGTATTTGTAGATTGTTTTCCCATAGTAAATTCCATCGCGCGCGCTCTTAACGAACTATTTCGATTTTTGGGAGTGATGACAAAAATTCATTAACTTTGATCTACGCAGGGGTGACCAACCCGCGGCCCGCGAGATTCTTTACAACTTTACAAAATTCGACTATTTTATACAATATGTTTTGCTTAAGGAGTTTTTTCTTTCTTTCTTTCTTTTTTTTTTGTAAAAAATAAATATCATAATTTGTTATTATTTTATCAAGTTGCTTCTGTTACGCGAATCCCTTTTTTTTCTAAATTGAAATTTATCAAACCTAAATCGTGCTCAAACTTAACTCACGAAAATCTGCTACATCAATTACGATACGCAAATACACATGCATTGAGATCGACTTGCAAAAACTAAGTGAAAGAGTTGTGAAACAGATATCTCACTAATTAAATAAATTAAACATTATTGGATCATTGCGTTATTATTATTATATTATCTATGTTTGTATACATGAAAAACAATGAAAACAATAATAATATATCAGTCTGTTTCACTCCAACAAATGTTTGTAATCGATCCAAATCTAATATAAAGATATATATTTTTACTAGCTGTTACACCCGTTCTTCATAAGGGTGAATTGAAAAATTAAACGATACAGAGATTGAAGGAAAAAGAAGTTTTTAAAGAGTTTATTTTACGTGAATTGCAAATTAAACAAATAAAAGCTTTTTTTTTTATCTATAACTCCCCGTAACTCTCTTGTGGGTCGATTTTTGAAAACACCTTCCTAAGCTGATCTCTGCTCAGCAAAAGTAGTTTATTCTTACAAATTTTGTGCAATGAACGTTTAAAATAGTATAAATAATTTATATCTAGAAGTGTAATACGTTAATACTACCTTTTGTTGTATTTATTTTATGTTAAAATTGTAATCAGCCTCACACTCCGCCTGTTCAAGCTTTCACAGTTCCTGGCGCCTGGCGTAAACAAAACAAAATGCAAAGCTTTGCTTCACACATAAAAGATTGATATATGATGTCGCGGGCTTTTTTTGCAGATGGTAGAACTTTTTCCGACATACTTGACAATTATGATTATATTTTGGACACTTCGCACAATATTGTTATAAGTTATAGCCCTTTGTGTTATTCTGATGTATAAGCTATATTATTGTAAAGTTTCATTAAGGTATCTGACTACGTTTGGAACCGTGATTTTCAAAAGCGCATAAATGGATATTTTTCATGATATTTAGTGTCACTTAGATTAGAATATATGCATAAAATTGTTTTAAGGACATTTTGACAAAAAAAATTTATTTAAATACAATATTTTGGAAAAAAAACTAACTTAGAATAATCTTTTTTCCAAATGTTCTCCTTTTGGGAAAAATGCTTCTATTAGAATAATATTTTGCCTGTATATAGCTCAGACCTCTGTGTTCAGAGGCTCAACTAGAATTTTTGAAATATGTAACTTAAAAGTGGGTTTATTCATATTTAACGACAGCAGAGGGGAGCAATTTTAAGAAAAAAACTCGAATGATTATTTCAATTGGTGGTAACTCTGAAAATAATGTGAATTTTTCAAAATTCTAGTTGAGCCTCTGTAGAGAGATCTGAGCTATATACAGGCAAAATATTATTATAATAGAATCATTTTTCACAAAAGGAGAACATTTGGAAAAAAGATTAGTCTAACTTAATTTTTTTGCCAAAATATTATATTTAAATCAATTTTTTTTGTCAAAATGTCCTTAAAACAATTTTATGCATGCATTCTAATCTGAGTGACACTAAATATCATGTAAATTACCCATTTATGCGCTTTTTTAAAATCACGGTTCCGAACGTAGTCGAATACCTTAAAATCCATTCAGTTGTTTTTGCGTGAAATAGTACCAAACATCCACACAAACTTTCACGTTCATAATATTAGTAAGGATATGCAGCCCGCAGGATTGTAAAGTTCTTCCGAAGTGGCCCGCGAGGACATTTGGGTTGGCCACCCCTGATCTACCGATCCATAATAAGATCGTGGTTCTAAAAACTAAATATTGTATTAAATTAAAAAGAGCTTTAAAACCTTTTGTCTGTTGAATATAGTTTTTAGTTTATGGGTTTCTAATGAACATTATTATATTTTTCAGAACAAGTCGAACCAAGAGGAAAAAAGATGGATGTTCTTTAGTAAAGAGATTTTCATCCGATTTCTCAGAGGCCTCTCCTACCTTTCCTCGAAGATCTTCAATTTCCTTCCCACTCGATGACAGAAAATGTGAATGGTTTTCTTATCACGGAACTGACACCAAAAAGACCGTTTTCATTTTACTATCGATGAATATTTTTAAATAATGAATTAGTAGAAGATACAAAACTCAAAGCCTGATTTGATACTCATCTCAGAAAATCATCTGCGATCACAAGAAAAAAGAAAAACTGGAAAATTATCTATTACGCTAGAAATCTTGTGATTAAGGAACTTTATGAACAAGAATGAATGAAACGAGAACGATGACTTCCTCATTACATTCAGTTCTAGAACTTTTAAGGTATCCGACTACTTGTTACAACTTTTTATTTTTAAAAAAATGAGATATGGAGATTTTTTTGTGGATTTTAGATTTATTCAGTACATTTTAAGAAAAAAAATGCTAAAATTAAGAAGAGAAAAATAAATTATTACTACCAAAAATTGACAAAAAATTACATAAACGGGGCCCGCTCTGTACAAATAGGAAATGAACAAATTCTCAATTTTGTTGCATTACTTTGCTATTCCTTTTTGAAATGACCTTCAGGATAAGATATATTTTATTTTTTACAAAAATTAGAGCACATTACCTTAGCTATTATATGAAATAGTGTAAAAAACCAGTGATTGTATTTACATAAAGAACTGTACATTTTGTAATAAAACAGTGATTGAAGAATCTGAAAGTTACAACAATTCTACTGTCATACAGAACATACACACAAAATTTCAGCAAATTATTTTAAAATCTTTTTGAACATTCTCTGTCACCGTTTAAACTTTTCGGGGGAAAAAACACATTTCAAGTAAAACGCATTTTAAAGTTTGACATCTTACGTAAAGTTATGGCATCTGCTTTTTATAAAATACTTGTAGTTTTTGTTCTAGTGAAAATGGAAAATAAAGAACTTGGTTATTTTGTAAACCTAATAAAACGGCATATAAAATAAAACCATTAAAGAAAATGTCAATTTTTTTAAAAATCATGATTTTAGGGTAGTCGGATACCTTAAGGGAAATGAATACCGAACTGGATTTAAATCATCAAAGTGTATTGTATAAAATGTATAGTGTAGATTTTTTTCTATTGCCTTTACATCTGATTTTCGGGATTAAATTATTACAAATGATCAAATAAATTTATAAGATTTTGATATGTGATAATTTTAATTTGCTTGGTAAATTCAACTTGTCATGGCAATCAGAATAACTCAATAAGTTGAAGGAAAACTAATGTATTTTTTATGCGAATTTTATGAACATTTCTTTACGGGATATACCAGCTTTTTTTTTCACGTACATACACATTTTGCTCTAACATTAATTCATCTATATTTTACTTAATAAGATATAAAAAATTTTCTCCACCAATTTTAAGATATAAATAAACAGATGCTTATGCTTTTTGAGTTATTGATAAACAAAATGTATTTCACTAAGAAATTTCTTACTATTAAAAGTTAGATGAAGCTATGTTTAACAGTAATTTCATTAAGTTAAATTAATTACTTCATTTTTCAATTATAAAAATTAAAGTTCGTATTTTGGATGCTTTAAAGTAATAGATTAAAAAAAAATTTTTAACCAATTATTTAACTGTTATTATTTCTCTTATTAGCACTAATGTCAAATAGTATACCACTACCCAAAATTAATCTGGAATGTAAAATTTATAATGCTTGTATACGTTAATACGATAAAACTTGAAAAATACATTTATTGTAAAAGGTTAAGCAAGTTTCTAATCAACCAAAGTTTTATTGTGAATTCATCGCAAGAGAAATTTTGAAAATTATTGAAAGATTTTTTTTTTAGTCACGTATTGCCGTCAATTGCTTGTTTAGTTTTTCTCTTTAGTACTTTGTTCAGTGGCACACACAAGGGGGTCTTGGGGGACCGGACATCCCCGAAAAAGCCCTTGCTTTTTTTCCGATTGATTATAATCCTAAGTAAATAGTACGTAAAATTTAGTTAATTACTTGTTATTAATGATTAATTTTATTAATTAATGATAACAGTGGCGCACACAGGAATTTTTCAAGGGGGGTCGGGGTCGAAAGTTCACCATTCTTGTATCATGCTCCATTTGATTTTGTCGATTTTCGGGAACAAAACAAGGGTAAAAAACTAGTTTTTGAATAAATAATTAGCATTAATTAATAAAATTAATCATTAATAGCAAGTAATTAATTAATTTTACGTACTATATACTTAGAATTATAATCAATCGGAAAAAAAATCAAGGGTTTTGGGGGGGTCCGGACCCCAGGACCCCCCCCTGTGTGCGCCACTGAATGATAATTATTTATTCAAAAATTAGTTTTTTACTGTGTTTGTTCCCGAAAATCGACAAAATCAAAAGGAGCATGATACAAGATTGGTGAACCAGGACCCCCCTTGAAAAATTCCTGTGTGCGCCACTGATTTTGTTACAAGACTTCTGCAATACAATGTTATGAAATTTCATTGAGAGATTTACGTTTTTACATTTTTTTTTTACTTAGTATATATATTTTACTTTTATTCATAATACTTTATTTCTTGTTGTATTTTGTTTTTATTCATGGTGCTTTATTATTTAATTTCATTTATTGTCTATTATATTTATATTATCTATGTGTTCCGTTTTTATCCAATATTTAATATTTAATTCATGTTTAATATTTATTTCATATTTTATTATTTATTTCATATTTTATATTATTTGTTTTTAAGCGCATTTTATAATTTTTTGCATTAAATAAGTTATATAAAACTCGTAGAAAGATTGATCATGCTGAAAAAAAAAACCAAAACCATATCAAGAAGTTTTAAAAAATTTATTATAGGTTAATATGACACCATGACTTGTGTTTTCAACCAAAACCCTAAATACTTCTTTTTTTAGTAATTTCAATAAATTCTCTCTCATAAATTTACACTTCAAAATTTAAAATATCCGTCCTCAAATATTAAATCAGCATAGTTTATTCAATACTATTAAGGTATCCGACTACTTGCGATAACTTTTTTTTTGAAAAAATGGAAACATTGGTGTGTTTTTTGTGATTTTTATATTCATTTAGTATATTTTAAGGAAAAAATTCTAAAATTACTTTGTTATTCCTGTTTGAAGTGACCTTCAGGATAAGAGATATTTCAATTTTTACCAAAACTAGACCACTTTATCTTAGTCATTATACGAAATTGCTTAAAAAAACATTGACTATATTCACATAAAGGACTGCAAATTTTGAAATAAAACAGTGATTGATAAATCTGAAGATCAAAACACTTCTACTGTTATGCAGAACATAAGCAAAAAATTTCAGCCGATTATTTTTAAAACATTTTGAGCAATCGCTGTCCCCGTTTGAGTTTTTCGGAAAAAACACATTTCGAGTAAGACGCATTTTAAAGTTTGACATCTTGTGTAAAGTTATGGCAACTGCTTTTACTAAAACGCTTGTAGTTTTTGTTCTAGTGGAGGGAAAATAAAGAACTTAGTAATGATATTAAGCTAGTACGATGGCCTATGAAATAAAGTCATTAAAAAAATTTGTCAATTTTTGGAAAAAAATCATGATTTTAGAGTAGTCGGATACCTTAAACTATTAAAAATAATCTTAATTACGATGAGGCATTATTTTACATATAGTGATTGAAAAAGAAAACTGTTCAAATTTTTCTGGTAGGTTTCTAAGTAGATTTCGTTTTTAAATTTTAATCTTCAACCGTATTTTCTTACTGTTAAGGAACTTGCCAGAGTTTATAATGATAAATTCGATAAACATTTTAATACGCTTTTTAAACAGAGAATGCCGTGAGACATTTATTAACGCACAACGTGAGAAATGTACATTTTTATTCTGTGGTAAAGTAGTTGTTAAAGCTTTACTATGTATTTAAACAAACAGTCATTCGTATGAAATCATTTTGCTAATATTTTTTTGTATTATGTTTTGTAATAAACCAATGCAGATATTTCCATGAAGGATGTAAAATTTGTCTCATCAACGAATTTTTTTTCGAGTAGGCCGCATTTTGGCACACAAGCCTTTGCTGATATGTCAAATTCCCCAAGTGGGAAAGCCATTTCAGTGGTGGCGCCATCTATCGACAGCTCTTGTTACCAAATTTTGATGATTGAATTAATTCAAGCTCTCGTCTAATGCTAAATTTACTGAATTGAACTGAACTCAGTGGCGAAGAAGCCCATGAAGGCCAAGGCCTACCTCAGTTAACGTGACCTTAGGCGCTGGGGTGCATGTACATGTGTTTCGGTCAAGTGGTCAGTCTGACGCGAAATCCCCAGCGTTCAGTTCTCAAGCAAACTTGGTACTCATTTATCGATCCACTGAAGGGATGAAAGACTGAGTCGATCGTGTCCATCCCGGGATTTGAACCCCGGACCTGTGGCGTGGAAGTTCGATACACTACCACTCAGCCACTTGGCTTCATGCTGAATACTGCCGTGTTTTAATTTTGCCGAGTTTAACATAGCTAAATTGATGCTCAAGGGATCTTTCGCATACCATATCATCATATGATATGTGTGCGTACGATTTTCGCATCCAGAAAATCTATCGAGTCCAAACCGGATCGAACCCGCAACCTTGTGCTTACGGGGTAGGAGGGCTACCTTTAAGCTAGCAAGCCAACTCTACGAAAATAAACGTGTAAAAATCACTCGTTTTTGCCATTTGTGTATATGAATTAATCAAAAGCGTCTCAATCACTTTCTTAATCCTGATGTAATTGATGAAATATTATCTTTGAAAACTGTACAAAAAAATTCTGCGCGCGTTAATTTTTCCAAGCAAAACCAAGAAAAGCCTAGTCATACTTTTTGCTCAGTTTGATATTTATTTTTATATACACTTTATTTGCACCTCTTTTTTATATATATTTGTAAGAATGTATTAAAGAATTTACTAATTTGGAACAAGATTTTTGTCATTAGTAATGAATAAAATTTAGCGTACTTTTGATGTCACAGTGATCTCGTAATAATGTGTTCATTTTGTATATAGAAAATTTTGTAATTTGTATGCTTTGTACAGTATTTTTACTCTTTGTCTAGTCACTTATACTCTATGAAAGAAATAAAATGTGATGCGGAAAACTGTGTGCAGTGTGTATTTAATATCAAAATCTCAGTAAATGTGTGCATTGTACCTGCTTTGTAATCTGGCACACAACAATTCAACTACACAGAAAATTCAAATTTCAATGCATAGACATTTTTATTAGAACACTTAAAATCTTAATTTTCTCAAAATTCCTTCTTTACACTACGATAAGAATAAAATAAATTACAAATACAGTCGAAAATCTATGTAACAAATCTCTATATTGTGAATCTTTCTATATAGCGAACTTTTTCCTGGAATCTTGAACATTTCACGATTTTCTTCGTAAAATAACCTCTCTATAGCGAAGGGCATTTTCTATGTAACGAATTTTTTTCTTTTGTGATTCAATTTTTTTCTTCCTTTTTTTTAAAGTATTTATGAAAAAAATTTCAATTTATTCTCTGTTACAAACATTTTATGGTGGTCAAAAATCATGAACTGGTTTTATAAGATTCTAACTCACCGAGAGCAATAGAGTTCGGGACGTTTCATCCAAGAAGTGCAAACTTTAAGCCTCATTGCCCAGTGCACTAGAAACATCTTCGATATCCTCTTTCACCCTCAGTGGAGTTGTCCCGTGTCCCCGTGTTCTAATTATAAAATAATGCATGCTTAATATTACTTGTATGCTTTAAATTATAAAATGTCCTTAAAATTCATTAATTTTAGTATAAAATTATTTTCTTAATATTGAAAATACAGAGAATTCTTCGACATTCTTTTCTCTTGTTTTCCTCTCGCAGTTTTTTTTCCTTCTTTCATTCTTTTTTTATCAGTAAGATATATAAAATAAATATATATTAAGTTTAAAAAAAAGGTGAGAATAATTACTTTTTTTAATATATGGTGTTAATGAACTTAAAATTTGTTTTACATAGTTTATAAGGAATATTAAAAGATAAACCTCTATATATAACGAATTTTCCATATAACGAACTTTTTTCCGGGATTTACCGACTTCATTATATAGAGGTCCGACTGTATTTAATTCTGATAACCATTTCTTGAAATTATTAAAGGTAAGTATTAATTTTAAGTGAATATTCATCTGAACTCTATTTTCGTAAAAATTCAATTTTCCACAAGTCATAACAAAGCTCAAAATATTACATTATATACACTGAGTGGTGAGATTATTATGACCACTCGACACTTTTACAGAGAGCTCATCTATAAATTCACGTAGATGCCTCTAGAGAGCGATGTGGTGTCGTAATCATTTTAAATTACTTCATAACATGGTAGCGTGAGAGATCATACAGCTATTAGTCCTCCAAAAAATGTTTGATTCAAAACAGTGGCATAGCGTAGGGGGTACAGAGGGGGGCCATGGCCCCAGGTGGCATACGAAAAGGAGCGGCAGCAAGCACCGCGATATTTAAATTCAAAAAATTATTTCAAACACCAAATCGGGCTCGCGCGACGAAACTGACGGAAATGAGTGAAAGCTTTAATACACGCACAGACGCAGGAAGTTTATTAGTCGCTATGCTATCGCATTCGTTTTTATGTTATTCGTCGAATATAAAAAAAGAGCTTTAAAAATAAAAAAGATGAGCATAGAAAAAAAGTAGACTTTTACATACGTCGAAATCATGCCGTTTTATAACCAGAGATCCGGGACCTGGAGGCTTCTAGAAGGGCCCGGATAAGCTGGACTTAACAAAATTTTCCGGTTATAAATTTCGATCCTCCAGTGCCAAGCGGCCCTGCAGATCTTCTGCACCCAGAGCCCGAAATGAGCTTAACCCTTTATCTACCGACGATACTTATAAGTTCCACTCACTTTAAAACAGCATAGAATAACCAATATTACGAATATTCTGACAATACTTACCAAAAATATTCTTTGAAATCCACTCTTCGAAGATATATGGCAGCACTGGTACTATGATGAGTTTTTCAGCGGGGAAGGCGAATAGTTTTATAGCAGAAATTGCATTTTCAGCTGACGGCATTTTCAGTGGATTGCAAAGATTATCATTCTTGTCCCGAAAAAATAGTTAATGTCAAAATTTAAGTGTCTTTTTTTTTCTTTTATTTTTGCATATTGCCTTAGAAAACGATTTAACTCTTTATTTTAAGTGAAAAGTGAATGCCATTAATTTTACCGTGGGATATCTTTAGTTAATTAATTAGCTCAAACGGATTAAATTTCTCAAAGTTGAGTGTTTTGTTTATGTATATCCCTTAATTTTCAATGTAGTGATCCAAAAAAAAAATATTGCATGAAAAAAAACTGCAGTAAATCATAATGCGGTAAATAAAGGGTTAAACCGGCACTGGTCGAAACAGTATTCCTTAGGAGCTTAAAAAGTTGCAATACTAAAGGGTGTTTTTTTTAGAGGTATAGAACTTTAAATTGCAATAAAACAACGATGTATTATTCGATTGACATGAATTTTTTTTATTCGAAAGATAATCTTGTGGCATTACATTTTAAATATGATTTCTGGTATAGGACTGCCACGGCTGGCTCGGATGTAGTCCAATCTGGATGTCCAATTTTCGCTGACTTTTTCCAACATTTGTGGCCGTATATCGGCAATAACACGGCGAATGTTGTCTTCCAAATGGTCAAGCGTTTGTGGTTTATCCGCATAGACCATGACTTTACAGAGCCCCACAGAAAATAGTCTAGCGGTGTTAAATCACAAGATCTTGGAGGCCAATTCACAGGTCCCAAACTTGAAATTAGGCGGTCACCAAACGTGTCTTTCAATAAATCGATTGTGGCACGAGCTGTGTGACATGTTGCGCCGTCTTGTTGGAACCACAGCTCCTGGACATCATGATTGTTCAACTCAGGAATGAAAAAGTTAGTAATCATGGCTCTATACCAATCACCATTGACTGTAACGTTGTGGCCTTCATCGTTTTTGAAGCGGTACGGACCAATGATTCCACCATCCCATAAAGCGCACCAAACAGTCAGTTTTTCTGGATGTAACGGTGTTTCGACATACACTTGTGGATTAGCTTCACTCCAAATGCCGCAGTTTTGTTTGTTGACGTAGCCATTCAACCAGAAGTGCGCTTCATCGCTAAACAAAATTCGCTTATGAAAATCGGGAACATCGGCAATCTCGTTTTGGGCCCATTCGACGAATCTACGCCTTGCTTGATGATCGTTTTGATGAATTGCCAAACCAAGCTGAGAATAAATCATTTGACAGCTGTTAAATCGGTCGCCATCTTGGAAAGTAATGCCAACTTAAACTTCTATACCTGGAAAAAAAACACTGTTTAGAAGTATACTATTTTTTTTCTGAAGCTTGGAATAATATCTCGAATGAATGACTTCAAAACATAAAAGCATTGCGCACATACATTTAATGTTTCTTCGTAAAAAAAGGGTGCACGTTATACGGAGAATATACCTAAAAACTAAAAAGTTCGGCTTGAAAGTATAGGCGCGCATTATACGGCGGTGCGCGTTATACGCCGGATTTTACGGTAATTCATTCCATTCTATTCCACTTCATATCGCAGAGTATTGCTCTGATGCAGTGTTTCCCAACGTGGGGCCCACGACCCACAGGGGGGCAATTCGAAAATGGATACGACACAACACTAACACTTTCGCTCTGGGCCATTTAAATGCAATGCTAGATATCAGTGCCGAATTTATCAAAAAAAGCAAATTCTTAAATAATTATTAAGCATAATTTCGTTTGACGAGACCAAAATATTAACTGGATGATTGGCTTCGTCCGGGGTTCACTACGGAGTGTGCCGTTTGCCAGGAGGGGGACATGGCCCCGGCCAGTCAAGAAATTTGCTAAACAGCGCAGTTGTTTGCAAGAAAGCTATTACTACCTGTTACGACCCGCATGTGCAGAGGGCGCTAGTAGTCCTCTTTGTTTACATTTCGTGAGTATGCTTGTAATACAGCCACGGAGCGGACGTACCTACCGTCCTCAATAAACAAATATTTTTAAAGTATACAATCCACGCCTTTTGCTTGAGCAGTCAAGTTATACATAACTCAAAGTCTGCTCATAATCCGTTATAGACATTTCTAGAATAACCACACCATTTGTGGTTAAAATCAGAGCTATCGACCTCACCCAGTTTTGTGCTCGGTGTCGAGCCCGAGCCAAAAATCAAAATGGCTCCAAAAGAACTATCAGAACTCACCGTGTTTAACAGAAGGAAAGCACATCTGCTCGGTCAGATCACACGCATTAGAAACTCCTTGGAAAATGTGGATTCACCATTGAATCAAGTTGAAATAAGAACTAAACTCGCATCGCTTTCTGAAGTGAAAGCAAAAATAGACAAACTTCGGACCGAAAGCTACAGGGTTCTTTCGGATGAAGAACTCATGGATTTCGAGGCCAGTTTGGACACGATGGAAGTGGACGCAGATAATTTAGAGGTGAGTCTCAATACCTTACTTGAATCTTTTAATGTGAATACCTCTGAATTATCTGTGAAAAATGATATTGCTAATTACAATGTGAAACTGCCATCCATTAATTTACCGGAATTTTCGGGACAATATATTGATTGGTTGCAATTTAAATCCCAATTTGTATCATTAATTCATGATAACGCTTGTTTATCAGACTCAAAAACTATATTATTTGCAATCTGCCCTGAAAGGCCATGCAAAACAATTGCAAACAGTAAACGATTCTTACTCATCTTTATTTGAAGCTTTAGAAGGTAGATACGAAAATAAAAGATTAATTGTAAATAGTCATATTGCTGAACTTTTAAATCCTAACAAAATAAAATTTGAATCTGCTTTTCATCTCAAGTTTAATAGATTCAATTCAGAGTCATCTTAGAGCCTTAAAACAACTAGAATTAGAACCTAACGCTTTTTTGTGAATCAATGTTAATTTTGTTATAACTCAACGTCTAGATGATGCATCGCGTAAACAATATGAAATGGAATTACATTCTAATGATTTGCCTAAGTGGGATAATTTTTTTAGACTTTTTTAATAAAGTGAGCCAAGCCTTAGAAAACGTACAAAGAAATTCTTCGTTGAAAAACAAGAACGAATATTCTCCAAAATTCAGATCATTTGTCTTGAAAAGCGATGAAAAACCTGTCCGTTATGTCCTTTAGAGACACACCCAATTTTTAAGTGTAAAATGTTTCACGAGATGTCTGTTCAAGAAAGAAGCAACAAAGTGAGATCCTTAAACCTATGCTTTAATTGTCTAGGCCATCACCTTATTAAGAACTGTTTAAAACTGAACAGGAAATGTAGGGTTTGTAATGCGAACCACAATTCTCTTCTTTGCAAAACAAGTGTGCCCGACCGATATCAGAACCACACAAAACAGAAACCTCCCCTCTCCACAGAGTTCATCAGGGTCATTTATGACCCAAGTCCCGCCACTGTAATAAACCCTCAAACCGCGACGTGTCTTTACAATGAGGTTGGGGAGAAATCCATTTTGCTTTCGACCGCCAGGTCAAGGTTCAGAATGCGATAGGGGGTTGGCTTGTAATGAACGCGATCCTCGATTCAGGGAGCCAAAAATGCCTTTGTAGCTTGGAAGCGTCAAATTTCCTCGGGTTGGAAAAATACTCTATGAATTCAACTATTGTAGGCTTGATTGGAGCTTGCATTTCAGTGAGGAAAAGAATTTCCGCTGAAATTTCGAACGGAAGTTTATTTAAAAGAAAACTTAACTTTCTCATAGTCCCTAAAATTACTGGATGCGTTTCTACACAGCCATTGGATTTAACAAAAATAAAATTGCCTCAAAATATAACATATGCAGATTCGGAATTTAATATTCCCAAACCAATTGATATTCTCCTGGGAGGTGAAATATTTTATGAATTATTAAAAAGTAAACAAATAAAATTACATGACAATTCAATAATATTGCAGGACTCCGTATTTGGTTACATTATAACAGGTTCCATTCAAAACGAACCATCGAACTATATTATTTTTGCAATTTCATCCAAGATCAGGTTGATAGAAATTTAACAAAATTTTGGGATTTAGAAGCAATAGGAATTAAAGCAGAGTCTAGTTGTGACCCAGACGACCAAGCCATGCAACATTTTAAATCTTCAGTAAGTTTCAATAGTGGTCGTTATGAAGTTGGGTTTCCTTGGAAGGGCCATACATAAGAGTTAAATGACAATTTTTCCGTAGCAGAAAAACGTGTTAAATCCTTAACAAGAAGATTCATTCGTGATCCAACTCTGAACATACAATATTCCGAAATTTTGAAAGAATATGAATCTCAAGGAATAATTGAAAGGATTCTAGAAACTGAAAAACCAACTGATAGAGCAGTATTCTATTTACCGCACCAAGCGGTCTTTAGCCAAGAAGGCCTAACTACAAAAATGCGCATTGTTTTCGATGCAAGTTCCCATGAAGATGGACAACCATCTCTTAATGACTGTATATGGTCAGGTGGGAATTTAAACCCAAACATATTCCACCTGATAAGTTATTTTCGCTTAAACACGATTGCTATCACCGCAGATATAGAACGTGCATTCTTGCAAATCTCATTACGTGACGAGGACAGAGATGCAGTTAGATTTTTGTTTCCAGACATTAGATCAAATCAAACAGATCCCTACAAGTTTCAAGTGTATAGATTTAAGCGTGTGATGTTTGGAGTCAACGTAAGCCCCTTCTTGCTCTCCGCAACAATTAAGCATCACATCGAGAATTACCGTGAGCAATATCAAGCAGCAACTGAAATGCTTGACACTTGTCTCTATGTTGATGACGTAATCAGTGGTGCTGATGACATCTCCCAAGCCTTAAAAGTATCAAAGGATGTTGAAACATTCATGAAGAATGCCAGCATGAAATTACGCAAATGGAATTCAAATGATCAAACATTGATGAGAACTTGGGAAAAGGAAGGCCTTGAGACACATCCTCGTCACCCGGACGACAGTTCTAAAATCCCTTCGTCAAAGGTTTTAGGGATACCATGGGATGTTTTCCACGACTATTTTACAATTGATGTTAAAGGACTTCTGCAATTGGACACGTCAAAACCCATCACAAAAAGAATTGTGCTTCAATCAGCTGGGAAAATATACGATCCAGTTGGGTTCTTGTCACCCTACACAATTAGACTCAAATGCCTATTACAAGAACTTTGGCTACAGAAGTTATCCTGGGATGACGAGCTACCGCCAGATATTCATGCAGTATGGTCACAATGGGGGTTAGAACTTCCATTTCTATCAGAGTTGAAGATTCCGCGAAGGATCCTCGATTCCAGTGGAGATTCAAGTGAAGTCCAAATCCATACCTTTTCCGATGCCAGTCAAAAGGCATATGGTGCAGCCGCCTTCTTGAGAGTCAAGCACAAGGACAGAGTCAGCGTTGATCTTGTAACATCCAAGAGCCGTGTTGCACCTCTGAAAAGGTTATCCCTGCCTAGATTGGAACTGATGGGCGCTCTGCTTGCTGCACGCTTAGCGAAGGAAGTCAAGAAAATCCTAGATCAGAAGTGTTCAACCAGAGCCTTTTTCTGGACGGACTCTCAGGTCACCTTACATTGGATCAAAGGTCCAAGCCATAGATGGAAACCCTTTGTTGCGAACAGGGTTCGCGAAATCCAATCCTTCACCGATCCTAACTCGTGGTTCCACTGTTCCGGCTAGGACAACCCAGCAGATCTACTTACTAGCGGAATCAGCGTAGACGCTCTTACAACCAACTCCAATTGGTGGAATGGATCCTCGTTTCTACGTCAAATTGACTTCCAGACCAAAGGACTAGATGAAGCGATCCCAGAAAGGGTGTATTTAACGGAAATGAGAAAGAACTCAAATCCAAAAGAGGACATTTCCTTGACATTGACAGTGACTAAAAACAATTTCCTTGAAAACATTATTGATATTTCAAACAACTGTGTAAAATTAATTCGTGTTGTAAGTTTTCTTTACAGATTCATACACAACTGCAGAACCAGAACTACAAAGATAAAGGGACCCCTTACTTCCCAGGAGGTAAGTCATGCTGAGAACTGGCAGATCCACTCATTGCATGAAAGGGAGTTCTATGAAGAAATGCGCAAATTGTTGGCAGGTGAGCCTATTCCTATGAAAAGCAAATTAACCCCACTTAATGTTTTTCTTGATGAGAGCAACATCATTAAAGTAGGAGGCAGACTTGCCAATTCAAATTTAAATGAGAAGGCTAAATTCCCCATGATTTTACCTAGTAGAAACGTTTTAACTGATATTATATTGAGCCATTATCATAAAAAAATATTTGCATGCAGGACCCCCCTCACTTTTATATCTTGTTCGTCAAAAATTCTGGCCACTCAATGGCAGAAATAACTGTCGTAGAATTATTCATGAATGTGTGAATTGCTTTAAGAACAAGTCCATCACTATGAATCAAATTATGGCTAACCTACCGAGAGATCGTGTAACACCGAATTATCCCTTTAATGTCACGGGCGTTGATTTTGCAGGCCCATTCTTCATTAAGTTTAAAAATCAAAGAAAAGGGGCATTAAATAAAATTTATGTAGTATATTATGTTTATGTACAAAAGCAATTCATTTAGATTTTGTGACAGATCTCACATCCCAAGCATTCATTGCAAGTTTAAAACGTTTTTTTGGTAGGAGAGGAAAGTGTGCAAAAATCACCACCGACAACGCTAAAACATTAGTTGGCGCAAATGCCGAAATTAAAAAATTGCTCAAAATGATTAAATTACCTGATCACACATTAGCAGAATTTTTGACAAATGAATCGATAGAGTGGAACTTTATCCTACCCAGGTCCCCAAACCATGGAGGGCTATGGAAAGCAGGAGTAAAGGCATTTAAATTCCACTTAAAAAGAGTCGTGGGGAACGCACATTTAACTCTCGAAGAGTTCATCCCAATACTTTGTGAAATTGAGGTTGTACTAAATTCCCGACCACTCACTCCTTTGACGTCAAATTTCGATGATTTCGAAACACTGACCCCTGGACACTTCTTAGTAGGTAGACCCCTAACATCCATAGTTGAAGCGCAAATAACTAATATAAACGAGAATCAGTTGTCGAGATGGGAAAAAGTAAAAAAAATTTCCCAACATATATATATAAGCTTTGGAAACGCGATTATTTGAATAATTTACAAGAACGCGTCACAATTGGAAATTTAACAAAAATAATGTTTCTGTAGGAACCTTAGTTTTAATCAAAGATGAAAATCTTCCTAGTACGAAATGGAGTACCGGAAGAATAACTGAAATTTTTCCTGGCACCGATGGTAAGGTCCGAGTTGTGAACCTGCGTATGCCAAACGGAAATATATTAAAAAGGACAATCAGAAATCTTTGTATATTACCTGTATGAATTTTGTTATTAGTAATTATTGTATGTGTATAAATTAACTTCAATCGTATTTAAGTATCATAAAATGTATTGTGTATTTTTCATTAAGTACTGTAAATATTGTGTATTTGTATTTAATATTATGCATGCCCTTTTGCTTTGTAACTATTGTGTATTTTGTATGTAAGTATCGTGAATTGCATTATGTATTTGTATTGAAATTTCATTTCAATGGCGGGGACTCTGTTACGACCCGCATGTGCAGAGGGCGCTAGTAGTCCTCTTTGTTTACATTTCGTGAGTATGCTTGTAATACAGCCACGGAGCGGACGTACCTACCGTCCTCAATAAACAAACATTTTTAAAGTATACAGTCCACGCCTTTTGCTTGAGCAGTCAAGTTATACATAACTCAAAGTCTGCTCATAATCCGTTATAGACATTTCTAGAATAACCACACCATTTGTGGTTAAAATCAGAGCTATCGACCTCACCCACTACCATTTCCATCTTCATTTTTGGCTGAATGTGGATTTAGTGCTGTAAATGATTTAGAGATAAAAAAAAAAAGAAATCGGCTGGATATAACACAATTTGGGGATTTGAGACTTAAGCTAACCAAATTGGAACCCAATATAAAATCTATCTGCAGCAAGCATCAAGCGCAAGGTTCTCACTAAATTAAAATGACAAATTAATAAGGAAAAATCATTATTAAAATTATTTTGAATTTTAATTTCTGTTTTTCATTATATATTTTGAAATTTTACTTACTGTGTTATGTTAACAATTTGATAGTGATTTATTCCTAGAATCCATCATTTATGTTTCTTAAGTGAACAAATCAATTTTTTAATATTAAATATTATGCATGCTACATGGGGGGGCATACAAACTTTAGAAATGTTAAAGTGGGGCATGGCACAAAAAAAAAAGGTTGGGAAATACTGCTCTAATGAGTATAAAACTATTTTGCGGAACCTCAGATCATAAACAACAGAATACTTACAATCCAAGCAATACATGAGAAGAAAAATATTTTTTAATATACTTTTTTATTATGTTATAATAAAGGTTGTAAGAAAATTACTAAAAAAAGAGGCGAAAAGAGAATTTATTTTTCATGTTTCCCGTCGAGGAACTCTCGTTCGGACAGTGCTTCTCAAACTTTCAATATTTCCGACCCAATTGTCTATCATAATTTTCCTCGCGCCCCCACTAATACAACAACTGTGTATTTAATTAAATAATAATGTACTTGGATTCTTAAGTTACAACATGACTTGAATTATAAACCGTACTAATTATCAAGATATAAAACTTTTTATATAATTTTGTTTATGACAAGCCCATGGGGCGCTGGTAATTATTAAACTGGTTCTTAACTCGGTATTGATGAATTAATAATCAAATACATTGCGCAGTAGTGATACATTTATAAGTGCATTATGTCAGTGCAAATGTGCATTTTATTTTTCTATTATGTCATAATGTATTTTTTGTTTTACTTCCTTTCAGTAAATTAATAAATTTTTTTAAATAATCTTTCTTTTTCAACTTCTAGATATGCTCGCCCCTCCCTCCCTCCCTCCCTCCCTCCCGACAAGATTATCACGATACTTATAGTCACCTAACCCCATATAGATTGTGAATCTATTTTGCATACATATTTACAGTTTTCTTTTCGATTTGTGTGTGTGTGTGTGTGACTTCACAGTTTGTAGACCACTTATTTACATCAAGATGGATGGTATAAAATTTAAACATTTCATCCCGAGTAAAAAGGGGAAGTTAAGAACATTGCTAGCTCGGACGCTGACCAGTGAGGTTGAACTGCAAACGCTCTCCCTCTGCTACTACGACCGACCGCCACGTGGCATATTGATTCGGCAGTATCTTGTTATTTTCCCCTCCCCATATTGATAGTGCATCTATTATCTACAGCCCTTGTCAGGGCTAACCTGCTTGAGCAGACACTGTAATTCTCCCCTATTTTTTGACCTGATAACAAATGGAAATGGATAATCGAAACGAACCCACGGATATGGACTTAATCGACTCGCCCAGACGAACACCAACTCCTCCACCTCTTTCGGCATGTGAGCAGATTTTACAAAACAAAGCCCAGCTGCAAAAGATGGAGACTTTCAAAAAGTTCAAGCTGGCCTGCATCGCTGAACTTCAAGCCATGCCCGATCACCACCCGGATGAGCCTTTCTACAGACGTGCCGTTTCGAGCTTCAAGAAGTTGAAGAAACAATTAACTTGGCGGTAAGTGATTTAGCCTCATTTCCTCCTTGTGTTTCCCCTGGCTGCCCTCATCATGATTCAGGATTGAAAATTATTACGCCTAAAAACTCCCCAGATGTAACTCCTACTAAAAGAGTATTAAACCTTAATAGTAACAGGATTTCCAATAAACGAAAAGAAGAATCGGACTTTGAATATCCTCCTCTAAGGAAGACAACTAAAAAGCAAATTTTAAATATTCCAAATGATAGCATTTCGATTTCCCCAAATAGATTTTCCTTACCTAGTGATAGCAATATAGAAGAAATCACAGGTTCTCAAAACGCTATTCCCGTTGTTACTCCCAAACCCCCATCGGCCACTGGCCCTACCCCTTCCGGCAATCAAAACCCCGTTAGTACGCCCCCCAGTCATGCTTAGAATCACTGAAACTGTCAGAAGTCAAATGAAAATTATTAATGAAAAGTTCCCTAAGATAAGATCCCGTACAACCGGAGAATTTATTAAACTTTATACCGATAACTTAGAACAATTTCATGAACTGTTAACTTTTGCTAAAAAAACTAAATTCCAATTTTATGAAATTAAACCCAAAAACGAGCGCCCCATCAAGGTTGTACTGAAAGGACTGCCCCGCAACTTCAAGGTCGAAGAAATTCAAGCCGACTTAGAAGAACTAGGCTTTACCCCTGAAAAAGTAAATCAGCTAATAGGCCGCCGTAGTAAACAACCTATCCCGGTATTTCTGGTGACTCTCCCAAGAAGTATTGAGAATTTAAAAATCTTCCACTTAAAAACCCTAAGTTACTTAAGCATTCGTGTGGAAGGTTACAACGGAAAAGGTGTCACGCAATGCTACACGTGTAACCACTTCCATCATAATTCAGAGAACTGTCATCTAAACCCCCGCTGCTTAAAATGTGGTGAGGGACATATTACCCGTGAATGCCCAATAACCGAAAGGCTAGAAACTGCCTACTGTATCAACTGCGAAATGTACGGCCACATGGCTAACTGGAGAGGATGCCCCTGTTTCCCAAAGCCCCCTAAGGGCACTGCCCTGAATAATCGTAATTCGTATACTAATATATACAATAGTATTATAAGACCCAATGTATCCTATGCTCAAGCCGCAAATCCAAATAAAATTTCAACCAACTTTAACTCCCAAAATAAACAACCGATGGCACCAAAAGGACCTGTGAATTCTGCTCAAATTGAGGCCAATAGAAATCCCTCTGCAAACAACAGATCCATTCCAAATTTTAATAACAAGTCTAATAATAACTTTAACGGATATAACTTTAACGGAAATATTTTTAATAATAATAATTTTAACTTGCAAGCGACCCTACAAATGACTATGCAATGTTTGTGCCAACTTTCTCAATTTACCCAAGCCATAGCTACTTCAAATCCTAATTTCATGAATAACTTTAACCAAGTGCAAAGAGCAAACAATAACCCAAATCAAATGTACGCCTTATTAGAGGCCTCTTGTAACAATAATAATGGTTAAGTCCCCCATTGGCCTCAATTTGTGTTCTTGGAACGCAAACGGACTGCTTAGACGTAGAGTAGAGCTACGAATTTTTATAGAGAAGCACTCTCCCGATATTTTTCTCATACAGGAAACTCATCTGAGACCTTCGCACACTTTTACAATAGCAAATTACACTTGCTACAGAAATGATAGGATCACTAACGCAACGGCCGCCGGCGGAACTCTTATTCTTATCAAAAAATCTCTTAAACATTACTGTCTCCCCACCCCACCTATGCAAGCTATTGAAGCGACTAACATTATTCTAACTCCCCTCGACCATGACCCCGTTTCTATTGTCTCTGTTTACATTCCCCCTTCCTCTGACGATAACTTATTTACAATAGATTTAGAATATTTTCTCCAAACGAGTAGTCATTGTGTCGTCTTCGGCGATTTCAATGCTACTCATAGCGCTTGGAATTGCAATGTAAACTCAAACAGAGGCAAGCATCTTTTAATTTTGCCAATATCTTAAATCTGCACATAGCTTTTCCTGACTCTCCCACAAGATTTGGCCATAACTCAGCTAATACAATAGACTTTGCTTTAATCAAAAACTTTTACTACCCTTATACTATTAAATCTATTAATGATCTATATTCTGACCACAACCCTGTTTTCCTAAATTTCGATTTTTAAACTTAAAGTGGAATCCTCAAATCCTAGAGCAATTACCACCAACTGGAAGGATTTTAGAATTAATTTAAATAATAACTTCTCTCTTTTTAACTACTATCCGAATAATATTAATAATACCAATGATCTTGAAACCAAAATTACAGAGTTCACCGAAGCGGTCGTCGCTACCCATAGCCACGCCTCCCAGCCAATAGTGAACGCTCACCGAAACTACACTCCAAATCACATTAATCAACTTATTAAGCATAAAAACAACCTACGTAAACGATATCAGCAGACTTTAAATCCTTTTTATAAAACTTTATGCAATAGAGCTCAAGCCAACCTCAAAAAGAACTTAAAATATATAGTAATGATACTTGGAATGCTAGACTAGAAGCTCTAAATACAACTGACAATAGCCTCTGGGAGGCACAGCGGTTCTTAAAAAATAAAAGATCTCAAATTCCTACGTTGAACTGTGCTACTGGTATGGCCGTCACTGATCCGCAGAAGGCTAACCTCCTTGCTAATACGATTAAAAATAACTTCATTGAAAATAACCGCATGCAGGACAACTACGATCAAGATGACGAGGTTGTCACCTCAACTGTGAATACCTTCTCTCTTCCCCTTCTACTCAAATTGAACCTGCCATGCCTGATGAAATTATTAACTTCATTAAAAATACTAGCTCTAAAAAGGCCCCCGGTAAAGATACTATCACAAATAAAATGCTAAAAATTTTCCTATCAAATTAATCCTCATACTAACTATTCTTGTCAATAAAATTCTTAAATTTCATCACTTTCCTAGTAACTGGAAAGAAGCTATCATTTTCCCTATTATTAAACCTGGTACAAATAAAAATCTTCCTAATTCATATAGACCTATTTCTCTCCTTTCAACTTTAAGTAAATTAACTGAGTACATTATTCTTAATAGACTTAAAAAAATTCATTAATGATAATAGCCTAATTAACCCTAATCAATATGGATTTACAAAATAAACTATCTACCCTTCATCCTCTTCTCAGACTAACAGAAAGTATTTCGGAAGGTTTCAAAAAAAGAAGAGCACGGGAGTGGTCTTTCTGGATATCCAGAAAGCCTTCGACCGTGTTTGGATTTTAGGACTCACTTTCAAACTAATTACTTACGATATTCCTTCTCCCTCATTCACCTCATCCACTCGTATCTCACTAACAGATCCTTTCGGATCAGAGTAAATGAATCATTATCTAACTCTCATTCCATCTCTGCAGGGTGTCCTCAGGGCTCATTGCTCGGGCCCCTGTTGTTCAATCTCTATATAAATGACATTCCCAGCTACTCACTAACAAATATTAGTCTCTATGCGGATGATACGGCCATTAATGCCACGTACAAAAACTTAAAAGACTGTTACCTTTGCCATTAACAAACACCCCAAGCTGCTAGAAAATTATTACGACAGATGGAAAATTAGTATCAATGTAGAAAAATCTTGTGCCGTCATCTTTACCAAAAGCGCACCATTCCTCCCCTCTCATAATGTTCAATAAACAAATTCCCTGGTCTCAGAATACCAAATATCTTGGCGTTATTTTTGACTCACACTTAACTTGGAAACAACACATATTACACGTTCGCGATAAGTTCGAAAAACAATGTTTAAATTTTTTCCCCTAATTTCCCGGAACTCACATTTAAGTAGAGATAACAAAGTGCTTCTTTATACAGCCGTTATGCGTCCAATACTCGCTTATGCCTGTCCAGTATGGGGTTATGCTGCTAAAACCAATATTAATATTTTAAATACTCTGCAGAATTCATATATTAGAATGATTGTAAATGCCTGCCGCTACATGAAAAATGATCGCATAAATAAAGCTCTTAAAATCACTAGTTTTAAAGCACATATTCAAAAATTAGCTATAAATTTTTTCGATAATTTGCCAAATACTAATAATGTAAATATGTTAAATCTAAACGATTACAACTGTACCGATAATACTAAAGGCCAAGAAGAATCCTTTTGGATTCTTACAATCCGCCTTAGCTTTTTTATCCCTGCAATAATTTTTTAATTATTGCACCCTAGTAAATTTTTAAAATTTTTTTTTATTATTTTTCTTTCAATATTTATTTAATCTCCACACCCAACTGGACAAGTATATATTTTTAACTTTTACCCCCATGGGCAGCCAGCCTGAGGCTAAATTCACTTCTACCTCCAATTCACTGAGAGAGCAGTCCTAAGCTCTCAGCACCGTATAAAACTTTAACTCCAAGTAGTCATCTCTAAGCCCCTCCTCCCGGATTCCATCACCACAGCCAAATCGCCGACATGTCACTCCGCAGACTGAAAAAACCAACGAAGTCAAGTCCTGCATCACAGACATCATGATATGGGATTGAGGACTGTTTATCAGTCCAGGTACCCAAAAATAGACTGTCATCCACTGTCATCCGAGTAAAAAGGGGAGGGAGGGGGAAAACGTCATAGTTTTATTGAACTTACGCGAACAGAATATAACTAACAGAGATTTCTTATATAGAATTCATACTAGAATGCAGTTTCAAGAATTATCTCTTGTGTTCAGTGGCGCACACAGGAATTTTTCAGGGGGCCGGGGTCGAAAGCCCACCATTCTTGTATCATGCTTCTTTTGATTTGTCGATTTTCGGGAACAAAACACAGTAAAAAACTAATTATTGAATAAATAATTAGCATTAATTAATAAAATTAATCATTAATAGCAAATACTTAATTAAATTTTACGTACTATGTACTTAGAATTATAATCAATCGGAAAAAAATCAAGAGGTTTGGGTGGAGGTCCGGACCCCCTCCCCTTGCGTGCGCCACTGCTTGTGTTGTATGATCGATAAACACTCAAAATTATTTCATGACTTTTTCATCAAAATTTGAGAGTTTTAGAATGTATAGATAAGAATTTGTGAATATACTCTTCCTGATTGTTCATTATTCATTTTTATTATTGCAATAATAAAGATTTTCTATTGATAAAATGAAACAATAAATCTTTTTATAATTTCTTTTCGTTGAAACAAATAAGATATTTACCGAAAAAAAAGAAATTTTCTAACATTATGTGCCAAACAAAAAACATTTTTTTTTATTTAGGTAAGGTAAATGGCCACTGAAAATGTAGTTAATAAAAGATAATTTATTAAAATTTATGCATGCAAAAGAAGCGAATCATTTTAGTATGTAGTAAACTACACGTATTAAAAATAACACAAAATAAGACAAATCTTGGGTTTTAAATTTGAAGACGATATTTTTTAAAAAGTCACTATTTTAGTAGATCTCAATTTCAAATTCCTCAGCGAACATAATTCAAAAAACAACTGCGGAATGGATAATTTAATAGCTACTGAAGACAGCAGATGGCGCCAGATGTAAAATTGTGTGTGAGTCAATTACGAAACACTACATCGAAACTATAAATTCGTCAGTACATATGTGCAGATAATTCATTTGGGATCAAATTATATGAAGTTTTTTTGAAATATTACCTTAATGAAGTAAATGCTCTTGGGATTGCGAGTCAAAACTGTGGCGGCATCTAAACATAAGCCAATAACAACACATGCCTCCACAATATTCTGACATCTACTAATTTTTAAATAACATTTGTCTTTTAGGGGATCATAGCCTTTGTTGCTCCATATCCCACAAAACCTGAACTGAACATGCCTCCACAAAAGCAACATATTAGTATACAGATCCTACAAAATTTAACGCATTGCACTCAGTAAGTCGTAATTTCCCAAACTCTACTTTTAATTATTCAATGGTAAGATATTCTGAAAATACAGATGTAGAATTTTGTTAATGTAACGCACATATTCGGTAAAACGATATATTCATGTCCGTTACAAAAAATACATGAACCACAAGTGCAAGAAAAGAAAGAATATTTTTAGGAAAGTAGCATTGTCAGTTAATTCTTAAATTTTTATTAAAAAAGAAAATAAGAATGTGAAATATAAATTACACATTAATTTAAGCTTTTCGAAGCACTTTGCTATTCATTAATATCAATAGATGGCGCCAGGATTGAATCATGTTATTGATTAAATGAGAAGAATTATTGGAATTTTCAAAAGCGCAAAGAAATTAAGGAGAGGAAATACCCGGAGCATGGCAACTGAAAAAAAAATATTAAATTCTTTAAACAAATTATCTCGTGAAAATGTAGGTCACATGGGCAAGTTTATATAGCATTATTTACACACTATCAATGACGGGGACCGGTGGCGTGGTCTTGTAATCCAGCTGCTTTGGAAGTCTAGGCTGTTGGACGGAGGTGAGGTTGGGGGTTCTGTCCTCCGCTGCTCTATGTCGATCAGGCGTCCGCGCTAAGCACGGTGTCGATATGGTACACCTGAGGGAACTCGAGATTACCAGGTCGTCTAAGGCGGAGCGAACAGGCCTAGGTCGGAAACGGAGCAGGCAAAAGCTCCCGCAGCGTGCAGTAGTGGGATAGCGCCTGTGAATAGACGGCGGTTGGTAGCCCCATCCAAGATTCTCGGACACAGTCTTTTTTTTATTCATTTATTTAAAAATATGCATGTTCGGAGAGAAAAGAAATTTTATATTAATTCCAACGTATTAGTGTGTTCAACAACAGTTCAAGTTTTTCTGAACACCACATTAATATTTTTAATGGAGCCCTTCACAGAAATGAGTCATATAAAACATGAAGGATTTTAGAATGCATAATATAAATATAAGTGCTTCATTTCTACAAAACGTCTTTTTTTCCAAAACAGATATTTCTAGCCGACTCATATATGAAATCAAATGTGCTGTTTTTTTTAGTTCATCTTCGACATCTTTATGAACCACAGTAAGAACTACGAGATAAAATTCTATCTAACGTGAAATTTGAGAAAAAAAAATTTTTTTTTAAAAAAATACTCACACACACGCACACAATACATATATTATTAAAGGGCTTACATACGCACATATATATACTAATATGAAATATATTTGCCTGCGAAAAATTTACATTTGATTAGAAGTGATTAAGTGGTCGAGGCCGAAAAATTAAAGGCTTGTTCGTGATCACGTCATTTGTTTGAGCATGCTTCTCGTAAAGTGTCAAAATACAAGAGCGGAAAAATTCAAAAAACAAATTTTTATATACAGAGAAAAACTCATCATAAATACAGTCACGTGCTTAGGCGAAGGGAATAATTAATTATTTATAGCAGGGGTGTCCAACCCAAATGACCTTGCGGGCCACTTCGGAAAAACATTATAATCTCGCGGGCCGCACATAAAAATATGTATCTTTATATCAGATTTGGAAACAAAAAACATTTATTGGAGTGAAAATTTAAAACAGAATGAATTATTATTATTGTTTTCATTATTTTTCATATATACAGACATAGATAACAAAATAATCTTTTTTAATATAAAAATGCAATGATCAAATAATGTTTAAAATATTACAGTGTGTGTTGCCATTTTCATGAAAATTACGGTGTTCCTATTGAATTGATCTTTCCTTACTCATTGAAGAAATTTGATAGTGCTGTCATTCGTAAGCAATTAAGTATACATTTTCCTTTATCTTAAGTGCCCTGGATATTTTTTTAACTTAAAAAAATATCTCTGACTGCTCTCTTGCATTTTGGGCACTTTAAACAGAAAAGGAGGAGGAGAAACGAAAGTCGCACACACAGAGAATCATGTACCATCCATAGTAAAGGATATGCATAATGCAATTCGAAATTTATTACAAAAGTAATTTATTATAGTAAAATCAAATGTAACTGTTTGATAAAATATAAATCTATTTTGATCTAAAGAACATTTCTACTATCAAAAAGGATTTATTTTAAAACAATTTATATATATGTCAGGTTTGAAAAGTTAAGCCTTTTTAAAGGTGCAACGAGCGCTGACGAATTGTCTGGTGTCTCCGCTGTCGCTGTCTGTCGCTGGGCATATGGCTCGCGAAGCGAGCCTCCATCCCATATCATAACCTGTGAATGGCGCCTGGGGAAGTAAATTGTCCTTGATTACGAGAGACACTCTGGCTTTCGTTGATAGTAGAGAGATGCGGTTAAATCAAAATTCAAAGTTAAAAAGTTCTTCCTGAAAAGCTGTGGGGGTTCCTTATGATTTGAGAAGTGAACTGGCACTTGGCTGGCTGCCCTGAAGTTAAGATAACAAAATTGAATGGGAAGGTAGCCTTTGTGGATATGCGGTATATGTCAAATAGATAATTTAGATTGAGTTAAAGAAAAAATTCGAAAGTAAAGTAAAAAATTTAGCAGTTCATTTGCCAAAAGGCAAATGAGGTTATTAAATGTTAGGGAGGATTATAGGAGTCAAGGAGAATTCTCCTTGGTCTTTTAGTATTGTCATGGGGAGTATAATTTTCGAGATTAATGATGTGATAGTTATTTGTTTGAGGTAATGAGTCAAAAAAGTTTATGGCAAGTTTTTGAATATAACTTTTAAAATTCTGAAGTTTTAATGCCTTGTAGATATCTGCATTTCTCATGTACATATTCGCATGAACAATCATGCGAATAGTTTTATTTTGGGAAATATGAAGAGTTTTTAAGTTGCTTTTAGCGGCATATCCTCACACAGGACAACCATAACTCAAGATGGGCCGCAGGACGGCAGTGCAGAGAAGTACCTTTTTATCTCTAGTCATTGTAGAATCCCGGCAAATTAAAGGGTAGATTAGTCTTAGAGCATTCCGGAATTTGTTACGCGCATGTAAAATGTGTTGTTTCCAAGTAAGTTTACTATCAAGTAAGAGTCCTAGGTATATTGTGTTTTGAGACCATTGGAGTGGTGTGGAGTATAGTGTTGGCGGTGTTGCAGCTTTTCGTTTCCTTGTGAACAGCACTGCTACTGTTTTTTCTCTCTCTACATTTAGTTTAATTTTCCATGTGTTAAAGTATGTTTCTAGTAGTTTTAAGTGATTATTTAAATGTTTAGTGATGGATTTGTGATTTTTGAAAGTGGTAGCTATGGCAGTATCATCCGCATAAATGTTAAGACTTGTGTGTGGATGTGTTGGTATATCGTTAATGTATATATTAAATATAATTGGACCAAGCAAGCTTCCTTGCGGGGCCCCTAAATTGACTTTATAGATATTTGAGAGAGAATCTTTAACGCGGACTTGATAAGATCTGTTAGTAAGATTAGATTAGGTGTATAAGAGCAGGTGGGAAATTGTTAGTTATAAGTTTGTAAATTAGTCCACCAATCCAGACTCGATCAAAAGCTTTCTGAATATCCAGAAAACAGCTCCAGTGGATCTGCCTCTCTGGAACCCAGAAGCAATTTTCTCAGTCAGTCTTGAGTGGGTGGCATGTAGAGAGTCTCTTTGTGAAACCAAATTGGTTTGGGGGTTAATAAAGTTAGATTCTGAAATGATGGTGTTAATCCTATTAAGTATAATATGCTCAGTAATTTTACTGAAAGAGGATAGAAGGCAGATAGGTCTATAGCTTGAAGGTTGATGATTATTTTTGCCTGGTTTTTTAATTGGGAAAATTATTGCATTTTTCCAGTTGTTAGAGGAAAATGTCTAAGTTTGAGAATTTTATTAATTAGGAAGGTGAGAGTTAGAATGGCTTTAAAAGGAAGCTTTTTAATCAATTTATTTGTGATCTTGTCAGCGCCTGGAGATTTATTATTTTTTTAACTTTTTTGCATAATTAATTATTTCTATTGGATCTGTTGGAGTGATAGGAATAGGAGGCGGGTTAGAAAAGAAATTTTCTAACGTGTTAGTTACTATTGCATCGATATTAGTAGTAAAATTTGTCGGTCTAATGTTATCAGTGAAGTTACCTTGAAAAGTTTCAGCTAATAATTCTGCTTTTTGCTCATCGGTGATTGCTGTATTATTTAATGTTGGGATATCTGATCTTTTTTTGCGGAAATATTTTTGATATTGCCAGAGAGTGTTGTCTTTTGTGTTCATTGCTTCAAGTTTAATTTTCCATGTTTGATCTGAGAATTTTTTAAGCTCTTTTTTAATTATTTTCTGTAGTCTATTGTAGTTTGTTTTGTGAGTGGGATTTAATGTGTTTTGAAATGTTTTTCTAGCTTTATTTTTCTGTCTTATGAGGTTTTGAATGTGTTGTGAAGTGTAGGTGTGATTCTTGTTTGTGATTGGTCGGGAGGCGTGTTCGTAGGCGGAGCGGACAGCTTCGGTCCGAGCAAGACGTGTTATGGAACACCTGGTTTCAGCCGAAAGCATAATCATGCAGGACCTTGGTCCAAACTCTACTGACCAGAGCTCATCTAAAAATTCACCGCCTAAAGGAGATAATGAACCCGCCAATGAAAAGAGGATACTTCAAGCTCGTCTCAGGTACATCAGATCGTTGCTCGAAATTGAAAATTATGCCAGACGTGAGGCTGACTTTGGAATCCGAAATGAAAAATCTGGAGGCCAAGATAAAATCCATTGAAGGTAAGATGACTGAGCTTTTACCTCGCCCGATTGCCCTTAGTCCTCAAAACAATAAACCAAAACCGATTAAAAGATCTGCTGCCCCGGCAGTTAAACCGGCTAAGACTTCTAAATCTAAAAGTACTACCGATTCGGACTTTGTTTTCCTAAGAAAACAATTAAAAATCCCCCTTTAGTTGAAAAGAAAGATATTAACATAAATAACTCTTTTGAAGCACTAGATTCTGAAATGACTGACGTCGAGGAAGTCACCCCAGCTTTAAAACCAAACCCATTTTTATGCGAATCTTTGATTCCTATAATTTGGTTTTACAGGATCTTTACAGAAAATTTCCCACAGCAACTAACACCCATGCTAAAGGATACATAAAAATCGAAGCCCAAAACGAAAACGACCATGATGAAATTACTAAATATTTAAAAATAAAAACCTTGAGTTTTATACTATCGAACCCCCATTAACTAGACCACTTAAACTTGTAATCAAAGGCCTACCTGTTGACATTGATCCGGAAGATATTAAGAAAGACTTAATTTCCAAAGGAATAAAAATTGTTAAAACAACCCAACTTAAAAGATTTGTATTGAAAACCCCCTCCCTATTTACATGATAGAGATAGCACGTGATGAAAATGTCAATGACATATTTCAGATACGTAATCTCTACATGCAGATAAAGATTGACCCCTTCAAAAAGGAAATAGAATTACTCAATGCTTTAATTGTAACTTTTTCCATCACGCAACTGCTAATTGTAACATGAAAACGAGATGCCTGAAATGTGGTGAAAATCACAGGAAAGGTATGTGCAAAATCAAAGAAAAAATTGTAGATCCGCTCTGCATAAATTGTAAAGCTAAAGGTCATATGGCCTCCTCAATTAAATGTCCACTCTTTCCCAAGCCCAGAAAAAGTAAAGGAAAATCCCCTGATAATAACCAAAAACAAAACTTAAATACCACCCCATAACTCCCGGATTTTTCTCAAGTTCTTAACTCAAATTCTAGACACCAGATGTCAGCACCCGGATTTGCCTCCTCGGCGTCAGACATTCCTGAAAATAGAAAAAAAAATAATGATTGTAATAAGGAAACAAATAATGTTTCACAAAATGATTCTGGCGAATTTGGCCTCTTACAAGCTATCAATGAAATGCAAAAGATTTTTACCTTATTTCCCTCTCTACTTACCGAAATGGAAAAATCCTCCAAATGTACTGATCCAACTGAAAACTGCAATGTTTATTAAGAGTAATTTTCTGCCAATAAAGTGTAGATTCTATTTTAAATTAAAATAATTAATTCAATTAAATATATAATAAATAACAAAAAATTTCATCTTAAATCCTAAAGTTTTTATCCTAAATTTTTTCTTCACTGCATTTCAACTTCGTTGAATTGCAGTTCCCCATTGAATGATACTCCGCCCACTTTGGGCGTCGTTTATTTTCAGACTCATTTTCTTAATTATTTTTACTTTCTGTAAAATTCTTTGCATTTCATTGTTTCTCTATTAGTACTGATTTATTTTATTTTATTTATTATCTTTTTAAAAAGGGCATAGTAAATTGTCTCAGTCATCTACATTTCATGATAGGAGATTAAAGTCCGGAAGGACTAAGTGCTCCAACAATCATCCCAACGCTAGTTCGGTGAAAAAATTGATTTTGTTTTCTAAGATGTTTGGATTTGTAATTTTTTCAAAGTCCGAAATATGAATATTATTTTTAATGTACTCTGAAAATTTAGACCAACAGGTGGTAACTGCTCTAGAATTGTCATTGTGAATATTTTTATTAAAAGAAACGTTAAGGATGACTGGGTTATGATCAGATGAGAGTTCCGGTATGGAGAGAATTGTGTAGGGGTATTGAAAATTATTTATGAGAGCGAAATCCAGTGTATTAGCCGAATTGTTCCCGAACCTGGTCGGGGTGTCGGGGAATGCAATTTCTAGATCTAGTATGTCAGTAAAATTTTTAAGTTGATTTCCCCGAATGGAATTATTGGAGCAGTTCCAGGCGTTGTGTGTGGCATTAAAATCGCCAAAAATCACACAACTACTGTTGATCTGAATTAAATTTTCAATGTCGAGAGAGTGAAGAGTCTATTGTCTGAACTTGGGGGAATGTAGATGCTAATAATTGTGAGGGGATTGAAATTTGGAGGATTAATCGTAACAATGGTAGCTTCAGTGTAATGGAGTTGTGGTGTTTGCGTGTTAAAGTGATTAATAGAGTTTTTGATCATTATTAGAGTACCTCCACCGACAGCGTGTCCGTCCGCAACGCGGTCATTTCTGTAACAGGTGTAGTTTGCAATTCTTATGTTGTGTATAGGTCTCAGTTTTGTTTCTTGAATAAGTATTATATCGGGAGAGTACTTCTCTACAAAAAGTTTAAATTCATTTATTTTAGAAAGTATGCCGTTTGCATTCCATGAACACAAACTCAGGCCAATCATAGTTCGACTAATCATCGTCAAAATCGATAATTGCCTCGAAAAGGGCGTGCAATTCTTTTTTAAGTTGTTCTTTGTTTTTTGGTTTCTTAGATTTTAAAGGTGGAGGGGGTGGGGGGATACTTACTGCATTACCGATATGTTGGGTAAGCATAGAAAGGGCTAGAATTGTTTGCTGGAGCGTTTGGGTAATGAAGTTCATGTCAAACGTTCCGTTGTTGTTGAAATTGATTGAAGGGGGGTTCGGTAAGGTAGATAGATTGGCCTGGTTTGTTACTAAAGCAGCAGGATTTCCCTTGACTTGTGGTGCCATCTGTTGTGTTTTAGTTGAGTTGGAGGCACTTGCGGCTTGAGAGTATGAGGTTCCGGGTCTAACAATGCTGTTTACTGTGTTAGTGTAAGTGTTTGTCTTTTCTTGCGAACCTTTGCGGGGTTTAGGGAATTTAGGGCAGCCAGAGTAATTAGCCATATGTCCATAGGTTTCACAGTTTATACAATAGGGTTTTTCAACTCGTTCAATTTCACATTCGCGCGTTTGGTGAGCATCACCACATTTTAGGCCCCTTGGCGTGATGTGGCAATTTTCCGCTGTGTGGTGGAAACGGTTACAAGAGTAGCATTGGGTGACCCCTTTGCCATCGTAACCGTCCACAGTGACGTTCATATAGCTGACTTTTTTTAGTTCAAAGATTTTAGCGTTAAAGATGTTCCTAGGTAGTGATACAAGAAATATAGGGAGAGGTTGTTTGGAGATTCGGCCGATAAGTTGTGAAACTTTATCTACCGTATATCCTAATTCCACGTCGTTTTCAATGTCTTTAGGGTTGGAATTTCTGGGAAGCCCCTTAATAACAACTTTTATTGGTCTTTCGGCTTTTGGTTTTATTGCAAAGTATTGGAATTCGAGTTCATCAAGTTTATGAAGTAACTCGCGTCTTTCTTCGTCAGTGTCCGTTAACAGTTTAATGTATTCTCCGGTGAGTTTACTGCGCAGTTCGGGGTAAATATCATTAAGAGTTTTCATTTTAATCTATGGTCCTTTGAGTATTTAAGAAAAACTGGAGGTGGGAGATTTTTGGCTCCAGGGTTGTTTGCTTTGGGCAATAAAGTGGTGTTTTTATTGGTGTTAGTTCGAGAAGTTCCTGCTGCTTTTTAGTATCCTTGGGTTGTAAGTTATTAAATCTATTTTGCAAATTAATTTTAAATTTTTCTTTGTAAGTTAGATTATTTTTTGAAACTTTTCCAGGGGGAGGAGTGGTGAAACCATCACTAAAGTTTGATTCTAATCAATGGGCACGGAAACAAATTAAGAACCTGGCATCTAAATTTTAAAAATTAAGGTTTATTAAAAAGAAAAAACATTTAAGGAAAACAATTATTGTACAGTTAGCAACGTTCGGACATGACTTCACTCCGTCGTACCCAAAGACCTAATAATGCCACTTCACATTCCACATTCCAAGGGGGAGGGGAACTACCCATTCCCTTTAGCAGGTGTTAATAGACCTTTCCACTCCTACACCTCCCCCCTTAAAAAGCTCATCCGTCATTCCAGGACGATGAAGCTGAAAAGAAACTATAAAAAACAAAAAAAAACTAATGCATACATACATGGCAAGAAACGAGATAACGAGAGAAATTTTTTTTTCAGGTATCACGTAAAAAGAGCTTTTGTTAATACAACTCCCAAAAAATAGATTTACAAATCACATTAATATGCTAGAAAATTAATATCCATACGAGATACAACCACAAATAATACTCAAAAACATTACAATATAAAAGACAAGTTACTAAAAATATTGCACAAAATCTAAAATAGTTATGCAACATGTATTAGCAAAGCATATATAGAAGCCAAAGTTTTAATCTTTAGAAGTTTTCAGAAATTATGGTACTGAAAAACGTTAAGTACATATATAATCATTGGCATTAATCTTATCTATTTAACAGGAGCAGGCAACCTGAATAATTCATTACTTTTACATGCTTAAACCTTCAGCCAAACGTTAATTTCTTTTATTGTACCAGGTTTAAACATTTAAAAAAATTCTCTTTCTCTTTTTCTTCCAATTTCTATGTAGAATGAAAGCAAGAAAAATCCTTTTCAGTCCCAAGAGTGATAAAAAACAACCAACGCATGTTATTGTCCATAAAATATCCTCGCAAACCTTAAGTATTTTCAATCCTGCTTTCAATTCCAAATTAACAATTCCTGTTATTGGATCACGACAACATTGCACCCGGGTTGAGTCAATAAAATTAGGAATACATTCCTTACGGGGGCAACCACGCCTAGTACTATACAAGATTACTTTTTTAAATCTACAAGTTAAGGCAACCTCACCCTTGCTTTCTTTTATACCTTGTCCATTTGTTTGGACATTCGATCCATTAATTTTTACTGCAACCAAATCTCCGTTTGGAACATTCAATAAAGACCGTGTCTCAGGAAGTAGATCGGTGACCACTTCTTGGCTGCAAACTGATTTCGAATTTACCAAATTAATAATTCCTTCTTCCCCTGAAGGTTCTCGAAGTATCGCAGGATTGCGAACCATTTGCCAGTTTTCTATTAATCCTTCTCAAAATCAGAGGAACAGATTAACATGTCGTTAACCAAATTTTTAGAGACAGGCACAACACCGTGCCTCAGGTCATTCAATTCCATGTTGGAATCTTTTACTTCACCCATTTCATGCTCCCCAAATGCAGACGTTACTTGAACTGACCCTCTATTATCAATGCTTTGTCCTTCGACAACATCTGGTCTTACCACGGGCATCTGGGCACCTGTGTCCATGACAGCATTCGCCATTTCTTGCTCACCCTTGACCTTGACGTAAACAACCCTTAAATCGTCCATTCCATTTTCTTCCTTGATAGGAGTAGTTGCTGGTATCGTAGCTTCAGCCATCAACACAGCAGGAGATGTTTCCCTCATATGTTCCCCGGCCCTCCCTATACTAATTCGGTAATTTGAAGATGTATTCTTACGATCTTCTGCACAACTCGTCCGCTTAACATTCGACCGAATACTTTCGATCTGTAACCGCAGTTCATTTAATTTTGATTCCCAGCGCAACTGCCTGGCGATTTTTTCCTCTGTTTCCCTTTCAACGCGTTCCTCTGAAATAACGGATAACCGAGCTCTAACGAACTCCTCTTCGTAATCTTTGCTACCGATTATGATATTTTTTAAATCTATAATCGTCATTTTATCTGATACCTTTTGACCTAACTCCTCAGCCAACAAAACTAAATCTTGCTTTTTAGCTTTCACCAAGAATGCCATTTGAAAAAATTTTTTTCTCTTAAAATATACTCAAACTAACCAATAATAGGACGAAAATAACACTAAAAGGAATTGCAAAAATTAAGTACCCCACACATATATCTTTCATTAAAACACCCACAAACAACGTCCGCTATGCTAACTCAATACTCGATGAACTGGGAAGAAATCAAAATAATAGTCATATATTTCACAATATTCCAAGTGTACTTAATACTCTATAAATAATATGTTACTGATTATATCACCTAAAAAATTCTCACTTCATATATTACTGATACACAATAATCACTTAAAATATTACTGATACACAAGAATCACTTGAAATATCACTGATACACAAGAATCACTTAAAATATTACCGATATACAATAATCACCTAAAATATTACTGACACACAATAATCACTTAAAATATTGCTGACACACAATAATCACTTAAAATATTACTGACACACAATAATCTCCTAACTTATTTCTGATACACAATAATCACTTAAAATATTACCGACATGCACCACTTAATCTATTCCTGGCTGGAATAATAGAACACTACAAAATATATTCGGTAGTTTTTCTCCAATTTAAACTGATAATATATTTTTTTTCACATTAATCGAAAAATACTATGCGTACATAGGCACAAAATAATTTCATTGACATGAAATAAGTATTATTCTTTAGCATTAATTTTTCAATAAACTCAATTGCTATTCACTGACGTGAACTTATTATTGTGCATTACAAAAATAAATAAATACAATAAAAAAAAACATACAATCTTTCCTTAATTTATAGAACTGATGTTCTAAAAACACTTTCCATTTATATGGAACAATAATAATAAAATATATACTGATGTATATAATAACTCACAATTGAACTGGCGTTCAAAAATTTTTTATAACTGCATGGATATGCAATAAAATAATATACTGAGAGAATTAATGATTTTGAAGTCTTCCTTAATTTATAGAACTGATGTTCTAAAACTTACTTTCCATTGATATGGAACAAGAAATAATAAAAAATATACTGATATATAATAACTGAAATTTGAACTGGCGTTCAAAATTTTATAACTGCATGAATATGCAGAGCAAAAAAAAAAAAAAAAAAAACGTACACTGACGTATACAAAAATAAAATCAAAATTCTCTCTTAATAATGGATATTAAACAGTATAATTTTATAAATTTCTCTCGTCTTACATTACAGGGAGTTGCAAGCAAAAACTCTTACCTGATTCATTTCCACGCGGGAATCCAGAAAACTCGAAATTTCTGGAACGTTCTTCCTGTGGGGTTTGCCACTAAGACTTGATTCTACCGGCTGCGCCACTAAAGTTTGATTCTAATCAATGGGCACGGAAACAAATTAAGAACCTGGCATCTAAATTTTAAAAATTAAGGTTTATTAAAAAGAAAAAACATTTAAGGAAAACAATTATTGTACAGTTAGCAACGTTCGGACATGACTTCACTCCGTCGTACCCAAAGACCGAATAATGCCACTTCACATTCCACATTCCAAGGGGGAGGGGAACTACCCATTCCCTTTAGCAGGTGTTAATGGACCTTTCCACTCCTACACCATCCTCCTCCTTTCTTTTAGTAGGTTGAGATTTAACTGGTGATGAAGTAGGGGTGTCATGCACAGGGCAGCCAGGGGTATCACAATAAGGTAAAGTGCCAAATTCACTCACCGCTTTGTCAAGTAGATCTTCATAGTAGGTGCATTGTTTGACCATCTCAACAAAGGTGGGGTCGTGTTCATCTTGGGCATTCGATTGCTTAAGAGTTGTGATCATGTTTTCAAATCCTTGGACAATGAGAGTGTATCGACGGATGTCAGCCTTAGTTGCTTCTAGCTTAGCACAAGAGGTTTGTCCGATCGGTCGTTCCGGGGTTGATTTTCCAGTGTGGGAGAGAAATATTTTTATAGTCCATGTCCGTAGGGAGTTCGTTGTTCGAGGCCATAGTCGTCAGCGAAGAATTGTTGTTGTATTCAGGAAGTCGACTCAGCTCTAAAAAGAGCTATAAGTGCGACCTGGGGAGTGCACAGAAAAGCCAGACGGGAGAGCTCGCTCGGAGAACGTGCTAACTGCTCGGTGTTTCATCCTGGTGTCTCCGCGCTGAGATGTTGTCTTTTGTACCACCCGATTGCGCGGCAAAGAGCCGCCATGTTAGATTTTATGTGATGGAAGCGAAATAAAGAAGTATTTTGAAGATGATGCCCCCTCATTTTACCAGCAGCCCTGGGGCCTGACATATATATATATATATATATATATATATATATATATATATATATAAATTTCCCCTCAAACAAATTTCAAAATGAAAAAACTTTAAAAATCTGACATTTGAAATTTTTTTAAAAAGAGTCGTCGAGCCGCGTGTTGGACACCCCTGATTTATAGAAATGATATTATTATTAGGGAATATTACTCCCGGTTAGTACGGCACATAGAAACAATCAATGATTACAGTTTTTGTAGAGATTTTCTCTCGCTAGATGGCTGCACCTGTCAACTGTTTTTCGAATTCTCTAAACGGATATTGGCAAGATAGAAATTAATTCTATTCAAATAAATGTTAAACTTAAATAATAATTGTTAAATAAATGCATTTAATTTCTGTTAATTTTTAAAATGGTTTTCATAATTTATATTTCTGTTTTTATATTTTTCTTTACTCATGTAGTCGTAATATTATGCTTAACTGCAGCATAACTAAAAATACTAAAAACGTGGCAACAACGTGTAGATCTATGTTTGCCGCCGTGGAATGAACACGCAGAATAAAATTCCAGCAGATTTTGATAAAGTTTAATGTTTGAATTAAATGAAAACTCAACACACTTGAGTATTATTTAGAGTGCTATAGAAACAATCAATAACCTTGTATTTCTTGGAATCGCCTATAAATCTAAAAAGAATTCAACGTCTAAAGAATCAGCATTAAAATACCAACATAATGTTAGTAATGCTTTAGGAAAAGATAAAGTGAGGTATGTTTCGAAAAAAAGCTTAACTACAAACAACATAACAACAAAATATTAATATATATTTAAAACAACAAAAATTCACATAAGAGACTGAAAAAAAAAAAAAAAAAACCAAAAGTTAGTACAGTTTTTTAAAATGACTTTGAGATGCCAACTTGGACAGCTTTCTACAAATAGGAAAAAAAATTAATTCATTGCTTTGTTATTTGTATACATTAGAAAGTTTGGAAGATAAACTGTTATCATATGTCTTTTCATTTGAAACAATAAATATGTGGATAAGAATAACCGCACGGATATGTATTATTAAAGCCTTGATTCCGTGTTATAGTCTGAGCCAAACAATAGATGGCGCTGTTCTAGTTGCCTTGTGGAAAAAATTGGGAGTCATCCAATTCATTACAACCTGTAGTACTCGTGTGCGATGTGTCTTTTTTTTTTTTTTCTTTCTCACCCTCTCTAATATATAGAGAGAGGTAAACTGAAATTATTCTACTTAGAATTTTTTTTTTCAATGAGAAAATAATCCCATTTAATTCCCTAAAGAAAAAGTCGAATAATTTATTGAGAAAAATGTTTTGGTGTATTACAAACAAGGTATTGAACAGAACTTTTGTTTCTTTTGAACTTCTTAATTTTAAATATGATTAACTTTCTTAACAAGACATTTGTAAATTCATTTCTGTGAAAAACGATTTCCAGAAGTGCGCTCTCTCACTTCAATCAGTTAGAGACGTAGTGAACGCTTGAAATGAAATATTACAAATATTTTTTTAAGAATGAAGGACAGCTTTCATTTAATACGATAGAAGCCCTGAAAAAGGACAGATTTTCAGTTATTACTGTGTACGTTACCATGCTTGAAGGATAAATGCTTATTTTAATTTATTTTAAGAATTTTTTTCTGTTTTTTAGAATGCATCTTTATTCAACCATTCTATGTTCCAATCATGATAAGAGCTCGCAGATATAACTAAAAATTATTATTGTTAAAAAATAGAACAATCCAATCAGATTTACCGAGTGTCGAAACCGATAGCTATTATTAACTGCAAACAATTTTACACAGCGCCATCTACAAGAACGAGTTCAAGAAGTATTGCTTATACAGAATGTGAAAGTGTACACATTTGCCATCAAAATAAATTAACTTTATTATTTCTCTCTCTCTATTTTGCTCAAAAGTTACCAGAAAGATTATTTCATTTTAACCCTTTAGCGGGCAGTGGCTAATACGTCTAGCAACAAATTAAAAATTTATTTCTCAAAGCGGGTGTTGGATAGTCTATCTATATGCGTTAATTGAAGCTAAAACAAATAAAAATTAATACGCATAGCAGCATGATACCTTTTTTTGCATTTCATGTCCTCTGATGGGTAGTTAAAACCAGTTTTTCTCGGTGTAAAACTACAAATTGTATTTTGATTACTATAAATAAAATTTCTGATATTTGAAAAAAATTTCGACTCGTCTTAAGTATACTTTTCTGTCATCTGAATGCATTAAGCAATTGTAGAATATTTTTTTTTTTAAAAAAGAAAGATTTTATTTAGGTTTTTGGAAATCTTTATTATGTGGATAGAGGCTCTATCCACTGCCCACCTGAAACAGAAAAATGACCTAGAAATTTTCGCTTTTCCTATACTCAAGAGAGAGCATTTAGGATCACGTGAGAATGTTGGGGGTGGAAAATATAAACAAACTTTGTTTACAGTATGTGGTACAAGATTCTTGGGTTGAACATCTTTCATTACAGCTTTCCTGCTCGGAGAAAATGATTGCATATTATTAAGTTCCACAGTATAAATATCTTATCAAATTTGGGAAATAACTAATTTAAGGTATACGACTACGTTCGGAACCGTGATTTTAAAAAAGCCAATAAATGGATAATTTTCATGATATTTAGTGTCAATTAGATTAGAATACTCCAGCATTCTCCAGCGAGCGAGTCTGAACTATGATTTTTGAAAAATTAATATTATTTTCAGAGCTACCACCAATTGAAATAATTGTCAGGGTTTTTTTTTCTTGAAATTTTTTTCCTCTGTTGTCGTAAAACATGGATTGTTGGGGAGTGGTCCCTATGTGTTTTCTCTCAGAAAGCCAGACGAGGATGTTGACAAAACACCTTTAATTTCACTCTCGGTTGCTCGGGGCGTATGTCGGAACACGCGTTGGGCACCGTAATTCCACGCTCTCGCTCGTCTGATCTCCCTCACACACTCTAAAAACTCCTAATTCTCGTTTCGCTTAATACACTTAATCACCGCCACGCGGCTCCCACTGCGCATGCTCGAACATGGATAAAGCTACTCCCCTCTGTTCAAGGGTGATCCGATCTTTAGAGATCCAACGCCCGGAGGGCGTTTCTTCTCCGTATGTGTGAACCTGAAACGAGATAAAAAACAGGAGCGATCTGCACACAGATCGCGTAACAAGAAGCGCCAAAAGGCAGGAGAAGCCCAGCAGAGCGGGGAAGAGAAGCAGCGCCCGAAAGGGTCGATCGGAGTTGACTAGGTTTCTTACTGATTTCTGTCTATTGCATCTTTAATATACTCTACTACTCTCAGTAGCTGATGAGAGGTGGAGAGACGAGGACGGAACCCGTGCTGCTCCGGTGTGAGGATGTTATTTCTCTCAAGGTACTCGTTAAGTCTGGCAGAGATAATTCTTCGAGAGAGAGGAAGAAGTCGTTTTCGCCTTCCCGGGAAGGGAAGCGGTGGGGCAGGTTGGGAGAAACACTTTTTTTCTTAGAGTTCTCTGAAATTCCCGTTTCTAATCGAAACTTCGGGGGGAAGGGTTGATGCACGGCAGGGGTCTGAGTTCCTGTGACTGGATAGCTGGTTTGAAGTCTGATAGATTCGTTGTGGTGTGATGGAAGATGATTATAGAACGGCAGTGAGAGGGTCTTGATTCTTGAGCGAATGGAGGTTATTTTTAGCTCTCTGTGGAGAATGATTCTTGGGATGTATATCGGAGCGTTTAATATTGTTCGATGGGCTTGGTTTTGGAGTACTTGAAGCTTATTGAGGAGGTAATTTGCAGTATTTCCCAGATCTGGCAGGCATATAATACACTCTGTCGCAAAAAAATATATGCACCCAGAAGAAATTGAGCTACATTCACGAAATTTGGTATGCATGTAGTGTATATGAAAATAAACAAATGATTAAAAATTCAGAACAAAATATCATTTTATTCAGTTACAGCTTGCAAAAGGTTAAAAATCAGTAAGTAGTAAAGCCACCTCTGGCAGCTATGCAAGCTGAAATTCGGCGTGGCATCGATTCAATTAGATCACTTATGACCCTCTGTCTAAGATCCTGCCATAGTCTTTGCATCTGCGCAGTTAATTCTCCTGTATCTCGGGACGGCTGCAGTTGCCTTCCCAGCGCGTCCAGACATGCTCTATTGGCGAAAGATCTGGTGACCTGGCAGGCCATGGTAGGACGTCATATCCTTGAAGACATTGTTGGGAGAGTCGCGCAGTATGTGGACGAGCATTATCCTGTTGATAAATGGCACCTGGGCGACTTGATAGCATGGGTAGCACAATCGGCGTTAAAATATCGTCCACGTATCTGTGAGCTGTCAAAGTGCCTTGAAGGACCACTAAAGATGATCGTGTGTCCCAAGAAATTGCTCCCCACACTGTCACACCTTGTGAAATTGCTGTATGCCGCTCGACAATAAATGCCGGATCGGACCGCTGGCCGGTGCGCCTCCAGACACGTGTGCGGTGGTCATCATCACTGAGACTGAATCGGGATTCATCACTGAAGAGATGACGTCTCCAGTCTGTCACACTCCAAGTTGCCCGAGGTCGGCAAAAATTCAGTCGACACTGCCTATGATGTGGGGTCAGTGGTAAGCGTCTTAGCGGACGTCGGCTCCTCAAGCCAACTTCGGTCAGTCGTCTCCTTATGGTTTCTCTTGATGGCACTGGATGTCTGGAAGGAGTGTAAGTGGCGTTGAATCGATGCTAGCGACGTTGTTGGTGCCGAAGTGGCCACTCTTCTGATTGCACGATCCCTCGCGATCATTTGTGTTCCTGGGACGTCCTGACCCTCCCGCGACGGTACACTCTACCTTCTGTGATCCACTGTTGCCGACACCGAGCAACTACCATATCGCTCCGACCGAGGTGGCGGCCATACGTCTATTCGACCAACCTGCTTCTCTGAGGGCCTATTATACGGCCCCTATCAAAGTCCGTCAGCTGCTGTACTGCCGCCGGTTACGTCTTGGAGGCATACTAAGTCTCAATATCGTCTATCAAAGTCATCAGATTCGTTTGGATAGCCGTACGGCGCTCGTACTCATGCTTTTAAACTCTCCCAGTTGCGCAACTAATATGCGCATAGCACACTTGCATAGCCTTGTCTCTCATTGGCTTCGAAATTTTAATCATTTGCATATCTCTTACCAGACTACATTCTTGCCGAGTTTCGTGATTGTAGCTGGATTTCTTCAGGTGCATATATTTTTTGCGACAGAGTGTATAACAGGGAGTAGATGTTGGAGGTAAATTAATCTTTTCTTGTCGAGGTTGAGTTTTGATTTCTTGGAAAGCAGTCTGTGCAGAGCATGAAATTTTAATCTGAATTTATTCGCGGTCTGAAGTATATGGCTTCTGTAGGTTAGTTTCTTGTCAAGAGTGACGCCGAGGTATTGGACTTCGTCGCACCAGGGGATGGGGTTTCGAAATAGTTTAAGAGGGTTGAGCTTGTTCTTGTAATTTCCTTTTTTGAAAATGATGGCTTGAGACTTTTAGGTGTTGATCGAAATGCGCCATAGCGTGAGCCATTTTTTTAATTTAACCAAGTAAGCTTGAAGGTTTTTTCGGACTAATTCCAGGGAGCGTGATTGGGAAAGAATGGCGGCATCGTCGGCAAACAGACAAACTTCCACCGTTGGAGAGGTGGAGAAGAAGTATGTGTAGAGGCTGTATAGGAGGGGGGACAGATTGCTTCCCTGTGGCGTTCCGGCCTGGATGCTTCCAATTCTTGAGTGGATTGAATTAATTTTTATTTGAAAGGTTCTGTTGTTTAGATATTCATATATAATTTTGATCAGGTATGGAGGGAGATTAACTTGTATTAGCTTGAATATTAGACCGTTGTGCCAAACTCTATCAAATGCTTTTTCCACATCCAAGAAGATTCCTCCGGTGGTGCGGTAATTATTAAATCCGTCAATGATCATATTGGTGGTACGGAGTAGTTGATGGCAAGTAGAATTTTTTTGTCTGAATCCGTGTTGAAAGTCGGGAATGAGGTGGTTTGAGTCCGAAAAGGCTTGGATTCTGGAAAGAAGGATTTTCTCGAAGAGTTTGGCAACGCAGGAGATGAGGCTGATTGGACGATAATTTAACGGAAATTTCGGGTCTTTGTTTTTTTTTCGGGAGGAGAGAGATGGTGCAGTGCTTCCAGATCTGAGGGAAGTATTGAAGTAAGAGGCATTTGTTGAAAATTTTCGTGAGATGGGTTATTGCGTTCATCGGAAGTGATTTGAGGGCTATGTTCTTTATTTGATCGTGTCCTGGGGCCTTGCGGATGTTTAATTTTGAGATGATGCCGCAGACTTCATGAGGGAAGGCGAGAGGCGGGATGCTTGATGAATAATTATTGAAAAAGCTTCTAATTGCCCTGTCCACTTTGTCAATGTGATCATCGTCGTAGGGGATTCTGTTTTCGGTGAATGATTCTTCTAGGTTATCAGCGAAGCAGTCGGCTTTTTCTTTGGTTCCGTAAACCAGGCCTCGGAAACCAAGAAGCGGGGGATAGAGGATGCTATTACTGTTGTTATTTTTTGCTACAAGCTTGTGGAGGGAGTCGAAGTCGATGTTTGCGTCCTTTTGAAGGGAATCCCAAACATGCTCCTTTGAGTTTTTTAGGTCTGTACGTATTATTCTCTGGAGTCGATTGACTTCTGCCTTGAGGGGAGGGTATTGAGTTCTTTGCCAAAGCTTGCGTAGACGGTTTTTTTCTCGGATTTTTAGTCTGGTTTCGAAGGGGATATTGGACATTGGGTGTAGGATAGGCTTGAACTTGCTAGCTTGATTTACTGCATTGTGAATTTGAGTGTTGAAATTGACTATGGCTTCTTCTATTTCTTCTCTATTGCTGATTTGGGGATTCCCAGGGAGTGAGTTGGCTATGATGTCTTGAAATTTATTCCAATTGGTGAGGGTCTTGCAGTTTTGTTTAAAAGGAATTGAGGAATTGATCGAAATGACAAAGTGGATAGGGTTGTGGTCGCTTGACAGGTCCGAGTGGACTTCAGCTGTGATGTTGTTAATTCCACAGGTGATTCCAAAGTCGAGGGTTGAGGGCCTGCCGCGGGTAGGAACTCTTGTGGGTTCATTAGGGGCCGTGAGGAGGAAACCATTATTCTGCACAAGACGAACGATCGCATTGCCTGCTGTGTTGTTGTGAGGGGTTGCACTCCAAGAGGTATGCTTCGCGTTGAAGTCGCTTACGATGATGCACTGGGATCTATTTCTAAAGATCTTGAGGAGATCGGGAATGAGGTTACCGACTTCTCTGTTCGGAGGGTTGTACAGAGAGCAGATTGTGCTATTGTTTGGCTGGCTTTCAATTACTATTGTTGTGGATTCCACAGTTCTGGTGTTTATTTTGATGCTGTGATGAGGGATGGATCTTTTGACGAGGACAGCTGTTCCCCCTCCTCGGTGGGTCAGCCTATCGCATCTGTGAGTAGTATAATTTGCAATATTGAGGTCTAGACTGGGCCTGAGAAAAGTCTCTTGCAGTGCAACCACGTCATGATCTTCATCTGCTATGTATGCTGTGAGTTCGTCCATCTTGTTTCGTAATCCGTCTGCGTTCCAGCTGATGATCTTAAAGGTGTTTCTCCCCCCGGGTGTACTGTTCATATTGGGAGATCAATTTGGAGGAGGGCGGCGACTTCAATAGCACGGCCGGCTAGTGGCTTATCCGAGTTGCAGATGACTATTACTTGCTTGAGTACTTGGAAAATTTCTACTACCTTGGGTTCACGTAGTTGTTTGAGTGTTTCGGCGATGTTTGATGGTGGATTGGAGGTGCTGGAGGTGGAGTTGATAGCTGAGGTGGAGGTTTGACTTGTTGAAGGGATGGGTGCTGGTCTCGGTCTAGGAACTGATGCTGCACTCACTGGTGGGGGAGTGGGAACGCATGCAGGGGCTGCACTCACTGGTGGGGGAGTGGTAGTGCTTGACTGGGCTACACTCACTGGTGGGGGAGTGTAAGATGGAGCAGAGGATGCTATGAGTCTTGCTGTGTCGGCTTGGGCTTTTGCTGCCTCTTGCATCTCTCTTCTTTTCCGGGCTCTCTCTTCCCAGAAATTAACCTTGGGAGGTGGAGGTGGCTTGTTCAAAGGGTTTTTAGGGCATCCTGTGTAGTTTGCAGGGTGATTACCCTGACAATTACAGCAGGTTGCCTCCGTTGATGACGTCTTCGTACAACTCCTGGTGAGGTGGGGCTGGCCGCACTTGACGCGCTTCGGATTCCTCGTGCAGTACTTGGACGAATGGAAAAATCCCTGGCAGCAAAAGCACTGAGCAGGGCCGATCTTGGGTCGAAGTGGCTCCCCCTTTATCTTCAGGTAGCACAACGCAGTCATATTGAAGATGTCCTTGTTGATGTTGTTCTTAGGGAGAGTGATTAGAAATAGTGGCATGGGAAGCCCGGTCTTCCTATTTGTCATCGCATGACACTCATTTACAGTGATTCCCACCGTCAAGAGATCTTCTATTATTTCTTGAGGGGGGGTATCGGCAGGCATACCCCGAATAACAGCTTTAATTTCCCTTTCTTCGGGTAGCTGATACGTAAAAGCTTCAAGTTTTTCGGCGTCAACATACCTTCTGATGGCGTGGTACGCTTCCGGGGTTTCCGGGTAGATCCGGAGGCCTTTGCCGACCATTCTTCCTTTCATCTTTTGTTGTGTGGCATCCTGCAGCTTTTTTAGAAGTTGGTTTGGCAGCTTCACATTGTCAATAGTGATTGGCGGTGGGGGCGAACAACTTGTCGTAAAACATGAATAAACCCACTTATAAGTAATATATTTAGGTCTGAGTTATATACAGACAAAATATTACTATAAAAGAAGCATTTTTCAGAAAAGGAGAATATTTTGAAAATGGTTCACTCTAAGTTCATTTTTTTGTCAAAATATTGTACTTAAATAATTTTTTACTGTAATAATATTCTTAAAACAATTTTATATACAGTTTCTAATCTAAGTGACACTAAGTATCATAAATATTGTCCATTTATCCGCTTTTGCAAAATCACGGTTCCGAACGTAATAAAGTACCTGAAATTCTCAAAAATATTACTTGATTTCTAACTTTTCATACTAAAATTAAATAAAATATAAAATGTGGAATATACAAAGTTCAATGTATATTCTAAGTATTCTATATATTTTCTAAGTAAGTATTCTATGTTGTACAATTGCTCTATTATTATTAAATTACACTTATACTTTGTATTTAATTGTTATTGATATAGTTATTACATAAATGCTAATTTTTCATAAAAAGTTTATTGTAATATGATTCATTATTTCTGTCCTGAAAAGTAAGTTAAATGTCCTAAATGCGCAGTAGCTATAACGTCTAGCCACCACCCAGGGGAAAAAAAACAAGATTAGATATTTTTTTGTGTGTGTGACTAAGTAATGTTTATAGATTTACATTTATCAAGTTCTTTATCACAGAAAATTGTATTTTAGCTGTATGACCGTTACAGGGTTAATACACAAAAAAAACATAGAATTAGTGATCTCATTGGACTAAATCGATGTTTCTTTACAGGTATTTGTAAATATAACAAGCAAAACTAGAGTGGCACGTTTATATTTTAAGATATCTGAGACAAAAAGAAGAATTCTAGTGCAACAAATAATGTGATTCTTTGAACATCTCTCTTTATATAAAGGAGAAAAGCGACTCACACATCACGATACCTCTGTAACCATTCGATCAAAATACTTAAAAATTGGCAGGCAAATTCCTTTCATGGAGCAGATATCCGGTACGAACGAGTTCTGCGAGATTCGACCCTAATGGAAATTTCAAGGGTTTAAGAGGCGTTATAGATAAATATTCCCTTTTTTGAAATACTATATCTACAGATTTGAAATTTAGTAAGTCTGCTCCTTTTCCTGAGTAGAGATCTGCTGAGAAGAGTGTTGCGTAAAACCACTCCCTAAAACGGTTAAGAGGCCTGGATATAATAGATTCTCGTTTTTGAACTATTAATGTTCAAAGTCAAGACAAAGGATTTTGGACGCAGGTTTTTGTTGTTGAGTGTTTATCCACAAAGATTAGGTTTACCGGAAATTGACTTCCAAGAGATGTTTCTTGGGGTTAAATGGAGCGTTACAGATATAAAAACAAGTAATATAAGAAAACGCTTTAAAGTCAATTCCTACTTTGAATGTGGATGAATAGAAAGTATTTTATTAACGATTGAAAAATTGAACAAGATATAAAGATATATTTATATAGGAAGAGAGTGAATTGAAATAGAGCATGATTTGTCCGCATTGTTGTGACAATGCTCACCCCGTTTAGCTAGTTTGGCTGAAAAACCAGTTTTCGACGCCAACTCTTGTTGTCGTTTTAACAGTTACATATTACAATGGAGACGAATCTAAGTTGGCGTCGAAAACGGGTAATTAATTAAATTAAATTAATTAATATTTGAAAAAACTGTATTAAAAACAAGTGTATACTGGGTAAACCAAAATAATGGATAAGATCTAGGGGTAATTTAAAATAGTTTTAATGACATAAAATTACACAGTTACAAAGGACAGACATTTAGACACAATACAAGTTAAACATTTAAAGGAACTAAGGGGAAGTTAAATACATTACATAGTCCAGGATTGGACAGCGAGAGGAGTAACGTTTACTCGTTCAAATCCCAACTTTCTCTGGCGGTAATACAGGGCTTCACTCGGTAACACTTCCATTACAAGTACCGCCATCTACATTTAGGTCTTCGAATGAAACCAAGTGTTACACACTCCCCCTCTGATTCCGTTGACGTCTCGGCTCGGAACCAGGAGATAATTTCTTTTTTGGGCGTCCTCTCTTTTCTTTAGAGGAGCAACAAATCCGGTGTTTCTTTCTGTTTCAGGTTCCTCATAGTCCTTTAAGGCAGAAACATGATAAGTTCCAAGGTCTTGGTCTGGGTTGGCCGGGTCGCCAATCTCATATGTTACTGGTGATCTCAAGGTGAGTATGAGGTAAGGACCTTCTCTCTTGGGCATGGATTTCCTGCTCCTGTTGTTGCGACTTATGGGATGAATGGTCACCCAAACTTTGTCACCAGGTTTATAATATTTTCTTCTTCGTCGATCGAAGTTTTCTTTCTGACAATCCTGTTTCTTTACGGGATTCGTCCTGTAGGGATACGTTGCTATTGGAGGTTGATCACCCGTGTCAAAACGGTGTTCAATGAAATAGGTGTGCTCTACCCCTGTTTGAAAACATGCCTCAATTCTGTCCAGGAGTATATTGATATTTCTTGCCTGTTCTGGAGTTAGATTTTTAACCTCATCTTCTCGAAGTTCAAACGCGCTAAGAGTTATATCTTCTAATGTCTTCTTGAAGAATTTGTACTGTTTCCAAGGATTTCCGGAAAAAAGCCATTTTCCACCCTGAACGTCAAGAAAGATACCAGCTGCATTGAGGAAATCAAGTCCTAGCAAAGTCTTATTTCCTTTGGCATCAGGCAATACTAGAAATTATGTTGAAATAACTTTGCCTTCAATGCACAGGTCGACGACAGTACTCAGAGCCATAATGGTCTGTCGAATGCCATCATAATAGAAATCATCTTGTTCGTAAAGGTGACATCATGCTCTTGTAGGAATTTAAACATCTTTTCACCTGCAATGGTATAGGAAGCACCGGTATCAGCACATACAGCAATCTTTTCTCCAAAAATTTTGTGAATAATCATACTTGTGGGATACAAGTTTGAATTCAAGTTGAATAACGTCATACAGTTCACTGCTGTTTCCATTTCATTAGCTCTCGGGTATTTAGGATACTTTGACTTGACGACACCAGGAGTCCCACATCCGTAACACTGTATGGGGTTTCTTCCTTCATTTTTGAAACTTGGGGATCTAGGTACAGTTCTAGAGGGTCCAGATGAGTGGTATTCATGGGATCCTCCAACAGGTTGATTTTTCTTTAATGGAAAAAGTTTCCTGAATTCTTCTTTCTTCTTGACAGTCTGATTTGAATTACTTTTCACTCCAGGCCTTAGGTTGTCATACGCGTTCAACTTATCGGCCAATTCCAAAGGATCGTTCAAATCCGCCCAAATATCCAGAAAATGTTCTTTGATATTTGCTGGAGTTTTTTTTTTTTATCTTATCAGCAATTATCAGACTTTTAAGTTGGTCAAACATGGTTATCTTCAACTCTTTGATCCAACCTTCAAAATAAGAACTCAATTCGAAATAAAAGTCTCGCCATGTCGAATCTGGGTTTTTCTTCTGTTGGGAAAAGTACTTCCTAAACCTATCCCCTGTAACTCGAAATCTTTTGAGAAGCATTTCCTTTACCTTTTCATAGTTTTGAGCATCATCTTCATCCTCTCTTGCGATGAGCTGAGCTATATCAGGTGGCAATGAGCCAATCAGGTATTCTGTCCAAGTTTTTTCAGGGATGTTCAAGAACTTCACTTGACGTTCGAAAATTGTCAAGTATAGACTCATTTCATCTTCCTTCGAATTGATTTCCGGAATAATTCTATATAACTCAAGCTTTGGGTTTTCTAGCTGTTGGCTTGTAACAGGTGCTTGTGACAGCTTCTGCATTTCAAGTTGAATTTTCATTTTTTCCACTTCGAATTCTCTTTCTCGTTGCTGAGCAACAACCACGGCTTTCTGTTTCTCCTCCAGTTCCGCAGCTTTTTGTTTTTCTGTTGCAGTAATTTCTTCCACAATGACGCTGAGCACATCTTTGACGAAGTCCTCATTATACCTATCGCTGTTAGTTATGAGATCTTTTAGTTCAATAATTTTGAGATTGTCCGACGGAGCCAGACCCAATTCTGTTGCCAACATTCGTAAATTCTCTTTTCTAGACCTTCCCAAAAAAGCCATTTTTCGTCACTTTAAACTATTTCAAAGTTAATTTAGTAAAGTTCAATTAAAGTTAATGAATTAAAGTTCACTCAAAACTGTTAATTCTGTGATCTGAAAATATTATAGTCAAACAATACTTATGCACTTAAAACTTCCGATACATACAAAAAAGTACTCTATACTATAATACACTCTTCCTGAATGACAATACAATTCTCTAATTTCAAAATGTGCTAATTAATTTTCACATCAATATTAATGAGATTTAAAAAAAATGAAACAAATTCTTCAATATCAACTATCTTCTAATTTCGTACTTCAAAATCAAAATAATAATATTTCAATAATATTCATTATTAATCAAAAGAGTATCAGCAATTAACATGAAATCATTTAAATTAAATCAAAGAAAAAATTCGTTTTCGTTAACTTAAATCAATTAAATTGTTTTAATCAAAAGCAATTCAAATACGTTTAAATAGAAATACCATTCATAAATTATTTCACCCATTCCGAAATTAACACTATTACAAACTTGTTTACACTTAGAAGTACTTGCAATTATTCCCCAAAAATTTTTAAATAAAAAGCATAAATGTTTATACTTTATCAAAACATACAAGTTTTCAAAAATGTTATAGTAACACTTCGTAATAAATCATGTACTTCACAAAATAATTATTTTTATATTAGACATAAAAAGTAAAAAAAAAAAAACCAATTATGATAAAAATTGCATTCAACTTAAAACTTAAATAAAAGTTTAGTAATCAAACAAGAATCAACGTGAAATTATTTGAATAAATACCAATCGCAATAATTTCTTGATAACAAAAGTATAAATATATATATATATATATATATATATATATATATATATATATATATATATATATATATATATATATATATATATATTAATGGCATAAAATTCTTAATTAGTGAGTAAATATACATTCATAAATAACCTTCAATTAACTTTAATCAGAACAAGGAATAGAATGCAAGTTTCGTTTTCAAAAAAGTATTAAGAATACTGACAAATAAATAAGGGAAAATATCACTTAAAATTCAATTACGTTACTATATACTGTAACACAAAATACATACTAAGAGCAATAATATATAATCATTGTTCTTATACAGAATAACAAAGTAAGATTATTTAGAATAAACAACACTTATCTGTTCACAGGTTTTCTGGATGAAAACAATATTTATTTATTCACAGGGTTGCGAATTCTCTATTTGTTGTCGGGTGACAACGCCTCAACCTAAGTGGAAAACGCAAGAGAAAGCTGGGAATTGTGTGTTTCGATCGGTCCGACGTTTTGGCGCCAATTTGTAACGGTTCTCTTACGTCATTACTGGGTAAACCAAAATAATGGATAAGATCTAGGGGTAATTTAAAATAGTTTTAATGACATAAAATTACACAGTTACAAAGGACAGACATTTAGACACAATACAAGTTAAACATTTAAAGGAACTAAGGGGAAGTTAAATACATTACATAGTCCAGGATTGGACAGCGAGAGGAGTAACGTTTACTCGTTCAAATCCCAACTTTCTCTGGCGGTAATACAGGGCTTCACTCGGTAACACTTCCATTACAAGTACCGCCATCTACATTTAGGTCTTCGAATGAAACCAAGTGTTCAGTCAGCAGGGGATCTGTTTCCCGTTCCGAGAAAGATTTGGCCCATAAGTGCCAGAAATCTTCTGTCACCCTCCAAGTATATAGTTAGTTATTTTTTTAACGAGTATTCATGAGTTCTCAACGCTGGTCCCATGGGAGAAGGGGGAGGGGACGTTAAGGAAGAATTTCGACATATCGGACAAAAGTAATGAAAAGCACGATCAAGATTTATGATATGCTTAATGACGAATGAAAAGAATGGGGCAGAATGAACCTCAGAAAAAAAGACCCTTTATTGAAGAAAACTGGGGAAATTTTGCGTCAATTTGAGACTTCCGAGCTAATTTCTTTTAGACAAGACAAAAATCGAAACAACAAAAACCGTTAAACAACAAAAAAGGTAACTATATTTTCACTTTCAAAATTATCTTTTCGATTTTTAAGATTTAATGCCCAGGTATTTAATCATTGCGTAAGATAAAGTGAAAAAAAATATTTTGTTGCATTTGTGCTACAACTATTTTGTTTATTTATTTATATAAATATAAGTAACTGTCATCACAGTTTCTTAGAATACTTTCATATTGATTAACATATTTAAGTGAATGTTTTCGTAGCTTGAATGTACTGCAATCTTAAAACATTTTCAATTGGCATTGTTATTCAAATGAAAGAATGTTAGACCATTAGGAGATTGACTCACCATTTACACAGTAATAATTTAATGCCCTCGTTAAGGAGCAATTTGCTTTTTCGTATGGTCACTAATCATTGACCAAATTTTATATTTCACCCAATGTGTTAGAGATCTCAGAAAAAACAAACCTTTATTGAAGACAACTGGGGAAATTTTAGTCAATTTGTGTCACAAACCAACAGACTTTTGGCACCGTTAAAAACTAAAATCGATGAAAATACCATGGCGGCATTTTTTATTTTGTTTATTTTAAACGCAGTAAAATGCATTTAAATATTTTGACAGCTAACTGTCAGCAGTTTAAATGTCCATTGATTAACATATTTTGAATTTTTTACTTGAATGTAATAAATCCATTATTTTGGCATTGTTATTCAGAGAAGCAGAGGAATCCGTTAGACTGTTATCAGCAAATTGTTTATTTACACAGCTTAATTTAATGCTTGCTGTGCAATTAGTTTTTTAACTTCATAGAAACCTAAAACAGCATTTTAATGCTACGTTCAATCATAATTTTTAATTTCAATCATACATTCATTCATTTTATTAAAGTTGATATCGCAATCACAAACCAACGAGACAACCATGGCGGCATTTTTTAGATAAATGAAAAGCCGATAGGTGTATGGAAATATGATTGTGAAGTGAACAAAAAAAATTCAGTTTTTTCAAAGGTACGCCTGGAAAAAATCTCAAACTTTCTAAATCACCGAACTTTTTGCGTCAACTTTCATGCTACTTTCTCGGATTCTTACAAAACCTATCAAGGAATTCCCCAGGGCTGCATTTTGAGTCCAACTCTTTTCTCATTATTTATTTCCGGGGTTGAAAAATATGTTAACCCTTCTCAAATTGGACTTTCCGCTGATGATGTCGTTTTGTGGTGCAGTGATGCAGTGATGCAAATATTAGCAAAATGGAATCCCAGCTGAATAGGTCCTTAGTAAATATTCAGGAATTTGCAAACAACCACAAAATTACTTCCAATGCTTCAAAGTCTACTGTCAGCCTCTTCACGACTAATAGGCATCTTTACAACTATTCTCCTGAAAATTTTCTAATGAGTGAGCGCTTGAATTACAGTAAATATCCTACCTATCTTGGTTTCACTTTAGACTCGGAAGTGAACTGTGGTAAACATATTGAGAAAATAGCCGATAAAGCAAGAAAGAGACTTAAGATCTTAAAATATCTTTCTGGCAGAGACTGGTGTTCAGACGCTTCTACACTTAGAATAACTTATACTACCTTGGTTCGCCCAGTCCTTGAATATGGATATAAAATCTTTCAAGTAGCATCTCCAACAAACTTGACAAAACTGGAGAGAGTGCTGCGAGTATTTTCACGGACCCCTTAGATATAGTTGCCTTACTGAGATAGTTCTGTACGAGGCAGACATCCAACCTCTTACTATGAGATTCGAAGTCAACTCATATAGGTATTTTAACAAAATTAAAAGCTTTGGATCCTTCAATAGAACCTCTTCTTTCATTGTAAATTGGACAAGTAACCAACGTTTAAAGCGAGACAGCCCACTTAATTACATGCGTAAACATGGTTTTATTGATTTCAATGTTGACACATCTACACCTTTTAGCTGCATCACACCTATTGATTATTTTAATCATGTTGAATTCCGGGAGGAATTATTGACCAGTACTCCCAAGCATAGCAGCCATCCGAAATTACTCAGACAACTGGCACTTGAAGTAATAAATGACATACCTGATCAAGCCTTGATTGTTTACACAGATGGTAGTCGTTTGGATACGGGCAGAGCAGGGAGTGGTATTTTTAGTAAAACTCCTGGGAACGATGTTAAAATCAGCATCAGGAATCCTGACCACTGTTCCGTCTTTAGATCGAAACTCATTGCTATTAGTGGTGCTCTCTCGATCATGTTCTCAACTCTTTTAAGGACAGTATCTGAAACCTGACAGACAGCAGAATCTCCATCCAATATTTGAAAAATTGGCCAAAAATTATGGATAGTACTGGTCTAGATATTTTATCCCATTTAGTTAGGCTTAGTCAGAGGAAACAAGTATGTCTCCAGTGGATTCCATCACATGTGGGTGTGTCTGGAAACGAAGCTGCTGATGAGGTGGCTGGTAGGGGATGTGATCTCCCTAACCCCAGTTCCACTATCTTGACCCATACGGAAAATCATTCCTTCCAAAGAAATAAAATGAATTTGACTTGGCGAAACCCTCCTGCTCACCACTGTTACGAGTCCTGGCCTATCTATACAGTGCAGGAGTTCCAGGGCTCATCAGACGGCCTTGGCGCGCCTCAGAAACGGTCACCTGCGTTGTATGACTTTTGTACAGGGGGTAAAGTCTTTCTTTACCTGTCTCTGCTCTCTCCTTGCTTCTCCTGCTCATCTTCTGGACTGCTGGGGCATTTCCCTGCGACAGTTGTATGAAGAGCAAGACCTGGTGTGTGAGACTATTACGCGGAAAGGTCAAATGGACTTGGTGTAGGCTTTCGTGCTCCAAGGAGATTGGAAACAACAACAACAAGAAGAATATTATTTGCCTCTCGTATAAAAATAATTCATTTAGTCACTTATGAAAACGGTAGTAGTTCATTTAAAATACAAAACACTAATGAGCCTTTGAGTACATTTATTAATTAGTTACCATATTTAAAAGGATCCCAACAATAGCGCGAAATTGAAATAAAACAAAGTTATATTTATTTTGATGATTTTGTTTGTAATCATAACGTGTGTGCATTACGATAATTTTGTTTAGTAATATATGTAAATGAAACAATCTACAATTTCTAAATATTTAATTTAAATTGTTTCAAACTGTGAAAAGAATTTTTTCAAAGAAATAAAGCACATTAAGTTTTCTTAAAGATACACGCACATTTTTTGTTCTTTTTACTGAGGTAACATGTGAAATAAACTCATAATTTTTTTCTAATATACTCTAAGACTGCTAAGAGAATTATTATTTTGTAAGATTGAATTTGAAAAGCACAAATTATTTTCTCTTTTTGTTTTTATTGCTATTTTAAGAGTGATTTGCACGATACCTTCTTGATTAAGATCTTTTGCCCAGAGAATTTGAAAGAATATTTAATGCAAACTAATAATTAATTATGTGTATAATTAATTATAAAAATACATAAAATCGTATAATTTCTGTAAAATATTGCATAACATTCTGTATGCTTCTAATAAAATTAATCAAAATTCCTCTTTAACAACCTATATAGCAATATTTAAAATCTTTAAAAAAAGGTAACAATAAGAATATGTCAGAACTATTGCAAAAATTTCTCATAAAAAGCATTTAATGAAAGGTTTATTTTTACAGAACCATAATAAATGTTGAAAAGTATAGGTAATATTTTTTAGTTGTTCCTAGTAGTATAAAATTATTTAATTAAAGTGATAGAAAATGCATTACAGAAATAAAAATATGATACACTTAATTTATAAAGTAGATAAGTGAATTCAAACAAAACAGAAATGTGAAAAATTATTCAATAAGTATTAAGGTTGTATAATCTTGAGTATTTTTAGTGTAATTAAGATACAAATTTAATTAAAAAGTTTTAGATTTCTTTTGTGATATTGTGGCCTTTGTCAAAAAGTTTTGAGTTACCTTAGAAATTTCGAATTATTCTAGAAATGTTTTATAGTTCTATTTAGTCCCAAAGAATTAAGATATTTGAAAAAACAAATAAACAACTATAATAATAATGTTAATGTTTTATTAACTTATATTTAGAAACCTTAAAAGGAAACTACAAATTCAGAGTATTGTTATTGTATTCCTAGTTTTTTTTTAAAAACCTTAGAATTTTTGAAAGCTTATTTTTGGTGGAGATATTTTAATAGTTTTGATATAAGTAATCTGGAAGCCAATTTTATTCTAAAAATGAAACTTATATGTTTAAAAAAACAATTAATTAAACAAAATATGTTTGTATTAAACTAGAAATTTCATAATTCAGTCAGAAAATTTGAAAAAAAGATAAAATATAATTTTTTGAGAGTTTGGAAAAAAATTAAAAAGATTAAGATTAATATTTTAATTTTCTAAATATTTCATGGCAAAAATTTACAGTTTGCAATAATAAATAGAAAATTTAAAAAAGTTTAAAAGTTTAGATTCGATTAAAAAAGAATTTAGTTATTTTCTAATCCAAAATTCATAACTTTATTTTCAAGCTGCTCTGTCCTCCACTGATATCGATCCAGATTTTGAAGAGGGAGACACAGTTAGAAATAAATGTTTTATATGTATAGACACATAAACATTTGGGAAGAACGTGACTTTCAAGGAGACAACTAGTACACATCCACTTTCAGATGAATTTTTGAAAAGAAAAAAAAAAACCCTATTGCTGGAACAATAAGAGAAAATAGAAAAGAAATGCCAAAATAAGATATAGACGGTATATAGCTCTTCGATGAAATAACTTCATTCAAAGATATTTTTTCTGGTAAAAAACAATTAACTGAGATAATAGAAATTATAGTGGAAAATGATCTTATTCCCTGTTTTCCCAATTTCGCTTTAGCGCATTAAAATTTTTTTTAAACCTAACTTGTTTCTGTAGCTTCCGATGAATGAAGTTTCAGTAAATTAAAAATCATTAAAAATTACTTGAGAAATAATATGACACAAGAAAGGCTTTCAGATTTAGACCACAGTCTCAATTAAATCCGAAATCTCAGAAAAAACTGATTTAACCGAAACTATTAACAAATTTGCTTCTCAGAAAGCCAGAAAAGTTATTTTTTATTGTTACAGTAAAATCTGGCGTATCACGTGCTCTACACATATTCGCCGTATAACACGCACGCCCTTTTTTACGAAGAAATCAGAAATGCATGTGCGCAATGATCTTGTGTTTTGAAGACCTTTATTCGAATCTTATTCTAAGCTTTAGTAAAGAATAGTGAACTTTCAGAATTTTACAACTCTTCAAGTTCATAAGGAATGTTATTTCTTTCACAGAAACAGTATTTCGATATATGTAAAAGTCTAATCTTTTTCTATGCTCATCTTTTTGTATTTTTAAAGATCTCATTTTTATACCCGGCGTATAACGCGCACCCGTAAATTTCGATCTTATTTTTTGAGATAAAAAGTGCGCGTTAAACACCGGATTTTACGGTATTGTTTATTACTTAGTCTTATTACTTACTACTTAGTCTTAGTCTGTAGGACTTAGTAGGACTGATTTATATATTTTTCGTTTCACGAGATTTGTGCCTTAGTATTTATTTTTATTAGATTGTATTTTTTGAGTAAATTCTGTTGCTCTGCATTTATAACTATAAAATATAAATTTTCATTTTAAAGGTTATATTATTTTTGTTAGTTTATTATTGTGTTAAAGCATTTTGTCACTATTATAACTTATTGCCTGGCTAAAAAATGAAGTTCTGCACTTGAAATTTTATTTGAGTTATTTATAATATGTTTTACTTTTTATTCTTACATAAGTAGATGACTTTTTACGTCAACGTTAAGTATTATTCGAAATATGAAAAGTTCTCTAGGGGGGGGGGCACATTAGGTGTTTGCACGAGGGTGGCCGATACCCTAGGATCGGCCCTGGATGTTAGTGTAGCTTCCAAATACGATGTTACGAAATAAATTGAATCGAATGATTTGAAACTAATAAATTAATGTAGAGAAATGCTTTTCTGTGTGGAAGGGAGATTTTCTTAGTTAGTACAAGAAAACTTTAATTTTTTGCTTATAAAAAGAACTGTATATATGTTCGTAGTAAACCTGTTAATGACAGAAGAATATTTACGGAAACTAGTTTGTGTGGAAGGCTTAACTGTAATTTTCACACATCAGAAGCCGCTGTATTTCTTTTGTTTTACTTTAAAGCTTCAGATCCTGAACGTTCATTTTGAATTTAATTTTATGAAAATAAAATTAATTTTCGCATTCTGTTAGATTTTAAAATAAATGGGTGTAAAGCGAAATCAAGAAATTACTGTAATGTCAAACAATCATCAGGCATATGCTATTACTGAAGACGAAGTGGCTTTATATGATCGCCAAATACGATTGTGGGGTTTGGATTGTCAAAGACGGTGAGTTAAGCTTCTGAATTATAAATCAAACTAATGCTTCAGATTTATTGGTATGATGCATTGGGCTCAAGTGTCAATGCTTTGTAACTTATTAAGTTTTTTTTCTTTTGCAAAAAGTCATTTCAATCTCTTAATTTGTTTAAATAAATGACACTTTTGACGTAGCTTTTTTGTTTGGATTTTTATTAGTTGATGGATTCAAAGTTAGCACTAGCATATGTTGTAGCTTTTAGTAAACTGTATTCAGGTGTGTGAAACTTGCGTCCCGCAACGAACATTTTTGCGGTACAAAGTAATATGTAATAAAGTATCAAAATTTCTCTAAAATAGGGAAGATAGTGGGAGAGCCCCCAGAGAAGAGAAATGGCGTGTCAGAACGTAAACGTTAAATTGTTAAGATTTTATTTATAACATTTAAGATAAAAATATAACAGATTTTTTTTTGTTGGCCCACCTAAAGTGTATACTTTGTTTTTGGCCCATGTTCGAACATGTGCGTGGCTTGAATTACGGAGAAAACCCTTGCCTAACTTACTATTGGAAAAAGATTATACTTCTGCAAACATCATGAAATTCTTTTTTGACATTTTACTGAATAATTGCATTTGCTCATTACATTTAAGACATTTTTGAAGAATCAATAAAATCAATCAATTCTTTCTTGCATTCAATAACGTAAAAAATACGTGTATTTTTACAAAGTATGGGTGCCCAACAACAAAATGAAATTTGAAAGCAGCAATATCAGTTAATATGTTGTATTTAAAACAGGTTTGGCATCGCCAACCAAAGTCGCGCCAAGGGTTTTGAGTGAACCAGATGGTAGCAGAGAAGATCAAGTGTCAGGCAACGTTAAATTGTTCTTTTTATTTATGCAATAGGTGTACAGACACCCTGTTTTACATTTTAAAGATTATTCGATGAAATTCTTTTTGTTTGACATTTTACTGAATAATTGCATTTCAAAACTATTAAGAATTTTTGGAATCAATAAAATATATTGTAAGTATATAAGGAATTTTTTTTTAAGTATGGTTAAAGTGTAGAGCAGCAATATCAGTTAAATGTAAAACAGCCTTGGCATAGTCAATTTTTTGGGGTGCCAGATTCGGTCAACAGGCAACTTAATTTAGCAATAGGTGTACAGGGGATTTACAAATTGTAATTTTGCAGTATAAATAAAGAAATATTAATATGAAATTTAAAAATATTCATAAAGCTATTAATATTGCATAAAAATAAAAACTATTTTTTTCAGTATAAGAAAATCGTAAATTAGAATATTAAAGAAAAAGTCTTATTTGAGCTTGGGAAAGTTTTTCTAAAGGAGGGTAAATTTCTTTCACACACATTTCCATACATACCTCTCTTCAAAAACTCATACAATTTGTGACTGTTTTCTATGAAACATTAAGTTCAAAAGAAATTAAGTCCCGGTTCTACTTTCGTACACACATGTTCGTCGACATCAGAACCTTAAGCATCTTTGGCTTACTTTCTTCAAAACAACCATTCTTTCCTGTGGAACATGTTATACAATGTGCATTTGCTCCTTTCTTTCTGCATTCCCAAATATATCCATTACTAAAATTCTTTTTAATCACATGCATTGCGTACTTGCAAACCAAACATTCAGCATTTTCAGCTATCAATCCTTTTTCCATGCATCACTATATGACAGACAATTTTCCCTTTCGTTCCAAATCATTAAAAAAAAAAAAAAAAAAACGTAAATCGTACCTTTTAGTCCTATTTGTCAGGTTAAGTCGAAAGAACAAACGAAAAACAGGAAAATAGAATTTTTAAAAATTGCGCATATAAATTTAAAAAGTCTTTCACGGACAAAATCTAAGTGCAAAATGAAAATTAACAAATAAATGATGGAATTGTTAGTTTGAAAATTGTCTGTCTTTTTAAGAACATCCACAATTTTTTTAAAGTAACTAATAGCAATTTATTATGTGACCTTATCTGCATAAGACCACATGTAAAAAAAATCAAGAGTTACCAAATTATATAGTGCTAAAATGAATTAATTATCTCACCATGATATCTAGATAAAAATAGCCAACCCGTTCTACACTTTAGCTGAAAAGATTTATGCATCAGATAACTTGTTTTATTCTATATTTTACTGAGTATTAGAATTCTTAAAATACTTTAGTGTTATTTACATAATATCTTTAAAAATATTTATACATCTAAATCATACTAAACTTAACTCAGTGGCGCAACAGCCCATGCAGGCCAAGGCCTACTGTGACTGTGTCAATTTATGTGACCTTAAGTGTTGGAATACATGTTCAGATGTTTTGGTCAAGTAGTCAGTCTCATGTGAAAACATCCCCAATGTTCAGTTCTCAAGCAGGCTTGGTATCCATTTATAAACTCACTGAGGGGATGAAAGACTGAGTCAACCTTGCCCAGCTTGGGATTTGAACCCCGGACCTGTGGCATTGAAGTGTGATACACTACCATTCAGCTGCTGGGCTTATCTAAATCATAGTTCTTTGAAAATTGTTTAACACAAAACTGAGGGAACCAAAATATTTTTTTGTGTTAAAAGAGAATTTCATGTTAAAAAATATTGCAAAAAAAAACAAACATGCATTGAACAAAATTAAGTTTATTAGAGCAGCAGTCACCAAACTGTATGATCTTACAGACCAGTAAATTCATAATTTAAATCCCATGGACCACCAATAGAACTTTTTAAGTGTCAAATATATTTATAAAAAAAAAGAAATATGATCTGAAAACAGATAAAATGTAACTAGGTAATAAATTGAAACTATTGATTTTAACCAAATTATGAAATCTAAAATAAAAAAAAGATCCCAATAAAAATCAAATAAAAGAAAATATGCACATTGTTGATTTTTAAGATCATACTCGGCTTAAAAAAACACCAATGTACCGAAAATACACAAAAAACTTCCTTAACTCTCCAAGCGGTTAGCACGGAAAATTCCGTCATTGTAAAGATGCTTTGAAAATGCACTGCACAGGTTTTTTTGCCTTCAAGTAACATTTTCAAAAGCAATTGAGCTGTACTTTTCTGAAATTCTTTCCCCCTTTTAAAGGTTTAACATCTTGGAAGATAATAAGGGACAGTGGAAGCAACACAGCAGAACACTGATAGGAAGTTTTATGGCTCGCAGGGAACCCTGTGTTTTGACCTGGAGCAATCGTAAAAAATCGAGGAAAAATTTCTTTACACCGCAGGAAGTGTTTGTTTGTTAGCTGGTATTTTAAAAGTTTTGAAAAGTCCCAACACATAAGTAAAATATGTTACAATTCCCTTTTGGTTTCATATTAATTTGAAAGTGTAACAAGTTGGGCGTGTCAGGGCAATCTGCTATTTTATATAGTTAGACAAATTATCTTTTTTTAAGTATATTCTTTCGCCTCATTTTTCTTATCTTAACCAATGCTTTCAGTTTTTGAAACATGATTATTTCATTATAAGATGCCAAAAAAATTAATAAAACACCAAACACTTTAATATTTCAAACCTTTTCAACTTTCCAACCACTAAAAATGAATTCATTTAAACTTCATCAAATAATTTGAAACATTTTCTTACACTTTGATAAAAATAATAATGAAAAAAAAAACTAATTAACATCTATTAGTTTTTTTTAGATTTCAAAGCTCAAGTGTTCAATGAAGTTTACATACAGTGCCTAGTTATATATTGTTAAAATACACCGAATTATATTTGAATTTTAAGTGCTTGAACTTCAGTTTACATCAAAGACAACATGAATGAAGATTTTCCCACATTTTTTTATAACTTGAATGTTTGAATAAGTGGTAATCAAAAATATACGGAAACATTTACAGTAGACATTTATGCATATAAATAAACATAAAAATCAATTTTAAATTCGAGCTATTCAAAAACATTTGAATTATTCTTCAAAAATATCTATTTATGCAATATACCTCAACATTTACCTTTTTTTAAAGGCTAACTGAATAAGTAATTAAAATGTGGATATTTTTTGAAATCTTGACCGTATAAAGCTAGAAATTTTATGTTAGAAATTTCATTTGAAGTTTCGAAAAAAAATGTATCGTGCAGTGAAAAATTATTTACCATAAGTCCTAGCAATTCTTTGAGTATAATATAAATTTCAAATTTTATTATATAGCTTCTTTGGTATTTTTTAATATATTTCGAAGATTTCATACAATTCAGTTGAAAACTGCATGCTAAGAGCAAAAAAATATACTAAAAAAAGTTTTTTAAATACAATAAAAGCGTAGGAATGAAAAATTTTGGTATATCTGAGTAGGATTTATTTTTTGAAATACTTAATATTAATTAAATGGTTAAGCTATTATTAATTAAATGGTTCGCTATTCAAAAACATTTGAATTATTCTTCAAAAAATATCTATTTATGCAATATACCTCAAAACCTTTTTTAAAGGCTAACTGAATAAGTAATTGAAATGTGGATATTTTTGAAATCACCGTATTAGAAATTTTAGTTACAGAAATTTCATTTGAAAAAAAAAATGTATCGTGCAGTGAAAAATTATTTACCATAAGTCCCTAGCAATTCTTTGAGTATAATATAAATTTCAAATTTTATTATATAGCTTCTTTGGTATTTTTAATATATTTGAAGATTTCATACAATTCAGTTGAAAACTGCATGCTAAGAGCAAAAAATATACTAAAAAAATTGACGAATATACAATAAAGTTTTACATAGAAGCAAAACTGAGAAGCTAAAGCGTAGGAATGAAAAATTTTGAGTATATCTGAAGTAGTTTTTGAAATATTTATTTTAAAGTTCAGAAAATTTGTGTGCGTTATGTTATACTTAATATTAATTAAATGGTTAAAATAATATGTTAATAATAGTCATGTAATCGTTTGATGACACATTCATATACTAATAAAAATTATAATGGTCATTGATGCGAATGTCAAGAATTTTATGTAATTTTAAATTCAGACATTAAGATATTGATGTAGAAAATATAAAACGACCATCTAAAATACATGAAAAATGCAGTCTGCTATAAAATTATCTGGACAAACAAAATACGGCATTTTCATATACTATGTCAGAGCCGGCTTAGTCAGGAGCGATCTGGAAAAACAGAGGGAACCGCGGATTTGATGGATGGCGCTCTAGCTTTTAAAGTTCTCAAGGAAAAAAAAATATATATATAAATTACAAATGCAAAAATAAGTCTTGTAATTTTCCATACATTTTTATAACAATGAATTGTGGAATTGGCTTCCAATACATTGTTGTGTTTGAAGCCTAAGGTAACCAACCCTACTTTAGATAGATTTGTACTACTTTTTCGTAACCGTATTCGTTTTAAAACTAATTTGTGCTGCCAAAATACACCTTTTGCACTCTTTAAAATTTATGTAAACTATAACGGTTAATTTTAATTTATGCAACTTGTGAAATGTTCATAATTAACCATTTCCATCTAAACAGTTTACATGAAAAAAAAAGTTTGGACTCCCTCATTCATTAGGGAATTATATAAGATTCTAACATTAAGTTTTATTTTTCACCGAATAGGGTCGAGTGGTAGTGTATCGTGCTTCCACACCGCAGGTCTGGGATTCTATTAACGGGCTGGGCAAGGTCGACTCTGCCTTACATCCCCGCTACATTGGGTTGATAAATGAGTACCAAGCTTGCTTCGGGTCTTAAACACTGAAGGTCTCTGTTCAGACAGACCACCAAATCGGGACATCTGTTCATGCACCTCAGCGCCCAATGGTCACGTATATTGGGATGGGCATAGTAGTTCCTGTCCCTCATGGATTGTTGTGCCACTGAGTTTGAGTTTTAAGTTTGAGGATTGCCTCACTTAGGGGATACCCCTTAGATAAACATGTATTTCCACTCATTTGCAATTAAAACATTTTTCTTTCAATTACGTTTATTTCAGAAGGAAGTTGGATTTTTCAAATGTATTTGCTTAATAACATGTATATTTGTGTATTATATTAAAATTTTGATCCATCCAAAATTACATGTTTTTTGCTCCTCTAAAAGCTATTAGCATTTTAGAACTGATCTTACAATCCATATACGTTTTATAGTATATTTAAAAATGATAAAGACATTTTTACGACTGTGTGAGCTTTTATGCCTTGTTTATAAATATAAAAAATGGCATTCAGCTACAGTTTTTAAAATGTACTGAAATAAGTGGAGGAATAGGATATTTACATGTTATGAATATTTTTGACTGCAGTGAGATATATTTATATTTCAGTTTCTTTACAATTTGAATAGAAGTTGTAAGCCACACACACACACACACACACATTTTGCGAATAGTTTGATATTGAATATAAACCCACATAGGCTGTTTAATATTGTAAAGTGTTTATTTTGATACCAGCACACATTAAAATAAGGCTCATTTGCAGTTATATGATCAGCTTTAGTGATATTTAAATTTTCAAAAATAGTCTACACGTACGAAAACATTCTTTCAAAAAAACACACCACATCTCATACTATGTCTTCCATACAGCAGGAAATATTTGTGTATACTCAAAAAACTTAATACAGGATACATTTCAAAATGTTAAAATTGTTTTTAAAATTTGGTATGGATACATTGTGGAACTGTCGGTTAACTTCAGTGAACAAAATTGTTTTAAGTGTACTGTTTTGAAAGACAAAATTAATTCGGGAGAAGTTTTCTCACAATAGAATTTGTAATTACTGAATTGTGTGAAAATGAAGTTATCGATGTGTGACATTTTTCCTTGTAATAAAAGAAACAGAAAGATAAGAAATTAAACTTGAGTAGAAAATTGTTAGAAGTACTTTCATGCGCATTTGAAGAAGTATATCCCCCATTTAAATTAAAAATTATTGACTGAATGTGTGTTATGTCCATCACAAATGTAGAAAAGAAATTTTTATTTAATACAAGAAGTTCAAAAAGGAGAACACTAGGAATGAAAATTTAGATTTTTTCCGAAAAATATTCAGTTAACATAAAAATATCATTTATATGATTTTAATTAAAATAAATTAAAAGTATTGAAATCCTTTTTTATGTTATTTTAAATTAAAAATATAATTGAATAGAGAAAGATCGGTTTTATTTCATAAATATAATCACCGTATGCACCATTTATTGTCTTATTGTTTAAAAAAAGGGATAGGGCCTTTGCTCTTTTTACCTCATTACTTTTTTAAAAAACTGGAAAGTGAGCGAGTTTTCTTACTCTCATATTCAAAAATGAATACAGGATGCTTTTTTCTGGCACAAATTGCAATACCAAAATATATATATATTTTTAATTTTTAAAAAATGACAGAAAAATAAATTTTGTTTGAAGAAAATATAATTATTTTTCAATTTCTAACACACTATTTATTTCATTTCTTCCTTTTTTTTTACCCTTCATTTTGTTTTAGTTTTAGTGTGACTGAACATATAGGGGAAACGACCGACATATAAGATTGCCCAAGGCAACTTAACAGCTAGCTGTAAACGATTGATCTCTTGGTTCTTACTTGACAAAGGGACCGAACTAAGTCATAAAATTGTCCCCGTTTGACCTTCCATGTTTTAAAAGGGGGAAAGGAAAGAAGACTATTGCATTTTTAAAGCGAACGGCAAAATAACAGTAAATGCTTTCGGAATAACTTTTCAGGAGGAAGCTAACCACCCAGAGGGTTAATAACCTAACTAATATATTAAATATCTTTTATATTGATCTCAATACGTCTGTAAGCCCACCTTTAAATACTTCAGCTGATATACATATGCAACATACTGGAGAGTGAAACATTAGAAGAGTGCGAAACAAGATGAGACAAAACATGTTGCTAAAACAATGCAGCTACAGCAGTATGACATTTACTGTAACGTTATTCTATGAAGTAGCATTTTTATGACTTCTCATGTATTGTTATGAATTGAATTATGTTTCAATGCATCTTTAAACATAACTTAATGTGATGTGTAAGTATTTTCCACATTTTTATGAGGATCAGCAAAATTTTCTCATGGACCACCACTTTGGCGACTGCTGTATTGGAGTGTATTTTTATTTATGTAGATATGTTTACATAAATGTATTCAAGAAAAAACAATGAAACAAAAACATTCATAATGAAATTAGCAACAAAATTTAGCAATACCAAAATGTTTACAGATTTTCATTTTCTGTTTCTGTTCAACAACCTTAAGAAGCTCCATCTTCATTTTAAGCAAAACAGCATTTCGGTTTTCCTGTGAGGTTTTCGCCGTAGTATTCGTAAATAATTCTTCTATGGGGGGGAGGAAATGCGAACCAAACTCGCTTATTTTTACTTACACGGTAATGTACACGCCACTGAATTCCAGAGTCAACTGATGAGATGTTTTTGTGTGGCATTCATAAGGTGGAGTGTGAAAGTAGCTTAGATAAACAAAATTGGCTCATGTCAGACTATTCCGAGGGTATTTCAAAGCCAAGTTAGACTACTTTAGATGAAACATGTTAAACCACCTCCCTTTCATTTCTCATCTCTCAAATCTAACCTGCATGGCTGGTGTTTTTCGTATTTTGTTTATTTCCAGAAAAGAAATCTTTTCGTGTTAAGTGATTTTTGTTTCCTGAAGAGAAAAAAATGTGTGAAAATACATAACAGTTTGTCGGGATTGTTGTATTATTTCGTGTTAACTGATATTTCATCTGAAACGTTTTCACGTTAACCATATTTTACTGTTTTAAAATCAATTTTTTTTCTCTTTTTACAATGGAATCATTTTTTTAAGTATTAACAAGTGAAAGTTTTATTTAATACAAGAATGGACTATAGTCACATGATAACTGAGCCATGTGTTTTCAGCCAATCAGTTCATAAATTAATGCAACTTCATAATTATATCATAAATATAATCACATGTTTTCGGCCAATCAGGTCATAAATTAATGCGACGTCATAATTATATCATAAATATAATCACGTGTTTCCAGCCAATTTGTTCATGTGCTTCACTGTTGCCAACTTTTGCTTTTTGCAGAAACTTTCTTTTCAGAAAGTACATATTTGTCAACGATATAATAATGCACATAGTTAAACAAGATGCACTTAATTTAAAAGTATTCGTATAATGTAAATATGATTTTTAATTTTGAAAACTGTTTGAAGAATTTTAACACGTGAACTCTTTGCCCAATCATCAATTTTTAAATGTTATCTAAACTTTACAAGTTGAACAACTGATATGTCAATCTTTAATCAATAGGAAACACGTGATTGTCGTTATCATGTGACCATTGTGAATGTAGTCCATTATGAATAAAAGTAAGAAATGTTTTTGATAGAATTAAGCATAATCATAATTTCTTGTATGTTGGAATAAAAAAGGTATGATAAATTAGGTATTTTCTTTCAACTTAAATAATCATATTTGCCATTGATAAAACTTTATTATTCATTTAATGACCAGTTTCTTTATGATAATTTTTGTCTTATAATTTTAATGCAGTTTGAGAGAATCCAGAATCCTTGTAATTGGCTTAAATGGTCTTGGAGCTGAAGTTGTCAAGAATCTCGCATTAATTGGAGTGAAATCCATCACAATAATGGATGAGACACCTGTAAGTATCTTCATTTTAAAAAAATCTTGTTAATTAAGCAAATAATAAATTTTTTATAATCATTTATTTTTAAAAAATTATTAAATAAGTTTTCCATAATATTTTTTAACCCTCCGAGCGGTTAGCACGGAAAATTCCGTCATTGTAAAGATACTTCAAAAATGCACTGCACGGGTTTTTTTGCCTTCAAGTAACATTTTCAAAAGCAGATTAGCCGTACTTTTCTGAAATTCTTTCCCCCTTTTAAAGGTTTAACATCTTGAAAGATAATTAGGGACAGTGGAAGCAATACAGCAAGACACTGATTAGAAGTTTTATGGCTCGCAGGGAACCCCACCCCATGTATTGACCCTGGAGCAATCGTAAAAAACCAGGGAAAAATTTCTTTACACCCCAGGAAGTGTTTGTTTGTTAGCTGGTATTTTAAAAGTTTTGAAAAGTCCCAACGCATAAGTAAAATATGTTACAATTCCCTTTCGATTTCATATTAATTTGAAACTGTAACAAATTGGGCCGTGTCAGGGCAATCTGCTATTTTATATAGTTAGACAAATTATATATCTTTTTTGAAGTATATTCTTTCGCTTCATTTTTCTTATCTTATTCAATGCTTTCAGTTTTTGAAACATGATTATTTCATTATAAGATGCCAAAAAAAAAAAAAAAAAAAATTAATAAAAAACACCAAACACTTTAAAATTTGAAATCTTTCAACTTTCCAACCACTAAAAATGAATAAATTTAAACTTCATCAAATAATTTGAAACATTTTCTTACACTTTGATAAAAAGTAATAACGAAAAAAAAAACTAATTAAGATCTATTAGTTTTTTTTTTTAGATTTCAAAGCCCAAGTATTCAGGGAAGTTTACGTACAGTGCCTAGTTATATATTGTTAAAATACACCAAATTATATTTGAATTTTAAGTGCTTGAACTTCAGTTTACATCAAAGACAACATGAATGAAGATTTTCCCACATTTTTTTTATAACTTGAATGTTTGAATAAGTGGTAATCAAAAATATATACGGAAACATTTACAGTAGACATTTATGCATATAAATAAACATAAAAATCAATTTTAAATTCGAGCTATTCAAAAACATTTGAATTATTCTTCAAAAATATCTATTTATGCAATATACCTCAACATTTACCTTTTTTTAAAGGCTAACTGAATAAGTAATTAAAATCTGGATATTTTTTGAAATCTTGACCATATAAAGCTAGAAATTTTATGTTAGAAATTTCATTTGAAATTTCGAAAAAAAAATGTATCGTGCAGTTAAAAATTATTTACCATAAGTCCTAGCAATTCTTTGAGTATAATATAAATTTCAAATTTTATTATATAGCTTCTTTGGTATTTTTTAATATATTTCGTAGATTTCATACAATTCAGTTGAAAACTGCATGCTAAGAGCAAAAAATATACTAAAAAAATTGACGAATATACAATAAAGTTTTACATAGAAGCAAAACTGAGAAGCTAAAGCGTAGGAATGAAAAATTTTGAGTATATCTGAAGTAGTTTTCGAAATATTTATTTTAAAGTTCAGAAAATTTGTGTGCGTTATGTTATACTTAATATTAATTAAATGGTTAAAATATGTTAATAATAGTCATGTAATCGTTTGATGACACATTCGTATACTAATAAAAATTATAATGGTCATTGATGCGAATGTCAAGAATTTTATGTAATTTTAAATTCAGACATTAAGATATTGATGTAGATAATATAAAATGGCCATCTAAAATACATGAAAAATGCAGTCTGCTATAAAATGATCTTGACAAACCAAATACGGCATTTTCACTTACTACGGCAGAGCCGGCTTAGTCAGGGGCGATCTGGAAAAACAGAGAGGGAACTGCGGTTTTGATGGATGCTGCTCTAGCTTTTAAATCTCTCAGGAAAAAAATATGTAAATTACAAATGCAAAAACTAAGTCTTGTAATTTTCCATACATTTTTATAACAACAAATTGTGGAATTGGCTCCCAATACTTTGTTGTGTTTGACAATATCTAAGGTAACCAACCCTACTTTAGATAGATTCTAGTTGCTGGCGCCATTTCCAATATTCTCTTGACTAGAGCTATTACGTCCTCTGAAAGTTTTTATCATGTTGAAGGGAAAGCGTTGTTATACTGCAAACTTCAAGTTAAAAGTTATAGAGAAGGCTACCAAAATCGGGAAGCTGCAAGGTTTTTCAACATTGATGAATTGAATATTTTTTTGAAGAGAAAAAGCAAGACCCAAACTTCGAAAATTATGATCGACGTTAAAGAGTCGATCGTCGGGGAAAACCTCACTGGCCAGAATTAGAGGAATAAATAAATAAATGGATTTTAAAAGAAAGAGACAGTGGGAAAGCAGTCTTGATCTTAATTTTTTTGCTGTTAACTTGCTAAATTAAAAAAAAAAAGTAATGTTTTGTTTAACAACTCAAAACATCGATGGCAGTAGCAAAGAATTTTTTTGTTTTATTGAGATTATCGTAAAAAATATTATCATACATACTTAAAAAGACGTTTCATAATCAATTTTTTTTCTGTACAATTTCTTACTTCTATTTTTAATTATATTGTTTATTTTTTATCTTATGTGGCACTCATTATTGGCAGTTTATATTTTGGTTATTCGCAGTAAAAACTGCCGTGGATTATACAGCGCTGCAGATTATACGTTTTTTTTTACTTGAAAAAACGGCTTTGCGGATAATACGCCGCTGCAGATTATATACAGGAAAATACAGTAATTATTATCGTATTTATTTATAACTATTTTTGTTTATAGCTTTTCTTATGTTATTTATTTATAATTATGTAATACAAGTAATCTTATGCATTATTTTTATTTTTTTACAATTCGACGATTATTCTTTTTTATAATTACTATTAAATTTATTGTATGATTATTATTTCTAATAACTGTTATTAAATCGTACTATATGAATATTATATATAATTACGATAAAATAATATTATATTATTTTATATAATACTATTATTAGTACATGTTACTTTTTATTACATAATGTTATTTATTATTTATTGATTGATCTAGGTTATTCTCAATCTCTTCCTATATCCTTTATTTGAAATACGTTTCAATGTATTTCAAAACAATTCTTTAAATTTATTGTCTATCATTAAATTACTGCTAGACCGCCATATTGGATTCCATTCCAGCAACAAGAAGCGCTGCTTGGCGCCATCACCCCCGATATCAAACTAGTTCCGTTCTTTTTCAAAATTTTATTCATCTACATTTTTAAAGCTAAATTTTTATTTTGTTTCAGTCCTTTTCCTTCAAAATTTTTTGTTTTTTCCTTTGTAGTTTATCAAGTTTAGTTTAGTTTTTTTTGTTTTTTAGGTTAGTATTCTTGGTTAATTAGTCTTAGCTAATTATGGCATTAGTTTGTAGCTTTCTTAAGGTTTATTAATACTTTTTAAGTGTTTTTGTTGCTACAGTAGAAAATATTCTTTTTTGTTGGGATTTTTATTGTAAACTGAAATACATTATAAAATGCAGCATTACCTCGATTTATGTGAACCTGCAATTATGTGATTTTTAAATCTCATTGATTCTTGTTTTGTTTGAGTGCTACACTACTTGAATACTCACTTCCCTCTTCCTAATATTGGTAATGTGATTGAAGTAGTTGTCGATCTTGTCAGGCACATAAATAAAAATGAATAGGGATGTTCAATAACTGCTGGATTCCCACTAGTTCGAGCTGACAGTTGATGAGCTCATAAAAATGCATGAGTAAGAACTTGAGTTCTTTGAACCCAGTTCAATCAGAAGATTGAATAACAGTTGTGAATTTGAGAGAAGGCCTCAGTTTAATTGAAAAAGGGTTACAAACTTTAGAAAATTATACTCCAACAACAAGTGCATTTCTTCAACAAAGCAATTTATAAAAACATTATTTGCATGCTATAAAGAGATTTTGCAGGAGAAAAGAAAATATTTGAGCCTGCAGACTACTTTGTTAGATTTTGTGAAACCTTCTACATCAAAATAACTCTGGCTTACGATTCTGTATTTGTGTTATCTAAGACTTTGTTAAACATTTTATTTTTCTAAATTTTTATTTTCTTTCATCTCTAGCCCCAACCAAAAATAATTTGTATGTATTTATATGCCAAATCATACCCCGACTTACACGATTATTTCTTATGCAGTTATCACTCAGTCCCACTTATTGTGTAAGTTTGGGGTATTACTGTACCAAAAGTTGTCTGTATTTGAAAATTCAGTGTTCATTGTTAATATTTCATAAAACTCCTCTTAAGCAAAGAATATTTCTTATATGTAAAATATTTTTGAAAGTTAAATACTGTTGACTTCCAAATTTACCAATTACACACGTTATGGACTGTTTTTGGCATGTGGAAAAACTATCAAATTGACTCATTATTTAAGTTTGGTGCTAATCGTAATGATACACTCTTTTTTGCTGCTCTTTACATCTTTTTGCTCTAATTCTGTTGATCAGCAAAAAAAGAATATTGTCTCTTCAGTTGCCATATCCCCACACCCTCTTTTTTCAACCTAGTGAATTTGTAAACATTAATTGATAAGAAAATAGCTGTATAATTGATCCTTTTCAGTAGAATTTAATGTTAATCAAATTTATTTATGTATGTATATATATAGCGAGATAACAAGTAGTTGTAGTAGTCATTAAGAAAATAGAGCTCTTTAATAATATAATAATATGTATGTTTTGCCGGCATTATATAGAATGCCAGACGTTTTTAGGCAAAGTATGAAATAAGAGAATTATTTCATACTTTGCCTAGGCATTCTATAGAATGACTAAAGCTGTTTAGGCAAAGTATGAAATAAAGTTATGATAAGATTACTATATCAATGACGTACATTTTTAAAAAATGCAAATGTTATTCTGACAAAATAATGAGAGTACCATTAAAAAATTATTCAAAATGCGTAAAGGAAAAAGAAACTTGTACCAAACAAAATTTGTCTTATTAAGGAAAACAAAATTTTCAAATAAAAAATAGGAACGTAAAATTAATCTACTTATTGCAACATGGTAGACTTGAATGGCATTTTGAATTACATTTCATTGCATTTTTCACGCTAAGACCATTCTTATTTTTCTACTTTGTTTTACATATACATTTGACAAATCCTCTGCCACTTCCATTGGAATGAGTAATTGCAACTGACAGATGAGGAATTTCATGGTTAGGAATATCTTTAATTCTAAGCAAGTTCTTAGGGCACAAAGTAAATTGTGATTTCGTATATACTCGTTTTAAAATTTCTTCTGAAGTTCCAAGTTGATAGAAACTATTTTCCCCACTCGTTACAAGTGCCAATATATTGGCATTCAGAAAAAAATCATAAATTTCACAACAATGCATTTTTTTAAAAATAATTTTTCTGTTACTTTTGTCAAGGTTCACAAAGTGGATGTACGGTTCAATTTCATAACATATAACGTTTTTGTATTTGGTTGAAAGTTCTTTCAGAATTTATCACGTCCTCCGTGTCCAATAGCCAAATGAGCTTCATGAAGTACTTAACTCAGAATCCGTGATTTAATACTGTATAGAAGTTTAATACTGTTAACAGTATTAAACTGGGGTTGGGTACAATATTAACATCCTGTTTAATACTGTACCCAACCTTTTTATCCCTGTAGACTGGTCAACATTAGATAATTTTACCGCGGCCCGCTGAGGGTGTCATGTTCATACTTTTAATTGTTTTGATTTAATAATTTAATTGTATTTAAACATGGCTTCAGAATAAAATTTATTTACTCCAAAAAAATGAACATAAAGTGATTTTAGATGAAATATAAAGTGATTTCCATGGAAAGTCAAACACTATAGAAACTCCTGTAAATAAAATGGAAATAATTTAATACTCCTGAGTCGCCCGATACCATTTGATCCACTGTTAGGTGGTTGTGGGAACCATTCTTTATAGTACTGATGTATTTTTTAACAGGTTACATGAGTTTACTTTTATTTTCACCAAACATCACATCATAGCTATTCTGCAACCAATAGGCCCTAGGTTCCTTTTTAGTAGTCATTTTGGCATTTTATACATCAGTTATTAACTTGTGCTTAGTTTCAGTTAAAAAAAATACTTTTTTTTAAACTTTTACTCGAGTTTTGGGCAGCTCGTTGTCGAATAGTTATTTCGTGCCTTATAGACCAGGATTGGCAACCTTTTAGCTGTAGCGTGTCAAAAATCAATCTACCATTTATGATTCAGCATGCCACACAGTAGGATATTTTTTTAAACAATTCTTTTCCCGTGATAGTATATGCAGAATTAGAGAATAGAGTTCAATTATGTAGATTTACAGCTTTATCACACATTAATTTTACATCAATTAAAAATATTTCTTAACATAAAAATAAATAGCATAAAATATAAGTATTTCTCCAACAAATATAATAAAATAATAATAAAATTATTAAAATAAGAAATAGACAACGGTAAGATATAAGTGTTTCCCCTGATTACAGTTAAATAAAATTTTTAATGTGAACCTAGTGCAGTTTCGCACTCTAGTGCTGCTTTGCTCTACTTCTATATCGCAAAAGATGTGGTGTGTAATTTGTGACTTTTACTGTGACATGATTCTGAACATTCAGTTGTTAAACAATATATTTGCGTACTCAAAATATTTTTCGTGTGAGGAAAAATATTTTGCTTAGAACTAAAAGTGGAAAAGCACAGAATACACATGCAGTTTTTTTTCTTCAACCAATTAAATATCTCCAGCTATGGCATTCAATAATTTACAAAAAAGCTGTGAATTTACCTTTAGAGTTATCTTTCAAATTTTTTCATAATTCCTTAATTATCCAAATCATTTGTCGAATCAGGTTTATTACAAATTTATGAAGTTCATTAAAAAATTAACATATTTGTTGAGTAGTGCTGAGTGTCTCAGATAATTATATCATGTGCCATAGGTTGCCTTACCCCTGCTATAGATCATGACTCCTTCTCCAACACTACAACATGCTTCTCCATTTTCATGCAGCACAGAAAAAAACAAAACAATTTTTTGCTGAACAAGTTTAAATAAAATTGAGTATTTTGACACTCCCGAACAAATCACAATGTGTGCAACTGACGAATTCTGAGCCTGAGGCACGCATTAAAAGTCTCGTGACTTGCCACACAATATTCGAAACGAATTCGAGATGTATTTCATACTTTGCCGGTTTCTCATTAGGCATTCTATAGAATGCCTAGGCAATGTGTGACATAAGAATCATTTCATACATTGCCGGCTAGTTTTAGGCATTCTATAGAATGCCGGATTTCATACTTTGCCGTTAACATATATAAATAAATAATAACTTAATATTTACTTAAAAAATCTTCTAGTTTTATATATATTTTATCTGAATCATAATCACAATGACACTATTTTGGAATGTCTCATTTCATTTTTCATTAAAAGATTAAAACCTACATTTTGTCTCATTTATTCCATGATTCCACGTTAAAAGGATTAGACCATGAATTTTTGACACTTTTATTCACAATTCCTTGTGAAAAAATATCTTAATAGCATACATGGGCCTTATTGAGGGATTGAAATTTTTCTTAAAACCACGTGTAATTTCTAAAAATACCAATATGTTCCTTCACTTGAACACATGATTATAACATTCCTATGATATTTTCTCCTGACTTCTCTCATTTTGAACACAGAAAGGGATAAATCCACATTTTTCTTGTATACATTTACATTATATATAATAATAAATTAATATTTATTCAAAATTTTAAGTTTTCTTTATTCATAATATTGTTACGTAGATCCGGGTTCGTGGATTGTATGCAAAACAATCACTAAGAAAATAAACAGTTTTTTTTAAGAGCGATGTGAATTTATTATCGAAAATCCAATCCTTTAAATACAGGATTCAGCAGCAGTATTCACAGGGTAAATATCCGAAGGTCTTCACACCTTCAACAGCAATCAAACACAATCGCCAGTGTTTAAAAATACACGTAAGTAAAGATGATTCACAAGCACAGCCGAGCTAATCGCTAGTCAAAACAATCCTCATTACTTGCTTGCTTAATCAAGACTCCTCCCTGTACCAGCGAGCATCTTCTTTTATATGAGTGACAGAAACTTCCAGAAATATAACCGCTCATGTCATTGAACGTGACACTAGTGGAGAGATCTACTACTTTCTAGAAGATTCCAGAGGGTTCCGAACTCGCCAATGACGCCAAAATAGTCGCCAACTTTATCTCCAAAAATGATGCCAACTTGGTTCTCCGCCAAGATTTTGCCAAGTTCTCATTGAATCACTATTACAACGTAAGGGGCGGCATTGCTTGTGAATAGTACAATTTTAGCATGAAATAAATATAACAGAGTAATATAAATGCATTAAACACTCAAATACAAACTATTTACACTATTTACTCAAAATTTGTAACAATATCTAATGCATAAAACTGAATACCCTATTTAGAAACATGTCTCATTTCATCTTATTCTAAAGCATTAAAAACATTTTGATAGATATGCTAGTGATTTCTCTTTTAAAAAAATTAGACCTTGAATTTTTGATAGCTTTATTGGTGATTCCAAGTCTTAGAATATCATAATGACTTTCACTTGCCTTATTAACCGATTTCAAATGTTCCCTAAACAAAAATGTCATTTCTGTAAATAACTTATTATTCTTTTCACTAGAATTGTATTTTTTATATGGTGTTTTTCCATGTTCACACACACACACATCCCTTGTATTTAAAAATCTGGAATTTGTGAAAAATTCCTTCTCTTGTATTTTCTATCTTTCTGCAAAGCACATGCTGAAATAACTCTCCTGATGTTAAATTTAAATAAATGATGTTATTAATACCAAGAATATTTATTTTGAAATTCCACTACTACTTTACCACATCTAATCAAAATGAATACTTTTTCAGCGATATCTTTCATACATATATATATATGTATATATACATATATATAATTATTATTATTACATGTAAGTCCTAATTTTTCTATAGAACATTTTCTTAATATTCCTCTCCTTGAGAGATACATTAATGTCCTCTTTTCATAATTTAATTTTACTATTTTGTCAGGTTTATCATTCACGTGTTAGAAATGGGCTGAACTTTTCAATATGGCTCTATTTTTCTTTTTTTTCTATTTTGTTGAAAATTTCTGCTGTACAGGAAAGGTGGATCCATAAAGCTTGCTTAACCCTAAATTCTGGCTCAATTCAGTGACAGCTTTAGAAATCATAATAAGTTTCCAGTTTAGTCCAAAGACTTTTTTTGTATCTACATATGTTGTGTCTCATGAACTACATGGTAGGTTTTGGAACTTTTTCACTTTTATTTTATTATACTATATATATTATATATATATATATATATATATATATATATATATATATATATATATATATACATGTATATATATATATATATATATACATGTATATGAAAGATGTCAATGAAAAAGTATTCCTTTTAATTAGATGAGATAAAGCAGTCAGACCATTTCAAAATAAAGATTCTTGATATTATATATTATTAATATCATTGCCTTGATATTGCACATTAATATATGTGTGTATATATATTACTCATAGTATTATTTACACTACATTTTTCAAAATTATGACATTATTGAAAAAGTTATGTTGTTTTAATAATATATTCAGTATCTAATAAAAATGTAAACAGCTTAGATTTGTACCATTTTCTATAATTTAGTATGCTACTTTTTCATTAAATAAAAAATTCTGCTCAGGTGGCATATAAATGCATTTGTATTTTTAGTAAAATACTTAAAGGCAAGAGATTTATAAATATTACCTTTACATATGATCTTATTTTGATATATTTTATAGGTACTTAGACCATTTTCCAGTTCACAATTCTTTATTTCTGGGTGTGAGATTAATCAAGGAGTACGTATTTTTTAATTGGATATTTCTAATTTTTAATATACCACATCTGACACAGGATGTTTTATTTATGCTTAATTTTTATTAACTTGTTGGGGAATAGTAATAAGAATGTAATGAATTTCAAAGTATTTTTAAATTCAAGCTTATTTAAGTATTTAATTCATGTATGTGTGTGTAAAGGGGTTGTACAGTCTTTCTAAGACTACAAAATACATTAGTAAATTGTTACTTTCAAACTTTATTCTACTATTATTATCTCTTTTGAAGCATATTTGATTGAAGTATTAAAATTTGTAATTGGTTGTGTATTATTAGATTTATGTTTTAAAAAGTGTTTCTAATAAGATTTTAATATCTGTTTAGCTCTCCCCTCTCTAACTTAATTTCAAAAAAGTATTTTAATTAATTGGATAAAGTTTAAAATAGTAATTAGAAAAAAACTTCATATTGTAAACTGTAATATTTAAATTATTATAGCCTTTTAATTTATTTTTAATTGTACCTAACTTATTATTGCTTATGCTGTAAAGTCTTGATTTTATTTTTGAAAAACACAGTAAAAATTGTTTTATTCTGATATTTCACTTTTGCAATTTTTTTTTTATTTCATATTACCAAAGTTGTATCTTACAGGCCTCCCCTTCAATATTGTTTGGTGTCTTATATGCTTTTTTATTTATGTGTGTTTTAATCATGAATTATCGAATTATATAAACACTTTTTACTGTTCATGTGTTAAAATTTTCTTTCTGTGTGTAGCATGAATTATTATTTTTGCATATAAAGGAAATTTGTTTCTTTCAAAAGTGTCATTTTTTGCCTTTTTACAATTATGTTATAATTAATAATACAATTATAATATAAAATTGAAATTGATTTTACAAAATTTTAGGAGCTTGTGCCTTTTAAAAGTAGCTATTTTAATAACGATCAAATGTCTGCTCCCAACATCAAATAATTTTAACTCTTGAGGGGTTTTTTCTAAACAATTTACTAAACAACTAAATTTGGTTTTTACTTAACATTTACAAAATTTTTGTGTCATGTTTTGGGGACACTGTTAGAAAATTCTATATATATGCACTTGTATAAAAGTATTATTTTTTATTGAAATAAAAATACATACATTTAAAAATTATTGATTCAGTTGCAGATACTGAAAGTACATATATAAACTAATAGTAAAAAAACCAATAACCAAAAGTGATAAAGGGAAAATGGGAATAAAGGGGAAAAACCTATTTTTTGCCTTACACATCATTTAATGTAGAGATTTAGGAATTAAGTAGTAATATTCTCATAAAGGTTAAGCGCTTTATACTTCAAATCTTGTTTTTTTTTCTTCACAGATCATTTAATGTTATATTTAGTGTTTATATAACATAATGCATCAGTGCTATTTAAGAATTAAATTAAATTTTCGGAAGTACTCTTTTCATTAGAAATTCAATAAGAATAGTTTGAGTTGTGTTAAAAAATATCTGATCATAATTCTGTATGTGTAAAAAGAATCTAAGGAGGTGTGGTTTGGTACATGTAGTTAGGTAATCCTTATGTGTGCACAACTTGAATTTTTCTGCCTACCAAGGCTCTTAATTGCTATCTAGAAAGTTAGGAAATGCAAATGAATGCCATCACATATTCTTTTTATTTATTACAGAAAAAATTACATAATGCTGTTATTAAATCCTATATAATACCTGGCAATTTCCAAGTGGAAACAATTCAAAACAAGCTTCAACCATCACAATGAAAGTATTCGCTAGACTTAAACAAGAAAAGCATGTCTGTACAAATGTTAATTATATTTTCCATGACTCTAGTGGCATGGTTTATTGCTAGTATACTACACACATTACAACCATCATCAAAAAATTCTACCAACTTTATGCATAAAATCGAACCTATGGGCAATAGGCAGTTGGACATTTGAGCTGCTTCATTACCATAATGCACCCACCTATTATTCATATTTGATACTGAGCTTTCTGGCCAAACACAGTACACCTTTGATTTGATAGGCTTTCTATTCCTCCTATAGCTTTCCATGGGATTTCTGGCTTTTTCACAAGCTGTAAATGTTCTTGGTAAGAACTAGACTTTAGTTCAGGAGAGACATGTAGAATGTAGAATTTTTTTTGTGCAATTTTTTGTTTCTCATGTTATATGATTTGCTTGCTAATTTAAAATATTTTATATCAAATGAATTATTCTTTGTTTATAAGTAATGAAGCAGGAATTTCTTATAAGTTTTGAAATCTTGTTTAATAATTTGTAAAGATTTTGCAAATTTTTATTAAGTAATCTTTAATTTTGAATATTATAAATATATAATTTGTCAGTTATTCATGTATTTAACATTAAAAATTTTTTGGAGTTAATTTAAATTGTATCACTTTATTTTTATAATAAGAAATTGTATATAGAAATATCATGCAATTTTTTTTTCTGTAAAGCATCTACAATCCTTATTTTCCTGTATAAGAAAAAGTTATTTATTTTCTTTTAATCAATTTTGTAATAAAATATACTAATATCACATTTCTTGCTTCTGCATGAAAAAATTGTTTCTCAGTGGATTTGTAAGATAAATTGTTTTTGTGATGATTTTTTTTACATGTGTCGTAACACATGTTTATATTTATTATTTTTTTGTAAAGTGTTTTGGTTAAATAAAATTTACTGTTGTAATATTTACATTATATAAAACATTAATTTGATTAATCTTTTTGCCATGCTTTCTGTGAACAAAAATTTACCATTACATTGGAAATTAATGGTACTTGCGTATTAACCTGTAGTGATGTAAGTTGTGTGATGTATAGTCAATAAAAAAGAAAAATTACCATTAATGTGTGAACTCAACAGCCTTGTTTATAAATTGTCTTATTTTTCTTATATTTTTTTTTTGTAAAAAAATTGATTAAAATTTGGTACTTATCTTCTAGTGAAGAAAACATTGTAGAGTACTTTCAAAGTTACTATTTCATTCCATCAAGGAGTATGTTACTGGGCACAATATGTCTTTTTGTTTAAGATCAGACGAGCTGCCTCAGTAATGTTATTGTTAGATATTTCATTTGTTATAAATTTAATTATTAAAAAAAATAAACCTTGGTGCACATTTTTCAAAATATTTGCTAATTTATTGGTCGATGTGCTGATATGTAAGTACCAAATTAATTTGTTAAAAAAGGGAAGTCTTTCTATAAGAATATTATATTCTTAGTATTATGTAGGTGCTAAGAAATTTTGGAGCTTGTTCCACTGATTGTACTTAAATAACTTAACATAATATTTGTACTTCTTCTTCTTCAAAAAAATGCATTTGTTTACTATTTTTTTTTATCATAGCGTGCAATGGCATCAAAAGCAGCCATCCAAGAACTCAACCCAAACGTTGAAATTAGAATTGATTCTGAACATTTAACTTCAAAACCTGCTAATTTCTATGCACAATTTAATGCTGTGTTTGCTACAGATTGCCCCCTCAGTATTTTGATCAGAGTTAATAAATTGTGTCATTTTAAAAACGTTCCCTTTTACTGTGGAGATACATGGGGATTTTATGGATATGGTTTCATCGATCTTGTAAAACATTCTTATTCAAAGTAAGTAGTTTTTGAAATTATTAAAATTTATTAATTAATTTATTTTTAAGTAATGTAGTGTGTATCTTCTCTGAATTGGCCTTGGGATCTAAATAACCTCTCTGGAGAGAAAATTATTTACATCTGTTGCAGTATGTTTATTTTAACTTGTATAGTTTTGTCAAATCATGTAAATTTTCAGGCAGTAAAAATAGTTTGTAAATTTTATTCTTTTATGTTTTTTACTTACCTATTTGGTTTATGCAACTTATTGCACAGCAAAATTTTTGGTAATAAAATGAATGAATTTTTCTAATACTCACACTTTCCTGTGAAGTATCAGCTATCTACACTATTAAAATTTGTAGGTAAACAAACGTATACAACGTTCAAATAGGTGTATCTTCTTGTGAACCTCAAGACGCAGAAACTCACCGAAGGTACCAAAAGATCGGGAATGATCCGAGGAATCCATTTTGACCATTTATATTCTGCTATTCCAGTTAGTTAAAAAGATATTAATTAAAAACCTTAAAATGCATAATTATTGCCATTTTCCCTGCCAGGGGCAAAATTCAAATTATGCAACCTTTTTTTCCCCAGTCATTTTTAAAACACAATCTAATTTTTTTCATGAGACTCAGACAAAAAATAATTACAGAATCGAAAAGATCATTTACTTCACCACGATATGGTATGATTTATTTTACAAAATAATATTTTCTATTTTTTACGATTTCTTCTAAAATGGGTCAAAATCGATGAGTTTTTATTTTTATGAAAATGATTTCTAAATCGCTCCGCTTGCATTTTCTTTCACGTTAATGAAATGATATTTTACACTATAAAAGTTTATGCTTTTCTTTTTTAGAATCAGTCATTTAAGAGAATTAAATGTCAAAAAATATTTTTACGACTTTTCAAAAAATACTCAAAATTTTATTTAAATACTTAATAACTTCTTTTTTTATAAAAATTATCTCACGAAACTTTTTTTCACGTGTAGAATGATATTATCCGTAATCTGTACAAAAATTGAAAAAATTGCTTAAAAATTACGGTTTTTTAAAAAAAAATGTGTATTTAATTTTTTTCCTTTTTTGCAAGAAATATTTTAGCATTTTTGTTTCATTTTTTTTTTGTTTAAAAATTACTGTTGTTTGCAATCGATGTGTTAAGTTTGAAAGCATTAACTTAAAAATCATGCTCTTAAAAAATTCTTTTAAATATTTCATGAAAAGCTTTGTTTTGTGCCAAGGTTATTCGCTTCAACTCTGAGGATACAGGTGAAATTTTTGCGCATGCACGATAGAGAAGGTAATCATTTTTGTGGTTTTTGAAAGGCAAATTTTGCTGCTTTCATCACTTATGTTAATTGATGTTTATAGCAGTATTCAATTCATTACACATTACAGATAAATGTTTTAAAGAGTGCAAGACAACTGATAGTTTTCTTCATTATTTGTTAGTTTTGTATACTTTTTTTTTGTCAGATACATGTTTAAATAATTTACTAAACACAGTGGAATGAAAAACGTTAGAATTAAAATAAAATATCAAAATGTTTTTATCAGATTGTTTTTTTTTTTCTTTTTGAATGTTTTGTTTCAGTTCATGTATATGTATCCCCCATACTGTTTTTTTTTAATAACTTATATATATTTATATGTTTAATCAAACGTTCAGAAAAAAAGCAATTGTTTCAATAGCTATCTGTAAATTTTATTTATTACTTATAGAAATTTGATTTTAATAAATATATATGTTTTTTTAAAAAGATTATTTCTATTATTTCATTACTAAATTATTTCTTTGTTAGTTAAAAAGTACATTGTCTATTATTTTAGATCAAAATAATGTTGAAAGCTTTTTTTTTACGAATTTTTAAAAAATACTCAAATTTTAAATATTTAATAACTACTTCAAATTCAAATTTTTTATAACTTCATTTATAAAAATAATTGCATGAATTGAAAAGATAATTAATTCATCACTATGCAATATGTTTTTTTTTTTACAAAACAATGATATTTTACATATTTTATGATTTTTTTCTAAAATGAATCAATATCGATGTGTTTATATGAAAATGATTCTTAAAAAACTCATACTTTGATCTTTTAAAGTTAATGATTTAAAAAATAAATTGCTTTTTTTACGAATTTATAAGAAATACACAAATTTTAAATATTTAATAACTACTGATCAAATTCAAAGTTTTTATAACTTCATTTATAAAATAATTGTATGAAACTTTTTCCCGTGTTTCAAACATTTCAAAAATTGCTCACAATTTTAATTGAACATTTAATAAAGTTGTGAAATTTTGTAATTATAAAAATTTCTACTGTTTTCAACATACAACTATTTTTAAAAAAGTACATTTTTCTTTCCGGGATCTAAAAAGTTGCAAAGTGAGTGAGTGAATATTAATGTCCCACTGTTCACTTACTCGAGAGATATGATAGCGAGAGGGTAATGGGAATATCCATGACAATATGTTATGCATTTAAAAATGTTCATGCAATGCTGGGGAGGGGGAATAAACCCATCTGACAAAGAAAAGCAAAAAAATTTCGAAACAGGGAATTTTAAGTTATACACTTGGTAAAAACCTGAGCAACGCCGGGCTAAGTGGTGGAGGGGGAGGGGGAAGTCATTTTGAAAACGAGCATTAGAAGTGCTGATTTTGTGAAGGAAAGGGAAAATTTATAAAAGTAGAGAAAGCCCATGCAATGCCGGGGCATGCAGCTAGTAGTTTCATAACTTTGTAAATTTGCAAAAATATATTTGGCCATTTTTAATGTTAATAGGTTCTGTTCATTAATAATAAAAGGTTTTTTTAATTTAATTTTTTTTTAGTGAATAAATGTTTATTTTGGGATGTGTGTAATATATGTATGAATGTATGGACTGTTGTGTATATATATATATTTAGAACTGCTAAAATATTCTAATGCAAATAAGTGCAGAAATAGAAAGATTGAATGTTGATAAAGTATTGAAAAACCAAACAGTGGAGTAATGATAAAACAAAAATTAAATGTGTAAAATTTTAATTAGAGATTTTTTAAATAACTTTTACTCTTTGTTTTATCAAGAGATCTTCAATATATGGTAGAAATTGATTCAGCAATCCATCTAGGTAACCATCTTTATCTAGGTAATGTTTGGTCTCATGGTTTTCAAAAGGAGAACATTGCATTTTGTGTAGATTTTTAATATTGTCTTGTTTATTTACTTTAAAATAAATAATTTTTTATTAATTTTTAAACAGCAAAACAATTTAAAATTAGTAAACGATCACTTAAAAATTTTTTAAATTTTATTTTCTCTTGATTTTTCTGTAAAAAAATATTTCATTAATTAAGCTAAAAACAAATTTATTGATTTTGTGTGTGGGGGGAAATAGTAAATTTTTAAGAGTTTACTTTTAGTTTAAACAAAGGGAGAAAAAATTGTGTTATGTTTTATATAATGTGTATTTGTATTAGTTGTGTTAATTCTTTTGGTCATGCTCATCCTCTCAGAATTGTATTTATTGTTTATTTTAATTATAAAATAGATTTCTCATCAACATCTTCAAAAGTATTTGTTCTTTAATAGCAATTTTTTTTCTATCTTCTGAATTATTCTAACAAACATTTCTTTGAGAAATTATTTGTGCCTTTTGAATTTGCCAAAAATCAAGTATTGGTAATTACATCAATAATGTTATGTGATGAGAGTTATTCATACTATTTGGGAAAAGTTACTGGTTATCACACTTTGTTTTGATGCAAAAATATTTTGTCAACATTTATAACAATATCAGTATTATAACTCTTTAGCTTCTAAAGAGATAAAAGTTTTGAAAGACTCTATGTAATAAATAATTCATTTTTGCCTTTTTTTTTTCATTTTGTAGCATTATATTTTAGCAAAATAATCTGTATTCATAATATCTTTTAAGATTAATTTTAATTATTTGGAAAATTAAACCTTAATTTTTGGATCATGCCTAGTGAAATAAATTCATTTCTTTTTAAAATTATAAAATTCAAGTCAGATAAATTTTTGTGAGGTTTACTTATAATCTTTTAACAAGCTTTCATAATTGTAACTTATAACTCATTCTTGGATATTTTTTTTGTTCAAAATAATATATACTTATAATTTAAATTCCCTTTTAAGCTTTAATTTTGAATTATTTGGAAATTTATTGTCATAATATTTGATTTATTTAAGCAGACTTACTTTGATTTTAAATCTTGCTTTCTGGAGTAAATTCTTTTCTGTTTCTTATTAAAAAAAAATTCAAGCAGCATAATTTTTTATGATATATTCATCATTTTTTAAATAGTTGATTTTTTTGTTGCTTATCTGTGTTAGTTACCATTCATCAGTTTTTTTCAGTGTTTATTTTTTTGTAATACATTTTTCAAATTATTGTTCTGAAGATCTTATTTTGACAATAATTTAAAATAAATAGTATATTTATTTTATATTTCTTGATTACAGAATCTTTCGAAACAAACATGAAAAGGAAACACTTACATTAGTAAGTTTACAAATATTTCTATTTTTGAACTTATAACTTTGAAAGTGAACTAAAAATTCTGAATTTTAATTTACAAAAAGGAATAGCAAATCACACCCATAGCATTCAGGGTATGTAAGGTGTTTGAGATCAAAATGATAATTTTGATATTTTTAATGAAAAAAATCAACTGTATAAACACAGAATTTGTTACAAATATTTGTAGATTTATCGAGTAAAATTATCTTTTATAAAATCTTCTTCAGCTGTGATGATGGGTTTAATATGGTTCCAGAAATGAGTGCATGTTCCTATCACATGGCAGTTTTCAACAACTCTGAGGCATTGCGAGTTATTTGTTGGTTCAGTGATGTCCGAGATATAATTATCTGCAATGGCGAGGGCTAAAATCTTTGGAGAGCTAGAAGGCTACATGTTTCAAGTTCAAAGATCACGAAAGTTCTCAGTATGCTATGCCTGGCTTGCATAATTTGTCTGAGAGAAAGCAAGACTTTTCTGAAACCATGTGCAGCTATTTCCTTAACTAAGAAATTGGCAACCTATCGTGTTTGGTATCTTAACTTAGGCAACCACATTCATCTTAAGTTACTGTAAAAAAAAAGTGAGCGGCATGATAAGGTTTTCATTCCTCACCATTCCCCAACTGTCACATGCAACAGGAACTTAGTATGCATTGCTGTGGAGACCTCTGATGTCACATTGAGGCACTTGTCATTTCTGCTGTTCACCATTTGATCTTGATCAAAATTCTTCTCACTAGGAAAAAACAGAGAATATGAAGCTCCTTAGTGTGTTTCAGCACTTGTTAACACTTTGACCTTTGATCAAATCTTGATTCACAAATCTCACATTCTTGTCAGAAATGAACTGTCCTTTCTCCATCACGTATGATTTATGTTGATTGTCATTTATATGCACCACAAATTCAATCACTTATAATTTACTAAGGTTGTGTTCTCATATACCTTGTGCATCCTGTATTTATTCATTATTTTTTAAATAATTCTGAATGCTTTTATTAAAACTAAATTTTATGATATTTGAATCATAATTTGTTTCTCTATCCTATATCTAAATGAAAATATACTCCTTAAATTGATATAAAATTAATAAGCAATTGGATTATAAAAAAAAAGTTGATACATTTTTTTGCATTTAATGTTTATCTGGATAATCGACTTGATCTGTGTATATATGTATGTGAATAAAAAATTGTAAAGTTTTCATTTTTAACAAGTGTAATTGTTGAGCAAAATTGACTTAAATATGCTTTTAAAATAATGCTAGGTGCATTGAGGTCATGCTTTGTAATTTGAATGATTCACATAATATGTATTTTTTTAAGTGTGAGAAATTTCTTAACTTTCTCTCTCTCTCCAATTCATTGTAATATTTTTTTAATTATATTTGCTAGTGTCAATGTTTTTTTTAAAAAGTTAAATCTATTAAGTGCTAAAGTCTACAACTTTTAGAGTAGTCTGAATTTTGTTAGTTGCATAATTGTTGAATTTATTACTATAAATTTTCTTTTAATCATGTGCTAAAATCTATAGCTTTTCCTTTTCTTTGCCAAAAAAATCATAATTATTAACATTAAAAAAAAAGACATGTAATGGAACAAAATTAGTACAAGTGATATATTTTTGTTCATATATAACTCTAATTGAATACATATTTGATAATTGCATGTTAAGTCTTCAGAATTAGATATATGCTGAATCTATTCAGAAATGTGCAATTTAAATATTTATGAATAAAGTTTTTACATTCTTTAATTTTTATCTTAATTTAATTCAATTTTTACTCTTTTTCTCAGTTTATTCCTTAGATTTTTTTTCTGCCTGAAATCCCACCTCCCATTATTATTATTATTTTGCTCTGTAAAAAGGCAAACATCTCTAATTTACTTGGAAATTTATTAATTCATTATTTGATGTTATATAGTCTCTTTCAAAGTATTTGGAGTAATAAAATAAAATATCAAGATTGCTAGTTTATTTTATCTTTTGAAGATTTGTCTTGATTTTCAGAGTACTGCAGGATATCGTTAAGTAATTTTAAAGTTGTTCAGTTTGTATTTCATCTAAAAAATATTTTTTAACAAATGTATAGAATTATATTTAGGAAATTTATGTGTGACAATTTCTCAATCATGATATGCACAAAGCTTACTCCATTTCTCCACTGATATAAACATTTATACATGCTACTGATTCCTTCCAAATTTTCAAATGGTATTCTTTCTATCCAATACAACAATCCTTTTCAGCCATATTTACATCTTTTAAAAAACATTGCATTTAGGAGGCTTACCAGTAAATTACTCATCTGGAATAAATTAGAAGTTGAATCCTCCATGTTAAAAGGCACATGAAATTTTTTTTCTATTTTTGATTTTAATTGTATCTGCATCATTGAAATAAGCAACTGGAAATAGTTTTAGCCAAATTGTTTCAAGCAATAGAATCATTTAAACAAGTAATTATAAAATGAAATCACTACTATGGTGCATAAAATTAGTGAAGATAATTTTAATACATTTAAACATGATAGCTTATATTAGAAATTCTTAACGTGGATTAAGCTTGGAAGTTTAAAAATGGTCTGTGGTATATTCTAGAGGTCTATTAATGGTAGATAACAATTTTTTTCTGTTTTAAAGTTCTATTTAGTGTTTAAGTAAGAATTGTTATATATTAATATCCGCTTTAACCCTTTAACTGCCGAGGGAAAGCAACGAAATTCACTCCTCAGTGCCACCGTTTTTCCTACAAGCGCATGTTACTATGCGGTTTGTTGAGGGAAAAGAGGCATGTTTTTCAACCTAAAAATTGTTTACATTCCCTTTATAAAGAAAAGGATAAAATAAAAATAAAATTTAATGTCCAAAGTTACAACATAATTTTAAAAAAATTGTAACTTATCTGTTGTGTGATATATCCTGAAACATGGTTGAACACATAAACCAGCATTACATTCAGTGCGTTAATAGTGAGACTCATGGTGATTATTTTTCCTTGCACAAGCAACACATTTTTGCATTGTACTTTTATTCGAAGATGTTAACAGTGCTGAAAAACTGCTTAGTTATGAATTTCCTCTTTACTGGAATATACCCTTTCAAATTTCTTCCCCCACCTGTTCTCTGAAATAAATAAATTCTTTAGAAGCGTTGTCAATGTCATTTTATTTTATTCCTAAGACGTGGGACTAGTTTTAAATAGAGCAACACAATGCAAAAAGTTGTTCTTTGAAAGGATGAGTGTACACCCTCATGGCACTTAAGGGGTTAATATGCATAGATATAACAGTTCGTGTAAAGTGGTGTGAGTTGTGTAAAATGGCTTTTTGTTTGTTTTTGAATTTCATATTCTTTAGCATGTTTTGTGTATCAGAGAGAGAATTGTAAGGGGTTCCATGAAGAAAATTATTTTAAAAGTGTCAATATATTGAGAAAAGTTTGAGATTAATTGTAGATAATATCTTATATATCGACAATTTTATTGATCTAACTTTAAATGTGGTTTGCAAGTCCAGAAAGTAATAATGATGTTGGAGAAAAACTAACCCTTTTTACTGCAAAATAAATTTAAAATCTTTTAATTTTTCAGTAAATTAAAAATTCATTTTTTTATTTTAAAAAAGTGTTTATAAACAGCAATGTTAGCTATAAAACTGTTTATCTGAATTACATAAATTACATTTGAAACAAATGGAATTAGCACTGCTACGCTTGATAATGCATTATATTGTCAGAAAACAGACTATATAAATTGAAAATGAAGTTTTGTGTAAACACATTGTCTTTAATTATAATACAGTCTCTTATAATGAAAGTGATTTTAAACTAGTTTGCTAATAATGCAGATCATTAGCAGATAGCAAAGTATAAAAAATACGTGTACTTTTCCAGGACAATAAAATAAGTTTAATGTTGAATCTAAGTTTATTTCTAACCTTTATATGATTTTTTTATATATATTTTCAAAGAAATTTACTGAGCAACTTATTTTAATAATTTCTACAAACTTTTTAATTTGGTTATAGATTAATTCTAACTTTTTGTTTTAAGTCATATTTTTTACTTGAGTATTTTTTTTTATTATAGAATGTATCCTTGGTTTAAATTGAAACTTTGGATTGTTTATTGTTGTATGATATTTAATAATATAATATTTTATGTTATAGGTTAATGTGGACTACTGCCCATTGGGTCCAGCTTTAGGGGTAAAAATTGGTGCTGGTGTAAACAGAAAAGTCAATAAAGTATTTGTACTCATGAATGGTAAGTGAATTTCTAAAAAATAAACTATCTGAAATAATAAATAAGTTACTATATAATAAATTTAAGTGTTTTTGTAGTTTTTTCATCTTATTTTCCTTGACATATTTTATTTTTTGTGTGTGATTTTTTTGTAAATTATATGCAATTTTAAAAGAATGTCAAAATATGTATAATGTTTCATACATTCTGTTAATTTTTCTCAATTTGAATCTGCCCTCAAAATTTGGGATTTTTATAAAATATGAAAAAATATAAAATATAAACATAAAAGCTTATGCTAAGAAAGTAATCATGTATAAACTTTTAACATAGATTTTTAAGAAATTTTTGGAACAATATTAAAATTTCACTTTTAAAAAAATAAAAGTAACTGAAAATGTTTTTATTTCTAATTTTAACTTAACCCTCTCTCTACGCATCCTGCGACTTCCATGGGCAAACATAGGCGAAACAAATGTAGCACTACACAGCGAGAGGGTTAAACAGCTTAACTTATTACTAAAAATATTGCATGTATATTAAAAAAAATCGAGGTTTCCCTGTTTAAGTACAGGTTAAAAATCATGTGCATCTCCTAAACAACGTAAAATTTTTGTTGTTTCCTAAGATTTTGGTAACACACACATTTATTTTAAAAATATATTCACAAATGTTAAAAAAAATTAAGAAAATAAAGTTTGAGAAGGAAATATATCTTAATTATTTTGAATGTTGTAAACTTTTATAACAAAGAAAATAACGACTTCGCTATTCTTTATACACACATTGTAAATAGCTATTTTAAATAGCTTAAAAATTATTATGTCTTGAATATTTTTTCTGAATGTTAACACCCTAATTTTTGATTAATTTTTTATTGGTATACAATTTGTTAAAATTAAAAGAACCTTTTTCAATGCTACTATTAAGCATGTTTAACTGCAAGAAGCATTTATATGTATATTAAATGTTTTTCATGTCTTGGGAGTATTTAAATTTGTGTTTTTGTGTGTTACAAATACAATTATATTTATCAAGTTAATATTAATAATTATTATCTAGTTCTGTTATTTTGAACATTAATAGAAAGTTTCTAGTTTAATATTTGCTATTGTTATATTTCGAGAAAATATATTTTGTAAAAATGTCATGCAATCTATAACATAAAGCTATTGCATTTCCAATTAAATAGTCTTATGAAAACAGGGCTGGCTCTAACAGTTTTGCCGCCCGGACAAAAATGGAAAATGCTGCCCCTCTCTGTAAAGCAAAAAATATAATTAAAAACACTTTAATTGTTCACATAGATACACACTTATAAAACTGGAATAATCCCTGCGAACAAAGAGACAGCATTGCAATATATTTATGTACGTTTATTTTATACAGTATAAAATAAGTATGGACATATTGTAAGACCTACATTATATACAATGAATGGATAAAAATGGGTTTGAAAACCTATTAAAACCAGCTAAAATGTAAGTAGGCGTATAAGAAGTCAAATGACCAAACTTTCACTGTTAAAAGATACTAGGTAATTCGAAATTCAGGATATAATTATCTGTTATTATTTCAAACGAGTAATATGTAAGAGAAGGAATCATTATTTCAACAGGTCAATTTCTGTGAAAAAGAGTATACTGATGATCAAAAGCATTTATTTTAACTAATGGACTCAACTTATTTTAGTCTATCACTCAAGACTAAAATAAAACCTTTCCTGTGGCTCTCTATCAACTAAAAATTTATACCACTGTCCCCTTTGGGATAGCTGACACTGGACAACGTAAGGGTGAAAGAAATGTCCGTTGTGACCTCATTCCAGGATGGGGAGAAAGTTACTAGTGAAAGATGTGCAAACATATCAAATTTCATGATTTAACACATAATTCCGCCTCGAACACTTTGAGTTTCAAGAAAAAAAAGAAAACTGATATTAAACATACAGAGTACAAAATAAGGAAATAAGATACATTACATGAAATATTGAACTCAAACCCAATAGTATTTTAAAAAATGTGTAAAACTTTTTGTAACAAAAAAAATTGTTTTTCATAATCGATCCAAATGCTGCCTTTAAAATTTCCCGCCCCGGGCAGGGGTCCGGTTTGTCCGGCCCTAGAGCCATCCCTGATGAAAATATAATGTTAGATAAAATTGTTACATAGTCCTAACTTTTTACTGTTAGAGTTCCATGTTTTTTACTTGGTAAATATTAGTTCATTTTAAGCAATTTAAGAGAAGAGTTTGATAATTGTTGAGATAATTGTCTAATCTTCATTGGCCTCCTTTACAATATATCACTGAAATGTATTTATCAATTTATTAAAAATTAAAATGTAATTTTCCAATATTAAAATATAATGACTTGATTACAAGAATTTTGGATAATTATATCGCACTTAAGTGAAATGCATCTATTTGAGCTCTGTTACTACTTTAAATTATTTTTTGAATTCTGAAAACTGCATTTGGATGACCTTTATTTTTTCACTGTAAATAAGTATTTCAATATTAAATGTTACACATTTTTGTTACCTAATTTACTTGTTTCTGTGATGACATAGAATATATATATATAAATATATTCTAATTTTATTTTATTATACTATACTATACTATATATATATATTGGATTATATTTACTTTTATATTCTTGGCTGCATTGCGCCTAAATATAGAAGAAATTTATGAATTACTGCTGTTTTTCATTATTGTAAGCAATTACGCTTATAGCCTAATTATGATTTCTTAACAGATTCTAATTTTGGCTATTGCATATACTCTTTTACTTTCCTATTATATCAATGTTTTTTAACTCTTTGATTTCATATTCAAGAATTGTTTTACTTCTTTTTATTATTTTTGTATTTTTATGGTTTTTAATGCATTAATTTTTACTTATATATTTTTATTCTTTTTTTAGTATATTCTAGTTTTTTAGCTTTATTTTTTACTTATATATTTTTATATTTTTTATATTATCATTTTTATTTATGTAATATGTTCTATCATGTGATACATATTTGTTTGTATTAATTTTTGGTATTTTGAGGTGTTGATGGTTATGTCTACTTAGCAATGCACTCATTTTTCCTTAACATTTAAAAGTATATATATATATATTTCTTAATATCGTATCACAATTAATTTTATGCGGTTTTGCTCTCACCTCTCGTATTTGGCGGGAACATGTTACTGCACTTATGGCCATCGTTTACACTCCGAATTAGTTGATTATGTTTTTGTTCCTATGTTATTTAGTTTAATGATTTTTTAATATTTAAATTCTACATACATAATTCTTTCCTTTCCTCTTGGTACATAGTATGACAAATTACAGGTGAAGGTTGGCTGGCCAAAAAACTTGTTTAAACCTGCAATCCTGGTTCCTAAGGCCAGGAGTTTGTCATTATACTATGTGCCTTCTTCCTTATTTTAGTTATCTTAGGTATATAACTATATGTTTATTTTTATTTTTTCGTTTATATATATGTATAAATTTATATATATGTGTATGTATATGTGTATAATTATATATTGAATTTTTTTATATTGGATTATATATATATATATATATAAAGGAGAAAAGCGACTGACTGACTCACTGACTGACTAATCACGATATCTCCGGAACTATTAAACTTACAAACTTGAAATTTGGTAGGTAGGTTCCCTTCATGGTGTAGACGTCAGCTAAGAACGGATTTCGCAAAGTTCGAACCCCAAGGGGCGTTACGGGGTTTAAGGGGCGTTATAGATAATTATTTCCTTTACTGAAACTTGGTACACAGATTTCTTTCATAAAGTAGAGATTCCCTACATAATGATTTTTACAAAAATCGACCTCCAATGGGCGTTGAGGGCGCTTAAGGGGCGTTATACATAATTATATCAATTTTTAAACTATTAGACGTACAGTCTTGAAATTTAAAGCCCGGATTCCTTTCATAGAGTACAGATCCCCTACAGAATGGGTTTTGTGAAAATCGACTCCCAAGTGGCGTTGTAGAGAATTAAGTGGCGTTATAGGCAATTAACTCCTTTTTTAAACTATTAGACGTAAAATCTCCAAATTTCGTAAGCTGATTCCATTCATTGAGTAGAGATCCGCTATAAGATGGGTTTTGTGAAAATCGTTTCCTAAGTGGCATTGCGAGGGCTTAAGGGGCGTTATACTTAATTATTTCCATTTCTAAACTATTAGACATACAGTCTTGAAATTTGGTAAGCTAATTCCTTTCATGGTGTAGAGATCCGCTACAAAATAGTTTTGGGGGAAATTGATCCCCAAGGGTCACTGAGGGGGATTAAGGGGCATATAATAGATAAATATTTCCGCGTTTCAACTAATAGAACCACCTGCTTGAAAATTAGAAGGTATGTTCTGTTCATGGAATAAAGTTCCTTTTACAAAGATTTTTGCGAAAACGGACCCCCAAAGGAGTGGGTTTTCGAGGGATTAAGGCATGTTATAGAAAAATTCCTGTTTTTGAATTTAACTCACTTGAAATTTGTTGAGCACTTTTTTCTTTAGTTGAATAGAGTTCCACTAAGAATGGATTTTACGGAAATCAACTCCAGGGGGAAGAGGGGAGAGTTATTGGGGCGTATTGATAGACAAAATTCCCGTTTTTGAACTGCTAAGACTATAATAATAAAATTTGGTTTGCATGCTTCTTTTGTTGAATTGGAATCCGCTAAGAATGCTGTCAATGAGGTATTGATGATAAAAATTCAATTTTTGCTCTGTTAGATTTAGACTTGAAATTCAGCACGCATGTTTATTTTATGGAGTAGAGATCCACTGAAAGTTGCTTTGGTGGAGGTTAGGTTAAGTGAGCAAAAAAAAAAAAATCTTTCTACTTCGATTTTAGACATAAATAGAAATTAGATATTATAATTTATGTTTTTTTTATATCAAGGGTGAGAGTGTAACAGCTATAAATATATTTTTCAATACAATCGAATTCTGAATGCTAGATATCAATAATTAATATATATGTAAACAGTATACATATATGCAGCATCGTGAAATACCCAGTGAAGCGTGTGGGTAACGGCTAGTATATATATATATATATATATTGTTAGTAGTAACCAGGGGAAAAAACCTAGACATGTTGTTTCATCTGTTTAATAAACTAAATGTTTATTTTCAACAAATGTGCATTTTATGATGCACTTAGCAATAAAAAAAACTCTTGAATCATTATATAGAAATTTTAGAAATAATGTGATAGTTGTGGTAAGTTCTGTATCTACTTACCAGTAAAAAAGGAAATATTTTTCATTTTTCTTCCAAGTTTCGCTCAGTGTTTTAATGCAAAACTTGATGTAGATTATCCACTCAAAATCCAATGTCCTATCATGTTGCTTGGTTTCTTATGAAATATACTAACAAGAGCAGAACAGAGTTGCTTAGCACAGCTCTATTGCTTTGAGGTCAAATATATTTAAAATACATACCATGTAATGATATTCATTTCTTGTGTTTGAATACCACCACTAAAATAAAGATGATGGGGATAATTATGATGGATTTTTTTTAATTGGTTAACCTTCTTAAATTTAGCTATTACTAGCTTTGAATATTGTAAAACAATAACTATTCTTTACAAATATACCTTTTTTGCAAGATTGCTAAACTAAATATTTTAATGGGATAGTGTAGAGATGGAAGGATAGAAGGGGAGGGGGCAAAAGACCTCAAAATGCATCAAAATTTTTTTTTTTTTGACAAATTTTGAATCACATTTGGTAATATGTAGATAAATAATTCATCTCATGTGGATATTGCTATGGATACAAATTAATCTGTTGGGAAATATGTCACAAGACTTGCTAAACATTTTATTATGAAACTGTTACTGAATTTAAAAAGAGTAGGGTAAATGGGGTAAGCCTTTCCCTTTAAGAACTTAAAGTGGGGTAATTTAAGTTTTGAATTTATTTCTATCTTTTACAGTGATGAATAACTTTAGAGAAATGAATAATCGTTGCGTCAATCCTGGGAATAGAGAAGCAGAGATTGAAGAACTTAAAAGTGTACGAGTGTTTACCTTGCAGAATTTAGGATTTCAGGAAAATAAAGTCAGCGATGAAATGCTGGGGTATGTTTCTGGCTTTTAGAATATAATGCATGAAATAATAATAGATAATAACACATGCATGAGATCGATTATTTGTATACAAGAATATCAACTTGCTAAATTTATTATGTGAAAAAAAAATTTGCATTCAAGCTTTTTTTTTATTAAGAGCAGATTTTTTGTTATTTTTGTGCAAAGATTATCTTTTAGATTTTATTTAAAATATAACTTGTTTATATAATTCTAAAACATACAAGTAATATTAATAATACATATTTTTTTCCTTATCATTCTGTGCAATAATACATATACATTTTGCAATACTGACTGTTGTATTTTCATAAAACTGATTCATTTCTAATATCTTCTCTTTGTGTGTGTGCAAAAATTTTGTGAATAAAGATTTTGTATAATATACATAATACAAAAAGGATCCATGAATTTATAATTAGAAAGCACAGATTTATATATATATACATGTAGGATTTTCCTTTGAAACATTTTGTTAAAAGGTTGAGTCATATCCTTTTCAGAGGACCATTAATCTCAATTTTATTTATTACTGCATTCCGAAGCAGCGCCATCTAGTGAGCTTTCGTAGTTCCGGCTTGAATAATTTTTCGGCAGAGGCCTACTAACAACCGCTTGTTCAACATGTCACGTCTTCACCGCATTTTTGCGCCCTGCGCGGTACCACCAGTCCTAACGTCCAAAAATGAGAAAGGTTTATTTCCCCATCTTCTAAAGGTATAACTCAACTTTTAATTAACCTAATTCCTGCATGTCTTTCTCTTTGTAAATATCCCCTTTTGTAAATATTTCCCTTTAACTTTAAATAAATTCTTTTTTACTTAAATGAAGTATCTGTGTTTAAATGACTTTGATTCAATTAATTCATCACTCACCCTTAAATACTTACCCCTAGACAACCCACCTCGCCAATCTAAAATCCCGCCTTCTGAAGAGTCTGATTTTTATTCGAAGATTTATTCGGACTCCCACATACATATATATTTGAATACAGAATGATGAGCATTTTGAATATATATCTATGTGCACATGTACATTCTCCTCCACCTGTGACCAACCATCTGCATGTACACTTACGAGAGATAAATTAAAAAGGAAAGAAAAAAAGATAGCTATACATTAACATAATAATAATGCATGTATATATTGAATTTTTGTGTTCTATATGTGAATTTTATAACTTTGAGTGAAAAGTGATTGAAAAATATAAATCTGTATTTGACCTGATAGCTAGAATGAAACTTTGTTGTAAATTGAGTAGACCTTGTATATATGTTGTTTTTAAACCACTCATTATCAAAAATACAATATCATTGAATTTGTCATTGTATTTCTGTGAAAGTAATTAGTATTATTTGTTTCTTGACCTTTTCGTTACTTTAACTTTTAGCTGTGTTTTTGGAGAACTTAGTCCTGTTTGTGCAGCTGTTGGTGGAGTGATGGCTAATGAAATTATAAAAGTATGTTTTAAATTATTTATAAGAAATATTTTTTATATTTTTTTGGTGAAATTCAAAGATATTTTGTCCAAATCAGCAAATTTTTACATTGTGATTTCATAAGTTCTCTTAGGAAGTAAAACTCATAAATCATTTTTTATATATATATAGAATTTTATTGATAAAATTAATATGGAGTATTAAAATTTGGTATAGCTTCCAAGAGAGAGAGAGGTTTTAGTTCCAAACATCGTACTTGATTTATTTTTTGTTCAATCTAAACTCATGTTTGGCTAACTGTGATATGCAAAACCCTAGATGTATTTTAAAAAGTACACTTTTTTTTGATTATTTTCTCAATGATTCTGTTCCACAGTAAAAGTAACTGGCTATGTGTATTTCTTGTAATTCCAGGGAAAATAATGGAAGATTTTCATTAAAATTCATTGATTTTGAGAGATTCAGTTGACCTCCCTACAATATAGCTAGTTTAAACTTCATGTTAGTTGAAAGTTTAGTTGTATTTGAATTATTTTGAAAACTGATATAAGCTTTCAACCTTACAAAAAAAATCTATAAACAATAAATAAGTCATTGCTATAATAAACAACATAATTTGGGAGTACAAATACATTAGACGTTGTATAACCAAAAGTGTATCAGGTGATTCAGATTTCTATCAAGAAGTACATTAAGGAAGAAGCTTAAAACCCATTGATTGAAACAAATGGCAAATTTCAATTAATGGATGTGTTTTAGAATGTGATAATTTTATTTTAATTTTAAGCTTCTAATTACATTATTTTAATGTTTTTATACAATAATTTACTTACTTTTTGAAAGAAATTTAGGGTGATGACCATGAAATGTTAAATGTTTTTTGGTGAAATTGAGTGTAAATACCTTGAGGAATACAACTTTCCTATCGGGTCAGTCCATAAGTTCGTGTGCATTAAGAGTATGAGTGGAATTTACTATGATGCATTTACTAAAAGAATACAATTTTGAATCTGTTGAAACTTGTCATCATTTGACTAACATTATTCAGTTCATCACCAACTTTCATAAATATCGAATGCATTTTAGTGCCCTTAGAAGATGATATAAATGATCAGTACAAACATACTGTGCTGCATTTTTTATTTTCGTGTGGCGAATTTGCCAGGTCTGCAGCGATAAAAATTAATAGTGTACATGGTGAACATACTATTAGTGTAAGGACTGCCCAGAAATGGTTTAAAAAATTTTAAGTTGGAAAAAGCAGCATTGATGATGAACCCCGTTCAGGACGTCCTGTCAATTTTGATGATGACATTCTTCGAAATCTTGTGGAGTCAGAGCCACAATTAACAGTGGATCAGATTACAGAAAGGATGAATTCATCTCATGGAACAGTCTTTCGTCATTTAAAGAAGATTGGGAAAGTACCCAAGCTTGGAAAGTGGGTACCGCCTGAGTTATCCGAAGCCAATTGTCAACAGCGAATAAACATCTGCACTTCACTTTTATCCCGCTTCAAACGAGAGCCATTTTTAAATCATTTGGTAACAGGTGACAAAAAACTGATTATTTATCATAATGTCTCAAGAAAAGAATGTGGACAGATAGAGATAAGCAGCCAATTCCAACAGTAAAGGTGTCTTTACATCCCAAAAAGATTCTTCTGAGTGTTTGGGGGGATATGCATGGTGTAATTTATTTTGAACTGTTACAACCAAATCAAACGATTAATTCAGAAGTTCATAGTGAACAACTTTGCCGTCTAAAGTCAGAATTGATCAAAAGGATGCGATTGATGAATATCAAGAAAGTGTTGTTTCATCATGATAACGCTAGATTACATACGGCTCGAACAACGCTGCAAAAAATTAGTGAATTTAATTGGGAGCTTTTGCCACATCCTGCCTACTCCCCAGATATTGCTTCAAATGATTTTCACTTATTTTATGCCTTACAAAATTTTTTACTGGAAAAAAAATTAAATTTTAAACAGGATGTACACAACGAACTTTCAAGTTTTTTTGCATCAAAACCATAGTTTTTCTACAGCAATGGCATAAAAAAGCTGCCCGTAAGATGGTGAGACATTGTAAATAATAGAGGAAAATATATAATTGATTAAAATGTTAAATTGTGTTTTTTTATATTTAAAAATTTACCAAAAAGTGTGCACAAATTTATGGACTGGCCCAATACTTTCTAGCACTATGCTAACCATTTCTTAGAATAATAAATTAAAGATGTGTGTGCTTATGACCACAGGATGAAAGTAATAACTTCAAATTTTCTAATGTTATTTCAGTGATTAGTTTGGTGAATAAAAAACAAGGGGATATTATATTAGTATTTTATCATATAAAATTTTTTTAGCCATGTGTCTGTACTCATAAAGTAATATTTTTTTGCTAAATATACATATTTGTCAATTAATTGTATTCTAAGAAGGAAACAAGAGGTTTATGGTAGCTGAAATAGGTTATAAGTACTTTAGATTCAAAATTAATTAAATATCTAAAAAAAAACTCTGTCAAGCGTTGTTCCGTAATTTGTCGTGCTTTCACTTGGATCATTTGATATAATTAAATTGAATTTTGATTTTAAAAAATCTACTAAAGGCTTTGATTTGTCTTGAAAAATCGACATTAAAATCCCCACTTAAAATAATGGGCAATTTGTTCAGAAAAGTTGATCCGGCTTCACACACAGTGTAGGCAACTAAATTTTTGTGAATGAACTCAATAATTTTCTTTACACTTTGATTGGTTGAAATATAAATAGTAACCATTAGAATTTATTTGTCCATTTTCTACTCTACATTTTGCTGCACACATTTCACCGATACATGACTCATTAAACCCAAAGGATTCAGTAGGAAGAATCCCGCCATTCATTTTCCTTAAAAGAGGTGGGGGGAGCCCCATTTAATTGAAGCAAGGAACTTCACTTTAATGGAATATTGTTGGGGGGGCAGGGGGAAAGCTATCACGCGCGCGCATATTTTGGGAGTGAGAGGGAAGGGTGATAACATTTTGCAACTCTATACTTTCCTTGACAACAAGAGTGCCCCCCACCCCAAAAAATTGCCAATTAAATGAATGCAAGACATTCCACATTTCATGTAATTCCAGATATGCAGTTATCTTGCTTGTAAAGCAAGATAATTGGCAATCAACTTAAGGATATATTAACTCGAATTTTTTCAATATGCAAATTAAAAATAAAATATTTCGTTGAAATGATTTTCATAACAATATCTGTGAACATTTTTAAACCTCTATTCAGAAGTCTCAAATATTTTGCCCCTTCGACATTTTCTGAATTGAAATTGATTTTTTTTTATCTACAACAAATCTATATTTGTAATGGTGGCATTCAAATTTTATATTATGAATGCAATAACCTGCTATGTACTTTAAATTTAATACTCTTCTATTGAAATATCGATTTAGTTTTAAATTTCCTAGGAATTGTGCCTTTTGAAGTTTGCATCAACTGTTCATCTTTTGGGAAACAAAAAAACCGAAACGTATGGTTGTAAGTTTATTAGATGACCAGTTGGGCATACAACAATAACGATGCATTAGTATAAAAATTGTTTAGCCTTAGGTTAAGTAATTAATAACATTTATAACTTAATTAAGATTTGACAGAATAAACAAAACACTAATTTCTCATATAAAACAAAATATCTTAAATTTATACATAATTAGGGATGTTGGCTTAAATCCATCAATTTATTATATCTTGCCCTCAAAACTAAAAAGAAAGAAATTCAATAATGACACAAGAATAAAGTTATACAAAAATATAACTACTGTACCCTTTATAGTTATTCCTACTGATATATCTTGAATGATAAATACACGAGGGAAAATGAACTAATTAAATAAGCGTACAAGAAGGAAGACAGTATGAAAATAAAACCTGGGGAGAATGTCCCTCTTTTAGTCATGTGATTTCTTTTTAGGGGTGAACAATCTTGTTGGAACAAGTTTTCCAAATACAGGTAAAAAAAGCAGAATGAGCGTTACATTCCTGAGTGTGGTGTTCATTCAAGTTCGCTCTCCTTCAAAACATGCATAAAGAAGCTATCACTTCATTAAAACACATAATATGCGAGGGTTGGGGCATAAGTCATGGCAACTATTTTTTTCTTGTAGATATGTGAATGGATCACAAATGTATATGTGTCCTGTGAAAGTTCCGGCATAGTGTGCCTGCAGAACAACAGATGGCTTTGTGATAGCTGCTAGTTGTGCAGCGAAGTCTGTGAAATTAGTCAATTGGCGAGTGTCGTGTGAGATGGAAGTAACTGGTGTTGAGCAGCACGCTTACATTCGTTCTTCAAGGGATAAATGCAATGGAATGTCACAGTGAATTAGTGGAAGCCCTTGAGAATAATGCCCTACCATACCATACAGTAGCACGGTGGGTAGGAAAGTTTCAGCAAGGACGTTTGTCAACCAGTGATGAACAACGTTCGGGACGACCGGTCAGTGTGCGGATCGACTTGGCATGTGCTGTTATCAAACAGCTCATGGATGAAGACAGATGATGGACGCTACTGGAGTTAGAGAGAGTCTTTAGGCCTAGGTTTGTCATATCAACTTTATGTGTACTGTGTTGTCATTCTTTTGCACCGTGAAGGCCATGTTGCCCTGCATAATAAATTAGAGTGTTACGATATTTCAGTGATATTCATTGTAGTTAACACTTTGTTCTTTCGTCTGTATAGGTCACATTTTCCAACCGGACTGGTATCTTCAAGAAAAAAAAAATAGTTGCCATGACTTTTGCCCCAACCCTCGTATTATTTTTGTAAGACAAGGAGTACTCATCTAGGTTTTCATGGACATTGGTTCTTTTTCTATTTCCCTTAATTGGTAGGAATCAAGTATGCATTCTTTAGGAATGTATTGTTTCTCTGTGGAACTGATGCTCTGCATTCTTCACATCTGTGTGATGTTCCTTTAATTGAATATTGATAATGCTGTATCAAAAAATGATTAATTCTGTTTATTTTGAATTATATTGCTTTAGATTTTATTTAGGTAGGATTTTTGTATTATGTGTTAGATAAAATGAAAATATTCAAAATTTTAAAAAAATGGTGCGTGGAACACCGCACGATAGAAGTGAAGCTTCTTTGGCGATGTTGGCCAAAAATGCTGGAATGCATCTAATTATATTAAACTGCTGGGGGAACTTCTTTTAATCATATAAAATTCGAACTTCATTTATTGTATGAAAATAATATTTTTATTCAATTTTCCCTGTATCATCATTTTCTAAGAAACAATAGGTTTGTGGTAACTGAAGTAGGATATGAAAATCCTCGAATTGTAGTCAATCAAGAAAACATGAGAAAACTGCATCAACTGTGGCTCTGTATCTGGTTGTTTCTGCTCTAGCATCAGTATTTATTGTCAAATTCAGTGTCTGTTACAAGAATTCAATGAGTGGCTTCGATTCTTCTGAAGCAAAATTAACATTAAAGTCTCCAGTTAAGATAATCGGCTTTTTAGCATGCTTTAATGTGTCTACTAAACATTGTAAAATATTTTTCAGCTCATCAACAGACTTGCTCGAATCATCTCTAAACAATAATCTATCATAAATTGAACACCCGTTACCAAAATTGAAAATCTTTGTAAGCATTTTTATGGGAATCATAGTCTTTGTAACATTAGAATTTATATTATGGATTTACATACATCAGTTCCAACACGCTGTTGAGCTCTGTTGTTTTGTTGAGGCTCTGTAGTTGATGGCACAGGGTGGTTCATAAAGTCCATATTAATCTGTGCTGTCATTAGAAGAGTCTCAATAGCGTTCCCATCCTTTAAACTCGGCATTAAGGGAGTATTTTTCAATGTTTTTTCTCTTGTGTGTACTCTGATATAGGTTTGGCAGTAGCACTTGATGAATTTGCACAATTTTTCTGTTTTTTTGTCACTTTTTCAACTGGACTTGCTGCTAGTTTTTTTTTTTTTTTTTCCTTTCACAAAACTCTTCCTTTTGTGCATTTGATTTAGGCATTCTGACTCGAATTAATAATAATTCAACACAAATAAAAATTAGAAAAACAAATTAGCCGCCGAACACATTGCCATGTAGCCAAACATCTTAAGGAAATATTTCAAGAAGGCACGCTTTTACTGCGAGAGCTATTTTACCGTAGTGCACAACCATTGATACATGTTCCTGGGTCTGGTGGAAAAGGACCCTCAATTGGAAGGTGGGCAATCATCCAACTTTTTCAATGATGCAAGTCACATGGTGTCCCTGCTCCTCCCTTTTCCTAATGCTCGCTGTCTCCTCACCATGCTACGATTCGGGGAGATGAGGGGGAGACTACTTCCATTCGCTTTTTTACCCTTACGCAAAACTGGGCAAATTTCTCAAGCCCAAAGAAGTTTCACTTCAAAAATATCATTTGAATTATTGATTATTGTAAGAAAATCACTTATGTAGCTAGTATACTGTATTTTTTAATGATAGGTAAGTTGGCATATTTTAAATAGATAACAATTTGGATGCAACATGATTGTCCTGGGTCTATGTCACTTGACATTTTTCGTGCATTTAAAATAACCAAAATTTTAATATCTAAGTAAGTATCCTGCTTTACATTAAATTCTGAATACACTTCTGTACATACTAATATATAGATACTCCTACTTATGAGAAGTTAATTTTTAGGAAGCTGTTCCTGTCATTTAATAATTGTGCTAAAATGCACATTATATAAGAATTACCAGAAAAGTAATCAATTTTTTAATATTATAACCTCTATTTTATTGATCAAATACATTTATAGGAAAATGTATTATACAAATTATTCTGCTAAAGTAGTTTATTTCCTTTATAGATGAATATAATTAATTGTTGTTAGTTTATAACATTCACTAAATATGTTTTTAGCAATTTCAGTTATTGAGATTCCAAAGAATTGTTCTAAAGAACAAAATTTCTCATCCCTGTATTTGACAGAATATAGAAAAAAATTTACTTCATTAAATACAAAGGGGAGGTGAAGAAAGAGAGGGGCATATAATCATTGGTATGAAAAAATGTCAAGTTATCAAACTACTTTTTTACAAGTATTTCTCTTAATATAAGTAACCCCTTAATTGTGTATAATTCATTTATTTCTATAAAATTAAAACAGTATATCGTTTTCTTTCACGTGTCGAAACACTATTTATATCATACTTATCTACACTATTAAAATCCGAAGGTAAACAAACGTATATTTTCATCTATGCAACCCAATTTTCTCACGAACTGCACGACGCAGAAACTCGCCGAAGGTACCAAAATTTCGGGAATGATCCGAGGAATCCGTTTTAACCATTTATATCCCGATATTCCAATTAGTTAAAAAGATATTAATTAAAAACCTTAAAACCCATAATTAGTACCATTTTTGACCGCCAGGGGAAAATTCGGAACTTTTTTTTCAGACGTATTTAAAATGCGATCTAATTTTTTTCATCAGACTCACACAAAAAATAATTACAGATTCGAAAAGATCATTTATTTCGCCACGATATGCTGTAATTTATTTTACAAAATAATTATATTTTGGATTTTTTACGATTTTTTTAAAATGAGTTGAAATCTGTACGTTTTTATGAATACGATTTCTAAATTGTTCCGCTTGAACTTTCCTTCACGTTAATGAAAAAAGTATTTTACACTAAAAAAAGTTCATGCTTTTCTCTTTTAGAATCAGTCATTTAAAAAAAATTTCATGTCATTTTTTTTACGAGTTTTAAAAAAAATACTCAATTTTATTTAAATACTTAATAATAACTTTTTTATTTATAAAAATAATCTCACGAAACCTTTTTTCCGTATGTAGAACAATATTATGTGTAATCTGTACAAAGATTGATAAAATATCTTAAAAATTACGGTTTTAAAAAAATGTGTTTTTCATTTTTTTCCCTTTTGCGATAAATATGTAAACATTACTTTTTAAAAAAGTTTTTGTTTAAAAATTACCATTGTTTTTAATCGATACATGAAGTTTGAAAGCATTAACTTAAAAATGAAGCCCGAAAAGAATTTTTATACTTTAAAAAATAACGAAATGGGAAATTTAAAAAAATCTTACCTTTTTTTTAATGCTCAATTCAATGCTTTTCCCCGAGGGAACCGACGGCGTGATTGTTAAACCTGCTGCTTTATAAAACGGTAGTTCCCAGGTTCGTAACTGAAGAGGAAGAGAATTTAAATTTTGCATTATGCTACTTCTTAAAGTTTAAAAATTTTTTAGTGGAATGAAAAAGGTTAAAATTAAAATGAAATATCAAAATGTTTTTATCAGATCGTTTTTTTTTAATGTTTTTTTTCAGTACATATATATATAGGATTTCCCTCATACTGTTTTTTTTTTCTAACTTATATATTTATATGCTATCTGTTAATTTTTCTTTCATTTATTACTTATAGAAATTTGATTTTAATAAATATCTATATGCTTTTTTAAAAGGATTATTTCATTACGAAATGAATTCTTTGTTAATTTAAAAGTACATTGTCTATTATTTTGGATCAAAATACATTTTAGACACATTTTTAAGCTAACTATATGTAACGATTGATTGATTCATGAAAATCTGAAATCTATTTGATTATTTTAGATTCTTAGAAACTAACTATTATTAAAAAATGATGAACACTTTTTGTTTTACTCTTAGCATCAGAATCGTTTTCTTTTTATTATTGCTTCACATTAATAATTTTTTTAATTCTAATGCAATATTTTTTTTATAAGTCATACATCGAAATTTAAGCTATATCTTATCTGTGAGAAGGAGAGGAAGATAGAACAATAATTTTACACTAAAAAAACTGTGTTCGGGCTATAGAGAGGGACAAGAAACCTGTCTTTAATCAAAAATAAGTGGAATGGAACAAATTTCGATAAAGGGAAATTTTTTGACACAATTTTATAAATCACTCACATTGTGCGCGTACAAAGACACACACAAAAATGCTGGTGTCATGAGGAAAAGAGAAAGCCTGAGCAACACCAGACTAAACGGTGGAGGAAGGGGTGGAAGTCATTTTGAAAATGAGTATTAGAGGTGGTGATTTTGTGAAGGAAAGAGAAAATTTATATGAAAGTAGAGATAGCCTGTGCAACGCCAGGCCATGCAGCTAGTATTAGTACTATTTGTGTTTTGAAGAATTATGCATCTTGATTTAAAGTAACTTGTTATCTTTTTTTCTTAATAGGGTATTACACGTAAAGGGGACCCCATTCACAATTTTTTTCTCTTTGATGGTGAAACTTGTACTGGAGGCACGGAAACAATAGTTGTTTGAAAGAAGAAATCCTTTTCTCTGTTTTATTTCATTAGTTTGTACTTAGAAACTACAATTCATCATTTCTGGTAATAGTATTGAATTATAAAAATAAAAACATTTCATTCATTCATTGTAATGTGAATTGATCTTAATTTTTTTTTTAAAACCCTTAAAATTTGTGACTGTGAATAGCTGTTGAAAAAGAAAAATTTTTATGTGGTAATTGTAAACTTAAGTTTTATTGTGTGCAGGCAAATGCATGAAACTTATAAATGTTTATAGAACATTGTTTTTAATGTTAAAAATTAAACATATTTGTTTTGTAAAACTATATTTAAATATGTGATTTTCATAAGTTTTAAGTAAAGACAACGAAATAAAAGCAAAGATAATACTAATTAAAAATGGATATTAGTAAAAAGTACCTTTTATTTCCTTTTCTGATACATAGTTTTATTAATTAAATTACCATTTTAAATCTGCACAGCAGATGCAAGAAATATAAATCCAGGAAAAGAGAAAAATATGGTTTTCTCTCTCACTTAACAAATAACTTGTGCATTTGCAAAATAATTTGTTATACATAAGTGCTATTAAACTTCACTACACTTATGAAACTGCATATTTTTAATCAAACAGATTGCATTTTATATTATCTACCATTTCGATGCATTTTCAAGGTCCTCTAAATTAATGTTCATGACACACATATTTGTCAGTAATGTAAAATCTACTTTAGCACTTGAAAACGAAATTTGAGGCGTTTCGCTCACAAAATCAAGAATTGAATTTCTTATAAAATTATACTGCAGCATAGCACATGACATAGTTAATTATGGCACATTAAATATTTAATGGCAAAGTTTGGAGAAAACGATCAATGATATAATTTGAAATGTCAAACTTGAAAAAGTATGGTTTCTGAAATGGATTGTTAATGATTTGTGGAATGACCGTGTTACATAGTTCTTTCAAAACTAATTAAAATGTGCTCCCAGAACTACTTACAATTGTAATAAGCATCTGCAATGTTATGTTAATCATATCATCAATAATATCTTTTGGAATATATCACAGATATTTAAGAGCTGACAAAATATTTTGAAATTCATGATTTACACTCAGTTATTTTCTTGGACTGAGTAATTCTATTATATATTTCTGAAAATACATACATTCACATCAAGAGTACATCAGTTTCCCAGATATATATATCAAATGCATTATCAGATTTTAAAATGTTTAAATTTCAAGCAAATCATTATTCTTAACATACATTATAAATATTTATTTACATACATCATTATAATTACTGTTTTAAAAATATTTGTCATGTATACCCATTTCTGTTTTACACAATGGATTTAAATTCCATGAAAAAATCTTTTTCATATTTTTTAAGTTATTCCAAAATATTCATCAGTTTTGTTCCTTTTAGATCAGCACTTTCAACTTTTTTCTTTTTTTGTTAGAAATAATAATTTCAGTTCAGGTAGAAATGTCTACGAAGTCTTCATTTTAAATTTTGTATGAACAGTATTTAATATGTAATTTTTATTAATTTTGCCTTTTAATTATTGGTGTTATTAATATTTGTATGTCTACTGCCTTTTGCATTAAAGTTCTCTACAACCAAATGCACATCACTTCCAAGTGTGCCAGCCCTTCTAATTTCTTTAAAAGCTCAAATATTAAAACATTATCAATGCTGAAATTCATTTAGAAATTTCCAAATGCCTTATTTTTGCAAATTTTAAAGAGAAACCATTCTACTTTCCATACATAGTGTATTTCTTTCATATAATTCTGTAGGAATGTGTATCTGTTGTGTAAAAATAGAATTGGGTATATATCATTCAATGTACACAATGGGTTATTGAAGAATTAACACAACACAAGTTCTAAATCTTATATTATTTAATGGATATTATTTTTAAATCTCATATTTATTTGGATGTATTCAGTTAAATTTTTGAGAATAACAGGCTTCTTTTGTAAAGGAAATTTTAAGAAATATATGAACATTTTTTTCTAATTCAACATATTTTTCTTTTTTATGTTAAATTATTAATTCACCATAAATCTTACTCTAGCATTTTTATAATCAATGAATATAATTATATCCATAAAGTTTTTCTTTCCTTTTTTTTTAAAAAAAACTTACAATTGGTAAAATATAATTGCGTATCTTGGAGAACTTCAGTACATATTTTCAGTACATTTTACCTTTGTGTTGTTTGTAACATTAATTGAAAGATAAAATGAAAAGCATAGAAAATTTGTCAATTATTTAATAAAGGCATAAAAAATCTACGCAAATAAAAGTTCCTTAAGATCAATATTATGTTTAAATTAATTTTTTGTTACATTTACATGGCATCAATGTCAAATCTTACTTTTCATAGCAACGTGGATTTTTTAACTGTGATTCTAACATGTTTTTTTTTATAAAAAAAACCAGTACTATAAAATTTTAAAAACTGACCACATGGAATGGAATTTTTTTTTATTTGCACTATACGTGGAACAGTATCCATAATCTAATACATATATACAGTCTAACCTCTCTTATTGCTGGAACCAAGATTTCAAGTGTTCAACCAAGTTTTCAGGATTTATGTTATATTGTTTAAAATTAATTGAATGTCTTGTTTTATAAGATGTATTAAGCGTTTATTTTTCTTTTGATATTGATCCAACAATGAAATACATTCCATGTTTTATATCAAAGCAGTATTATGTAAAAAAATTCAAACTAAATTGCATTTTCAATGAATATTCACAATTATATCAATTGCATGTAGTCTTTTTTTCTAATGCTTTGCACTTCTAAATATATATGTAACTGAAAATGTTAGGGAGAGAAAAATGCTTTAAATAAATTCTTTACTGGTTGCTTATAGAAAGCAGTAATATTTGAAATTTTTAACTTGAGTAGTTATTTGCAGAATTTTTTCCCCTAGTTAGCATTATAAATTCTTACACTATATGTGAAATATTTATTCAGAGCTGAATAGTGTCTTACTTTTAAAAGGTAGGGGATATTACACAAAAACAATGAGATAAATACAAATTGGTGAATTTAAGTGTTTAGTGGTGCGTTTGTATGAAGTACTGGTCATGGTTCATTTCATTTTTTAAATATATATTTATTTACTGTAAAACTGACAAAGCTTTTGAAAAGTTTATAATTATCTTTTTTGAGGGCAAAATATTGTAACACATTAATAGTTGCAACTACAATGGCAACATTTGGAAATAATTTCTTTAAAATTTATGTTCTACTATCCTTGGTTTTTTGTACATGAAAAATGTTTATTAAAGGTAAATCAGTCTTCATGTTATATTAAGGAGCAGAGCCTCAGTTTGAATAACTTTTTCTTATAGATAAATGTTACTTTACTATCATACTCCAACTTCATTATTTTATACAGAATATCTCATTTCTGGATGAGAATCACTCCATTTCTTTCTGATATAAAATATATACCAAATTTCACTGCCTATATTGTAGTGCTAAATGGGTTTTCACCTCGAATGTTAACAGCAAAAACTGCATATTTTATAGGAATTGAAGCACATACAAAATAGCTGTATGTGTTACAATATCACAAATTTATATGAAAAGATTGGCATTTTAAGAAATAATCCTAAAATGCAATCTAATTTTGGCACAGGATCTATGAAATAAGGTGAGAGCCTCAAGGGTATACAACAAAACGATAAAGCAAAATTATTTTAAAATATTATGACATGATATATTGAATATCAAATGCATATTACAATATGATAATTTTGCATAAAAAATCCAAAATTAAATTGACTTATTTAAAACCCTCCCTCTTACTGATCTAAAATAAATCTTTTTCAATAGCTTGATTTGATTTTGATTTATGAAGCAATACGAGAGCTATTGGCGACGCATCTCAATTTTGAACCATGTTGAAGTGACGAGGACAACACCCAAGTTAGCTTAACCCTCTCCAAACTTTCACAACAAGAGGAACTTTGAGCCTTAACAGATTTAACATGCATCAGCTCCTGTATATGGCGAGTGCTCAGTAACACTAGGTCTCGAACCTGTGGTTCAGCCACGAGCAAAAGTTACCATGGCCACTCAGTTACTACAGCCTAGTGTTTGATAGCCTACCACTATTAATTTCACAGATTTGTGTTTATCATGAAGAATGTTAATGAAATTTTATTTAGTGACCAAGATTTTCAACCACTGATTACAAATTGAGTCATACATTTACAAAAATTGTAATTAATGAATAATAGTAAACTTTCATAACATTTTAGAAAAATAAGATTTATTACTCATCTCATATGAATTATGACATTTTATGATTTTCATCAGTTGAAAATTAGAATGTGTGCTTAAAAATTACTTTTAACATTGTGGAAAGTATAGCAATTTTCAGGGGGGACTAAATTTCGTTTTTATTTCATATCAATTAAGTACATAAAAATGTCCTTAAGAATGCTTAAATTTAAACAGATTTACAAATTGCATGCTCATTCAGAAGTTAATGTGAAAACTCACTTAAACTTTATCTGTTTAAATTAAGATATTTCACAAAAAAATAAATTGGTTTTTAGAAGTTCTAGTGTGCTATCAGCATTTGTGCAAATAGTCTCCATTTTTTGAGAAAATGTACTAAACAAATAAGAACTTCATAATTAGTAAGAATATAGAATAAAATTTTAAGAATTATCTGTAATATATATGTGTATATACATGTACATACACATGCAAAATTTACTTTATACAGGATTAAGTAGAATAGATTGATCTGATAAACTGCTACTAAAAAGTTCAATAAATTGAATAGGACAATCAAATCAGAAATCCATTAAAAAAGTAAACTGTAGCAGCTAATTTGTATAAAAAAGTATTCACTTTTAACTATATAATCAATAAAGCAGCAAATATAGTTTCTAAATAAAGATATTAATTCGAAGTACGTCTATTAATAGGAAATCTGCACCTGTTTTACTTAATTGTATATGTTTTTATATATAAATGCAACATAGTTTAAAATTTAATTTCAGCAGAGTTAAAAAGATAATTTAAGTTTTTCAAAAATATAATGACAGTTTAGTGAATTTATTAATATGTATGTATTATAGGTAAGTTATTGATAAAGAAATCAATTTTTCCTCTACAATCCAGCATTACAATGTATATCAACCTTTATAAAAGCTTAAGTAAACTATTTTGGATTTTATAAAGCATTTTATTTTTGTAATATTAATCAAATTGATGATTGGGGGGATGTTAAAATTACTTTTTAGGCTCTACTTTAGGTTTACTGCATTTCAGTACTCAAATTTAGCAGCCAAATTAAATAATTTTAAAAATTTCAAGATATGTGGATAGCCAATAAAAAAAATTACTATTAGCTTTAATGGGTAAATTTTTGCCCAATTTAATTCATTCTTACATCTGAAACTAATTTTGAAATGTACTGAAAATAGAAGAAAATATTTTTTACACACTTCAATATGATAGAAAATAAATAAACTAAGCTTCTTAAAAAGAAAGTGAAGATAAATGAATTAATGATTTAAAAGTAATAAAAAAAAACTAACTTTCAGCACATTGATACATTATACTTCAACACAATATCTAAATATTTTCAAACCATAAACATTTTTTAAAAATTATTAACTGCTGTTTATGACTTCATTTTACAAAACACTGCCCAATTATTTCTTATTTTCATTAAACCATTTTAAATAAACACTTTCCAAGCATCATGCACTTACAAAATACTGGCATTAACATGTATCACAATGAAAATGGGATAAACAAAACACTGCAAGTGTGCTACAATTGCTTCAATAAATCCCAGCAGTTCTGGTGAGAGTTGCTTAATATACCATGAGATAAGCTAAAAATATCTAAACAAAGTCTTTTTCATCGAGTATAATAAACTCTATAATACAATGTCTTTGATCTCCACAGCGAATACGAATTGTCGAATTTCAATAAATATACACCTTGACCAGGATAATTGTGACTACCAGCATAGACTTCTTCATGGCAGTCTCTTCGGTACACAGGAATGACGACACTTAAAGGTGGTTTATCACTGGAAAGTGGAGTCATTCCCTTTTCTATATCGTTGGGTGATGAATCAAGCTCTGAAAAATTAATTTATTTTCAGTGAATTTCCAGTAATAGAATTTTGTACTTAACAAATGACAGACACTATGACAGAAAATGCATTTATATTATACAACTTGAATAAACTATTGTTACAGGCATCAGCAACCTGTGACTTATGGAGCAATTCTCAATGGCACTCTACAAAGTTATGACAAAGTTAAATTGCTCTGTCACTCCTTCCAATGCCACATCTAGTTTTAAATATAAACTATTTCTTACTTTCAATTTTTTGTCATAAAACGATTCTGCTGAATCTTTTTGCATGTAGTTTGTATGATTTATGTAAAACCACTCTCCGTTTAAATGTGACTCATTCTTAGCATTATTAAATATTCAATTCAAATCAACAATTGTGTAATATTTGTAAAATGAAACATCCTTCATTGCTACATCATGAAAAAAAATCGTATTGAAAAAATTTACTGAATTATCAAAATATCTGTCGAGGATAACTATCAATAAATTGATAGCTATTTTAAACTAATGTATGTTATTGATAGAGCAATTTAATTCTTTGAAGAAAATTGTATTTTCTCTGCTTTGCGCTACATATATATGTGAACAAATTTTTTCTCACATGAAATATATTTTGAACCTACAAAGTTGTTTAACAACTGAACATTCAGAATCATATGCCAAATTGAAAGTCACAAACTATATCCCTGATACTGCACATTAAAGTTTTGTTTTACTAAACTATATTGCAGGAACACTAATATTTTATATTTTTTCATATTTTAATAAATATGTGTTTACAAGATACAAAAAACATATACACAATTTTAATTTTTTTATTTATGTTGAAGAAATAGTAACATATTTTATGTTAATTAATATCTTTATATGATGCATAATTAATTTATAGTAAAACTTTGAATCTGCATTTTTTTTATCTCTATTTCCTAACATTGCAAGCATTGGCGCAGGAATTGAATTGTTTAAAATATTTCCCATTGCACAGCTTTCTGAATCATATTGGATTGGTTTGGTACACCACAGCTTCAAGGTTGCTGACCCCTGTATTGTAACATACAGGGTAAAAGGTTCTTTATAAAGTAAATTATTTGAATAAAATCAGAGTGAATAAGCCATATAGTGAAATCACTGATCATTTGATTCACTTTGTTTTTTTACTAATGTGTTGGTACAATTACTCAGAGAATAATTGCCAATAGAAATCCTAATTCTGTACTGTAGTATAATATTATTTATATTTCCACACCATGAAAGAGTTTCGCAACCCACATAGAAATCCCATTAGATAACATTCCACATAGATATAATTCCATTTTCCTCAGAATGATAATTAACAAAATTGAAATTAGTTACATACACTTTTTCTCTGGAGTATAAAACAATACTCATGTAACAAAACCAAATTAATTTTGCCTGCTTTAAACATAGATATAACATTCTATGTGCAATAACTTTTATAATTAATTTGATCAGATATTTGTCAAAAAACAGAATCAAAATATTTCTCATTACAATTAATTAACATAAGAAATGAATAATTTACAAACAGTATACATTAAGTTGGAGTATATTTTGAATAAATATGTAAAAACAAACAAAAAACAGCTACTTGTTATATTTATTTTATGGGATATGGAAAAAATTTAAGTTAACAATATTCTTAATAATAAAGTTTAGTAGAAGTTAGAGGTAAAGAGACTAAAAAGTAGATAAACGTAAATGTAACTTGTTTAAAATATCTTTACATCAATACAATAAATATAAAATATAATTCTTGAACTATGATAAATATGTTATTTCAGAGAAGCACTTGAAAATCCTGACTAGCTATTAACTATTATCATTGAAATAATGTAATTTCTAATAAATTATTCATCCAAAGCCAAATTATTTTAAATATTGAATATCAGTTTTTTTAAAAAAATCCAGAAATAGCTTCTGATAATTATAATAAAACATTACATTGATATAATTCCTTAAATAAATATATTCCTTATAATTGATTAAAAAAATATTGATAAACATTGCATTGTAATGTCCTTTTAATTTTCCAATGAGCTAAAAGAAGATTATCGCAATTTTTTAGCAGTAATCAGATGACAAAAACAGTAAAAAAAAAGGAAAGTGGGTGGGAGGGGGGCATCAGATAACTTATTTTTCACAAAGTACTAAGTAAGTAATTGTTGCCAATCAAACATTGAAAGTTTATTTTAAAGGAGGTTTGTTAAATTGTAGCAATAATGCTTTTTTTAAAGCTGTCATATTGTGAGAGTTGTAATATGATATTGGTTAAAGCAGTTTTACCTCATTCTTGAACATTATAAATTATTTTTAAGAAGTGCTTAGATCTTCTGTGGATGATTATTTGTCATTTTTTGCAAAACGCATTTAATATCCAATATAACTTTAAAGCAGTGAGCTACACTGTTTTAAAGTTAACCCTTTGACCGGAACATCCATCTCTCAGACAGGGATGATTTGCTTTCATGCCAGTAGATAATGCTGTAGTGTGATTTTTGGGGTGGGCTGCCTTGACATCTTTATTTGGACTTTACCCAGTGAGAGGATCACAAAGGTGGTACCTGTCGATTTTTTTCAACTCACGATAAGAGCGATTTTTCGTATCTATCACCATCTATCGGTATCTATATTCCTATAGTTTTTTCATATTACGATTTTTAATTATTTTTACATGAATATAAATAATTTATAATCAGTTTTTATAAAAATACTAGTCCCAATTCTTGTGATAAAAATAAATTAATATAGTGTGCCCCATAAAGACTTAAACATTAAAAATTCTACCCAATTTCATGAGCAATAAGGACATTTAAAACTGTCCTTAAGGTAACAAAATCCAAAAAAAATTTACATACCCGTCTTTCAGACGGATGTTTCTAAGAGCGGCAAAAAATTGATGTCCTGGCCAGATGGTTAAGATTACATGTATGATGATCTTACACCAATGCGAAAATATGACCTGATATATTACATATTCTGTAAACTTTATAGACAAGATCAAATGAAAATGAGATGGGTGTAGCTTATAATGATTTATCAAACAAACCTTCATCTTCCTCTTCCTCTTCTTCACTTTCACTAATATGCACCGTAACTTGAGAATCAGGACTTCGAGTCCACTCAAAATAGACTCCAAATCCAAGATCAAAACTATCGGTGGCAAATTCCCAGAAAAGACATGTGCCATCATCATGAGTAGGAACTCTAACTGTGACTGTTTCACCATGTCCCACTTTAATGATGCTATCTCCTCCTTCCTTACGAATGGACTCCTTAAACTCAGAAATATCCTTCCTAGTCCACATGTGGGCTGCAGCTACAGGAAGTGGATCTAAAAGAAATGTATATAATGTTTTCCTTTATCAGCAACCGTGTTTTAATAATACAAAAATAAATATAAAGAACATGGCATAATATATATGCTACAATTTGATGTAGCGGAAAATATTTGGAATAGATCATTTGAATTTTGGCTCATTTACAAGAGCAACTCTGAATCAAGATTTAAATTTAATACATTTTTTTTTCAAATATTTGTACTTCATTTGCTTAAGTATAATATGATAATAATAAATATTTGAGATTGCAAGTAAAATCATATTGCCTACATAAAGTCTCACATTCACAGAAAATTTAATTTTCTGCATTTTTCACAAAACATTCCCTTAATTTCCCATTTTTATAAAATTATTTTAAAAGTATTCATATAATTCTCATTATTTAGTTATAAACTAAATAAAACTACATAACAATTTAGCTATGTTAAGATCACTTAGATTTGTAATAAGTTTCCTATTTAAATTCTAAGAAACCATGTAGAAAAAATTTCTCATTTCAATTATACTATTATTCTAAAGCGAATTCTACTCTTCTGCATTAAAGAATAAAAGGTTCTTAAGAACAAACTATTACCTTATAAAATTAAAATTTTAATATAATGACAATTTAGCAATGTACAAGATATTCCATAATGCTTTTATTAAAAATATATATTCCTTTGCATAAAAAGAAGTCTGACATTTTATTTTAATAAAATGGAAATACATTAAAAGTTAAAATCTAAAGAAATATTAATCAGAATAATAGATCAAGCTTAAGTAAAAATTTTCTTAAATGTATTCCATAATCAGTTTTATATTTGATTATATAGAATATGAGGGGGGGGAATTAAATATTAGTCATCTAAAAAGTTGTGCTGATTTTGAAGGAAAATTGACACACAAGAAATTAAAAAATTTTAGTATAAATTTAATAAATAATATGAGTGTGCAATTCTACTCAACTGCAATTCTTTCTCCATTTTTCAAGGAGTTTGAAAATTCTGTTCTGCCAGAATCTCTCAAATCGTTCAGCAAAAAACTTTTCCATGTGATTTTTTTATCTTCAACGAGAGAAATAAAGTTTCTTTCACAAAGGAAATTTTGCAACTATCAAAATAAGAGGGAATCAAGGATACAAAGAGGTTTGGTGAACATAGTGGATGGCACAGAACATAACAACAATTTTTGTTGAACTATCAAAGTACAAGAGGTATTGCACTTCCCCGGTGAAATACGATTCCCTTCTACTTCACCATTTTTGGACACTTCTACTCAATTTCCATCTTTAATTGGAACTAATTAGGAACAATGCTTCATTGAATTTATTGTTGTTCGATAAAAGTTAAAAATTTGGTGGGAAATTCTTTGTCAAGCAATCAAATATATCAATTTTGCTTTTTGTTGTCGGTGTCATACGGGTAATGAATTGATAATCTTTTCCCCATTTGGAATAGTTATGGTTAGTGATAACAGACAACAGTGGAGTAGCGACAATTTTATGTGTAAAAGTTATTTTTAACTATCTTTCATATCTTGCAAGCAAAAAATATATCGCTACAAGACTATTATAGTTCAAGATATGACTATTTTGTAGTGAAAAACAAACACAGATCAGTAATTGTTTGATTTGTCACCAAAGTGCTGTACTTAAAAAATACCAATTAGCAAGAATCATTCAATGACACTTTTCCTCGAAGATCTCTTTCAAGAAGTGATAAATAGACTTCCTTGAATAATCTTTGCAACAGCAACAAAGTGTTTTGTTAGTGGTAATATAACAGTGGTAACAAAGACATCCTATGAAGTTTGTTAAATTATTGGTAATCATATGAAGCCATTTACAGATGCAGAAATTGTGAAGGAGTGTTTCTTAAATGTTTCTACTTAAGTGTTAGTGAGAAAAATAAAAAAAATAATAATAATTAAAAAAAGCAAAACAGGAGTTATAACATTTTGATCAATTTTCCACATTTTAAATTTCTGTTATCTTGGTCTTATAGCATTTCTCTCCCCCCTCCACCCTTTATCCTTATGCTGCGGCCCGCATGAAACAACCAACGTATGTAAGTGGCCCAGCAGAAAAAAGGTTGAGTACTCCTGCTATAGATCATCCTTTTTTCACCCCCTTGTCACTACTTGATAAAAAATGGCGTTTCCTCACTTTTACACAGCAAGCAGCGAAAATGGAAACCCATACGACTGTTCTCCATTAAATTGCAGATAACTCACACATCAAAGCGATTTATGAGGCCAAGCTTCACAAAATGCTCCTGGATGTAGGACTTTGATATTTTTAACATTACCCTCCATCAATGTTTTAAATCTGATCTTCATCTGTGGTAAAGCTCCAACCAGGGCCTAAACCTAGCAAGCTACTTCTGCATAGCTCTTTCAGCTATAACAAATTTGCAGCAAGCAATACATATCTTGTTTGCCATTTGTGTAGCATTTTTACCTCTCTAAAAAAGCAATCAGGGAACAAAATGGTTTTGTTTTTTGCTTTCATATTCAAGGCATATAAAACTTACAACAACTAACACATAATAAAATCCTCTTTTTTTCTGAAATTGTTTGAAATGCTGTTTTTTAAAATGTTTAACACATGCCATTTGTTTTGAACCATTCTAATGTATTCAGACATGAAGTACCAAAAATTGACACTCACTTTCTGGACATGATAAATCTTTACAAATATTAAAGCTTCCACTGTTTCTATTCTGAATCAGTTTCTTTGACTATAAAACATAAAATCTTTCTAAGAATTACAGATCCATGGTATTTTATAACTAATTTCGATAATGTTCAATAGAATTGTGAATAAAAATTACATTATTGCCAACACTTAAATTGAAATGCATTTAAGAAATAGAATTATGCATTGTTTACCAATTGCCATTTTAAGTAGTGAAGCCTTTATATGAATGTCAGACACACATATACAAGATTGTTAAAAGTAAAATGCAGTACAAATGAGAACCTCATTTTACAATTTTGAGATACTAATTATAAATATATAACTTTACCACATATTTCTTCTTCTGAAACTTCAGGTGTACTCTCCCTAGTAGGTTCTGAATTAGGAGGTTCTGGCTCAGCCATCCTTATTGAATTTGCTTTGTAATTTGGAGGAGGAGGTGAAAGTTGTTCCTGAAGCACTTGTTGCATGTACTGTTGGTAGTGTTGCTCTTGCAGCTGTCGAATGAGAACAGCTTGCTGTGAAGGTAAAAATAATTAGCATATTTGTTTTTTTAAAAAAATGGATGTGCATACACATATTTAAAAAGTTAATAAATTTTTATTAAATTATTTACAAAAACAGGAATTCAATATGGGATGTCCTTCATAGATGGGTCAAGATGCTTTCTAGATGTTATAAAACAGTTTAACACTTTAATTATGACTGAGTGTATTTTAGATATATAAGCCAAACTTTCTACAAAGAGTATTAAAAAAAAACTATTAGCAACAGTAAAAAAAAAAAAAAAAAAATACAGTACTTATTCTCTCCACCCCAAAACCCATCCACTTATATTTTAAATCTATGAAATAAATTTGCACTAGTCAATAATATTTCAGTAAGTAAATTATCAAGACAAATGTACTGATTTTTTTAAAAAAAATAATTGGATAAAAAATTTAATGCAATAATTACGACAAAGGTTTTGGAACGTGATGCATAAGAATTAACAAGAAAAAAAATCAAGATAAGAAATTAAGTACCTGTTCTGGATCCCCAGGAAATTGTTTTTCAGCATAGGCTTTAAATTGGTGAAATGTCTGCCTGTTTAAAGCTTCTTGTATAAGTCGTCTGTAAGAGAAATAGTCTTTTAAAAACAATTTAGGCATGATATAACAATGAACACAATTCCATTAATTTAATTGTAGAACAAAGAAGAAATGGCAATTTTACAGACGAACGTCACTTCAAAAAATTCCAGATAAAATTCGTTCGCTTCCCCCTACAAAATGGTTGAAAATATTTGAAAAACCTGAAAAAACCACACACAGCAGAAATTAAAAACTACTTCAGTTTTAAAATACCTTATGCAGAAATTATATATCTCAAATAAAAACTAATTATTTGCTTGTTAGAGATTTTTTTAAGGCCTTCATGATTTAAACATTAACTTTTTAAAAAATATTGATCAACAAAACCTCCCTCAAATATATCTTCCTCCAACTACCACACTAAAAAATTAAGACAAAAAAACCTTTCATAATTCATTAATTTAACACAATTAAATGTTTTTAACAAAATCTTTAGATTCAATTATACATTTTTTAAAAAAACTATGATCGAAATTCCTCTAATAAAATTTAGCTATAGTAACCAAAGCTAATATGTAGAGCATTCTCTTCTTCATTCTTATTGCAAGGAATACAAATTTTAAAATTTCAAAACTTTAATTAATTTTAAAATGTTTAACAGCTAAGATTTCTAGTAATTTCTAAGCATATGTAGCTTCAACAAAATCCAATTATTATTATTATTATTTTTTTAGTTTTACTTTTCTTTATTTGAAATATTTTGGTAAACATACTAATAATAGATTGCACCGATACATTTCTCAGGGGCATTTGTAAGAAATTAAACTTCCAATATATGTAGTAATCATTCTAATTTTTGTATACCTCAAAAATTCAGAAGTGCAAATTCAGTAAAAATATTGAATGAATACACATATATTTTTTATAATTTTTAAAAACTACACTCCCCTTTTCAACATTTATTAAATCACTATTATTACATTTAGATAAAATTCCAAAGTAATTTAACGTATCTATATAAATTTGTTAGAATTTATTCTGTGTGGTAATCACTAAGGAATTAATATCGATAAAATTATAAAAAAAATTAAATAGTTTCGAAGTTCTAGACGTAGGTAACAAAAAGCTTTTTTTTTATAATGATTAATAAAACTTCGTTAATTAATAAATGCATACATGTTAGTGTTAACATGATTTCGCTATTTTTTAAAATTTTTTAGGATTACTTAATTTCAAATACTAATATGGGCATTATTTTTTACTCACTTCAATTACATTCCGAAATAAATCGATAACTTTTAGTAATAAATAAATACTACATCACACCTAAAATCTGATCCGTTACTAAAAAAAATAAGCTAAACGTATAGTTTCCGTGGGGGGGGAAGGCAACTGTAGGTACTACATATTTTTTATTCGAATCATGTTTTTTATGTATTCAAATAGTTTAATCAAAATGTGACTCAATAATCTAAGGAAAATCAGAGAAAAATAATAAAATAATTCCATTGAAAATTTCAAAGGTATGAGAGAGAGAATCTCGATTCATATAAAATCATCTGATGATTCACATTTTTTTTTAAAGATGACAATTCTCCTTCGAATGCACATTTAAAGGAGTATTTTTTAAAAACGCACACACACACACATCGCATACTTTTACAATATAATAAAAACTTTTTTTCTTTAGAAGAGACACCAATAGGTTGATTAGTTCTAGTACTCTTGCGAACGACATACATATTCAAAAGACACAAATATCTTTACAATATGCATCGTGTATTCTACAACATTTTCCCTCTTATTTAAAAACAAATATTTAAATATAGTTAAATAAAAAACCATCAGCACAAAGAAAAATAAAGATATTTTGTAAAACAATTAAAGTTTCTCAAGTGATTACCCTCACTGAAAGACAGAATATAACAAAAAATTGTCATTGAATAACAAAATTCAAATGGCTATATTGCAATAGCTGCAAAAAGTGTCCCTCTTTATAAAATCTTTCCCCAAAATTAAAAAAAAAGTTACCACCAATGTATATCACTGCGTTAATAACGTAAGAATAAATTCGATTACTATAAAAGCACTGCAATTCTTAAAAAATTACGACCTTTTACAATTTTTATTTAGGAGCAATAATTTGATTGGTAAATGGTTCGTATAACAGAATTTAAAATCTCATATTCATAAAAATAAAGGGGAACGGACCTACTTTGATAACTAATATAAAAATCACAGTTGCACAATGATTAATCATTAAATCTAATGAAAAAGTAACACATTTTATTTGAATTGGCCATAATTCCTTTTTATGACATCTTAAGTTGAGACGGTGAAATCAAGATCATACAAAAAAATCTTAATTCAAACCTGGTCACGTTTCTCAGCAGCTATCAAGAAATGCGATATCAAGTAATTCTATCTTTTAATTTAATTTAACTTCACATAAACTGGTTGATATTTAATATAATAAGAAAAAACCGCAATAGGAAGTTTTGTCTATGAAAAAAAAAGAGAGAAATAGTCAATAGACCGGTTTTAAATCCAAATTTGAAGCCAATAGAAAGAAATTCCAAATAATGTTATATTTAAGCGATGCCTTTTGGGTCAATCACATATTCAAAACAAATACAACCAATGACTTTCTCAATTACAGAAACAAATGAAAAAAAAATCAGTACCTGCAGATATATGATCCCTTAAAAATGAGGACAAGCTTACAAGTTGACAGGAAACGACTTCTATGCCAATCACGCACTCTCGGCCAACAACAAATGAGTATTGTGAACAACTACACACGAAAAACAGGTCCGATTCAATTCATTGTGTGGGAACACAAAGTGCTTCTGTTTTTCATCCACTCATTGAGAATCAAGGAAAGGTCCGGGCTTTTAACTATCCGGCCAATATCCAGCTGTGGAGTGGATCGATGAACTTGTGCGCATTGGTAGTCTCCCATTCGGAGTTTGAGGATCTGTTTACTTCGAAACGGGGGTCGTCTACAGTATGAAATTAGGATGGGATGGTCATCCTCAATGAGTATTTGGATAACAAAAATTTTGGAATGGTAGATAAAAATCTCCAGGGTTGTTTTTTCTGTAGAAAAGAGCTATTCACTTTATATTTACACTGAAAAATGTAATTTTACTCTTAGAGTTTGAAAATAAATTTAGGAGTGGCTTGTTTCTGGTTCGGAAGCTTAAGGATCAGTATATTTCGAAACAGGGGTCCTCTATTGCGAAAAATTAGGATAGCCACCGCCCTTGATGGATTATAAAACTATTTGAAGGATAATAAACGAGAACTTACATATTCAAAACGATTTTTTAAAGAAACCAGGGTAATGAGAAAAACAAAAGATAATTTACATACTATGGAATGTTGGATGGCAAGTTCTGGAATGGTAGATAAAAATCTCTGGTTACATTTTTTAAATTTAATAAGTGAGATAAAATCTCATGTTAAATAAAATTATGATAGCGTTTTCGAATAATAATTCGATAACATGGAAATATTAAATTTCTTTAAAATTCATATTTCTGCAGAAATTCCTTTCACGATTTTTTTTCCCGCAAAGGATTGCAAGAATCCCTTGTGGGATTCCCCTCCTCATTATTTCGAAAAGTCCAACTGCAATAAATGAAAAGCACATTAAGATGATTCTAATAATAAACTTTACTGTTTTATACATACAACCCGAGAGTCGTCCCCATTTCGTCCCCTTCCTTTAATATTTAGGGATTTACGAAAAATTAAAACACTGTTTAACTGCATATTATATTCACCGCAATGGTTACACTTCACAACATCCAACGATAGTAAAAATCCTTGAGTTGTAACTTTCTTAATGCATTTAATTTTTCCCCCATTCGAAGTAAAAATTATAATAGCTACTAATTAATGATTATAAGAATCGACAAACCTTTGAAAAAAGATTCCTTACAACGAAAACATCATTTCCTCAATAGTTAAAACAAAAGCAAAACGTAAATCGAGCAACTTGATGACCAATGGCGTAGCTAGTCCTGAGTGGGCCCAGTATCAAAACTTCTTGGACGCCGTTTTTAGGGGCCCCTTAACATGTTACGATTGTTTTGCTTACATATGTTGGGGCTCCTGTATTATGTCAACAAACAATAATACTACGACACGGACAAATTAATAAAAATAATAATTTAAAAAAAGCAAAATTTCTACCATTTTTCAAAACTTATTTGAAATGCGTTGTACCAGTTGGGGAGCAAAACTAAATTTTTTACTCAGAGCTAGGCGAATGGCATCTCTCAATGGGTAAAACGATCACATTCCCCCAGTCGACACCCTAATGCTTATACATTTATCGATAATTTTTAACATCAAGCAATCAAAATCTTTCTTTCTTTATTCCATCCATTTGATTTGAAATAATGTCCCCCTGGAGATATTTGCGATAAAACTCGAAATTAAAAATCACGATTAAACATCTTATATGGTACCTCGCATGTAAAACTTTTGCACTAACCCCAAAAAGTGTAACGTCCTAAGCATTTAAGTGATGACACTTATTTAGTCTTTTGTAGATTTATTTCCCAAACACACAGGTCAGTTTACAGACATAAACAATTTGTACAGTATTTACACTTTTTAAGTAGAAATCATTAGTGATCCGGAGTGTTGACATTCGCAGAGAGTCATTCCTTACGCTCGCTGATGGAGCTAAAGACAGTCTCTCTTGTCGAGAGGAAATCACTCACTTTCTAAATTTCTATACGCTCGCGGATGGAGCACACAAAATCTTGGCCTCTCTCGTCGAGAGGAAAACCACCGTCTCTAGATATCCACACTACGCTCACGGGCGGAGCCCACAGAATCCGACTGCTCTCCTCTAGAGCAGGCACTCGCGCATGCGCAGGGCTTCGGATCAGTTCGCGTAGCCACCTAGAGCTTTAGAAGGGGTCTAGAGTTCGCTACAAAAGGCTTTCAAATTTGATTAGTTCATGCAGTAGCCAAAGATATTTTTTGACTAAATTAAAACCTTAATCAACTACAATATTACCATCGAAGAGCTTGTAACTTTGGCTACAAGGACTCAGTGCCCTCATTTGTTCAGCAAATCGGGGTTCGATTTACCAAAACCCTACTTCCAAGGGGGTCCAAGGTCGAGTGAATATTAACGTCGCATTGTTCAGCTACACGAGGGCTTTTGACGACGGACCACGTAATTTTGAACCCTGGTCAAGTGACATGGACGACACCTGAGCTGGCACCCCCTCTCCTAACTACCACACCACACCAACGGGAGGACGTTTCAGCTCTCGACAGATTTTCCGTGCATCGCTGCCCAACACGGCAGGTCTTTAATGGTACTGGGCTCGAACTCGTGACATGGTGTAGAGATCCATTACAAAATAGTTTGGGGGAAAATTGATCCCCAAGGGTCACTGAGGGGGATTAAGGGGCGTAATAGATAAATATTTCCGCTTTTCAAGTAATAGAACCATCTGCTTGAAAATTAGAAGGTATGTTCCGTTCATGGAATAAAGTTCCTTTTAGAAAGATTTTTGCGAAAACGGACCCCCAAAGGAGTGGGGTTGCGAGGGATTAAGGCGTGTTATAGAAAAATTCCTGTTTTTGAATTTAACTCATTTGCTTGAAATTTGTTGAGCATTTTTCTTTAGTTGAATAGAGTTCCACTAAGAATGGATTTTACGGAAATCAACTCCAGGGGGAAGAGGGGAGAGTTATTGGGGCGCATTGATAGACAAAATTCCCGTTTTTGAACTGCTAAGACTATAATAATAAATTTGGTTTGCATGCTTCTTTTGTTGAATTGGAATCCGCTAAGAATGCCGTCAACGAGGTATTGATGATAAAAATTCCGTTTTTGCTCTGTTAGATTTAGACTTGAAATTTAGCACGCATGTTTATTTTATGGAGTAGAGATCCACTGAAAGTTGCTTTGGTGGAAATCCACTTGATTATTAGGTTAATTGAGCGAAAACAATCTTTCTCCTTCTATTTTAGATATAAATAGAAATTAGATATTATAATTTATGCTCTTTTTATATCAAGGGGCGAGAGTGTAACAGCTATAAATATATTTTTCAATACAATCGAATTCTGAATGCTAGATATCAATAATTAATATATATGTAAACAGTATACATATATACAACATCGTGAAATACCCAGTGAAGCGGGTGGGTAACGGCTAGTTAATTAATAAAATTAATTATTAGTAACACATATTTCATTAAATTTTACTTTACTATGTACATATGATTAAATTCAATCGAAAATCAAGTACTATGGGGAAAGAGATCCGGACCCACACACACACACTTTGTGTGTGCCACTGTTGCAGACCATTATTAGACTACAGGTGCAGATGAGCCAAAAGTGTGTAAGTTTTGAATAGGACAAAAAAAATTTCTTTCTTATCCCATCCCACTCCACAACGCAGGGGATAATTTAAAATTTTAATGATTATGTTGCATTTCATGATGGACTACCTATCTGTGCAATTGAAGTTGAGGAAACTGTTGATTTGTTGTAGCTAATGAATAACGAATTTGATGCAGATATTGATAATGAAACTCCATTCAAAACTGCTGCACTTTCAAATACTTTAAATTGTTTGGAAATAAAAAAAAAAGCATACTTTATACAGCAGGATGTAAATGACGCAGTATTTTCTCTTTTCTGCATAAAGTCAAAAAGATTGTCAAAAATCTATTAGTACATATTTTAAAATTTCCAATTAACTGATGCCTACTAATTCACTTGTAGTACTTTTAGCTCTTGAATAAAAAGTGTGTAATTTATAACATGGGTATTTTTTGTAGAAAGTAGCAGGTCCCAAAGGTAGTGCACAAAAATTTGTTCTTTATTTGGACCCCACGACATAATGAATAGCCTCGAACAAAATGTTCGATTCAAATGAATTTTTTTAAAATCGGAGTCCGACTGTATTAGAAGAAAAATAAACTATGTTTAATGATTTCTTAACCGTTCAGCGCGCAGTGGCTAAGTGGTCTAGCCACATAGTAAAAAAAAATTTCTCCAAGCGGGTGTTGGATATTTAGTCTATCCATATGCGTTAATTGAAGCTAAAACGCATAAAATTAATACGGATGACAGCACACCTTTTTTTGCATCTCACGTCCTCTGATGGGAAAAGTTATTCTCGGTGTAAATCTATAAATTGTATTTTGATTACTTATAAAAAAGTTTCTGATATTTGAAAAAAATTTCAACATGTCTTAAGTACTTTTCTCTCATCTGAATGAATTAAACAGTTGTATAATAATAAAAAAAGTTTTATTTAGGTTTTTGGAAAGCTTTTATACGTGGATAGAGGCTCTATTCACTATCCACATAGAACAGAAAAATGACCTACTTTCTGTACTCGAGAGAGAGCACTAAGAATCACGTGAGAATGTTGGGGGTCGAAAATAAAACAAACTTAGTTTACAATATGTGGTACAAGATTCTCGAGTTCGAAAATCTTTCATTACAGTTTTTCTGCTCGGAGAAAACGTTTGCATATTATAAAGTTCCAAAGTAAAAAGCTCATCAAATTTGTGAAATAACTAATTTAAATCCTTAAAAATATTACTCTATTTTTAACTTTTCATACTAAAATTAAATGAAATATAAATTGTGGATATATACCAATTTCAATATATATTCTAAGTATTCTATGTATATTCTAAGTATATATTCTATGTTGTACAATTATTTTTTATTATTTTATTCCACTTCTATTTTGTATTTAATTGTTATTGAAATAGTTATTAGCATAAATGTTAATTTTTTATAAAAAAGTTTATTATAAAATGATTCATTTTTTCTGTCCTGAAAAGTAAGATAAATGTCGTAAATGCTCAGTAGCTATAACGTCTAGCCACCACCCAGGAATAAAACCCCTGATCAGATATCTTTTTTTTTGTGACTAAATAATGTTTATACTGATAACATTAAATTTATCAAGTACTTTATCACAGAAAAGTGTATTTTAGCTTTGTGCCGCCCATTAAAGGGTTAAGTTATTTTCCAATTTCAGTTTCCAACGCACATTATTGCATTTCGCTATTATTTGTAGCTTGGAATATCAGAATGCACTATATGTGCAATAAAAGTTCTATTTCTCTAGTGATGATTTCATATCTTTATTTTCGATTTATTACATTACAGGTTTATAGACAGTCTTCAATAACATCAGCTACTGATTTTTTTTGTACCTACCATTAGATGCATCGTTGCCATCATAGGAATTAAAATTCTTTAAAACTTAATATATTTTCAGGAAAAAAAGAACATATATTTTTTTTAAAGATTTTATAATACAGTATCCCAAAGTCAGATTTTAAAAATATTTGTTTCGGTAGTAAGAAGAGCAAGTATGATACTGTAGATGTAACAGTCGCAATAATCGACAAAGAAAATTTCACCATATTAATAAAGACTATGGAGTAAATTTCTTAAAATTGAAAACAGAAAAACAAAACGTGTTTTAAAAAATAATAATAATCAAGTTCGATAATAACAGCACGAAATCGCACTGCGTGATACTTTGAAAGAAAACTAATAGCATTTTTAATTTTGATTTAAAAAAAAGCATAAATGAGATTTTTTTTTAACAAAAGAAATATTTTTCGTATCATAATTGCAAACAGTGAATGATTTTTAATTTTCTTTTTATTCATAATTATTTTCTGTGAATTACTAGGCGTTAGTCACCAACTTTGCTGGGTATTTCATGTTGTATGCCTATGTATTGTTTTTAAGTTACTGATATCTAAATTCAAGCATTAAGTTTTCGATTGCATCCAGAAACGTTCTTTACAGTGGTTGCTGATTGATTTTAAAAAAGACAGGAGGTGTAATTATCTTATAGCCACACGGCAACCACCCCTTTGAGAGTCTATTTCCGCAAAACCCGTTCCAATGGATCTTTACTCAACAAAAGAAATATATTTAATAAATTTTAAGTCTGTAGGTCGAAAAGTTCGAAAAGAATTTTTTTTACCTATTACGCCAAAGCAGTCCCTTTCCCCTCGTGCTTGGAAGTTGATTTCGGCAAAACCCATTATTTGCGAATCTACTCAACAAAAGAAACATGCCTGCCAAATTTCAAGCCTATTGGTCAACAGTTCCGGAGATCTCGTGATGAGTGAGTCGCTTTTCTCATTTATATAAGAAAATAAATTTTCAAAAATTTTAGAACTTAAAAATAACATTACGATTTGAATTTCAATAAACTCATAAGAGAATAACTTTTCAACTTCGCACATTTATTATTTTAATCAGAGTTCCAGTGAATTAAAAAAAAATACAGAAAGAAAATTGTGTAACAAGCTTTAAATCGGGTGGGGGGTGAGAAAACTGCTGTTTTGAATTTTTAACAGCTGGAATTCTACAAACCTATTGGTTAAAAATCAAATTCATATTAAATAATTAATAATTTAAAAATTATACAAATAATTTTTCATTTAATATAGTTGGTACTTACGTATTATCGCAACAATTGCCAAATCCAATAATAATAACTCGCCAAGTTGGCAATCCCTATTTCCTATGTGTCGTACGCTCTGAAATAGCACAACCATGTGCTTCATTTCAGACAATGTCGCCAATAGGTTACGATAATACTTAAGTACCATGTTGGTACATTAAAAAGAAAAACCAAGAGGAATATCTAAAAAAACAAAAAAACATCTATTTTCATTGCGCATAAAAATAATTTTTTGTTGATATTCTGTCTCGCAATACCAGTTACTGCGAAAATAACACCTGGTGTTTATTACTCTCATTTCCAGGAACTCTAAAAGGGGAAAAAATCATAACTTACTACTTAACGATGAACCAAAATATTTATTAAACCATCACAACCAATAAGAAACATTGATGTCGAAACAAAATAGACACAGATCAACAATGAGTATTCTAGATAAATATTACATTTAAATCTTGTTTCAACATAATTCGCGTTCACAAAGTTGAACGTAAAGAAAATCGATAAAAACCATAATAAGCAAACTTTTTACAGATCTGTTGTTCGAATGATAAATGCACTTTCAAATATAATATAATGTATCAATAATCGTATTCAAAAGTAAAACAGAGTGTTTTGAGAAATATCAATTGTCTGGAATAATAAGTATAAATTGATGAATATATTTATTGCAAATTTAAAACATGGTTGCAAAAGAAACAAATGCGTTATGCCGACAAATCAAAATAATCCAAGGTTGGTCGACGTGCAACACGCAAAAAGGCTATCAAATTGACTTATCGATTACAGTTAAAAGCAGGTATTGATATATAAGGGAAGATATATTTCATATATATAAGAGACGAGAAAACTAAAGATCCACATCTCTTTTTGAAAGCGAAAAAGTAGGAGGAAGAAATATTTGAGCTACTTTTATTAAAAATTACCTCTGATTTTTTTTAATTATTGAGGAAAGTAGAATTAATATCTATAAGATGTTGATTTACATGGCAATAGAAAGTAAAATTTTTAATCTTTAAATATCGTCTGCTAGTTTTTTTAAGTGAAAAATATTTTATGTTTCCCGCACGTCTAGAAGAAATGAATAGTACGAAAGTAAATATGAAAATATCAAAAAAATTACAAAGAAAAAAAGGATTTCATGAAAAAAAAATGAAACATTTTTTTTTTTATTAGTGTCTATTTTAAACAGTAAATATATTTTCTTAATTTGATTCTTAAATTCAATTAAAATTTCTAAGATTGATGATTCTTAAAAAATTTAGTTTTGAAAAAGCACATCATTTTGATAAAGGAAATGCTTCTCTTTTGTACCCTAATAAAAACGTATAATTATTTTCTATCAATAACTATCTTATATCTTTCAGCCTTTAATACATCAGGGGTAATAAATACGGGATCTATCACATATTAAATTCGTAAAAATTAAAATAAAATTTCACAAACAACAAATATCAATCTCGAATTTATCTTTCAGAATATATATTCCCAAGTTAAATTTATTATTTAGTTCAATCTTTTTTTAAGGCGACATGTTTTTCAATCCGATAGTATTTTGTCGAATAATCGGTTTAAAAAATAAATACAGATTGCACAAAATCCTGCGAAATTAGAAAGACAATCGAACCTAAATTTAACGAAGTCCCTAAATCCCGAAAAACGTTATGTGGAAAATTCGCTCTATATATAGAGATTCATCTTTCAATATACGTGCTTGAAAAACCACAGTGCCAAGAAAAAGTTCGCAGAATGGAAATTCGACTGTACATAAAAAATAATATATACGGTGGGCCACTAAAGTGTTCGTACACTTGCAATTCCTTATAAAATTTAATGTTTTCGACTAATAAAAATTAATATACTGTAATTGTAATTTTTTATGACATCTGCAACTTGTTCTTAATGGAATGACATAATTTTTTAAAAATAGAATAACTATTTTTTTAAAAAAATTAAAATAATTAAAGAGCTACTAAAAAATTACGCCACAAAACATTTAACAAAAATCTAAACTTAGCTTTAAATATTGTATTTCTTTCTTAATTTAGTACTTAGTAGGATAGCTTTTAGTGCCCACAACAACTTTTAAGCGTCTTGGTACAGATTTAATCAGTTTTTTGTAATTTCTGCATCGATTTTCCTCCATTCTTCTGTGATTATTGTTTTTACGTTACATTTCGTGTTTATTTGTCATGTTTTCTTCTTTTACATCAAAATCTCATCAAATATGTTCTACTGGGCTAAACAAAGTGATTGAGGAGGTGTTTTCATAATTTGGGGACAGTTATAGACACCAGTGGCGTACATTGAGAGCAGTGCGCTTGGCGTCATTTCCCTGTTAAAAAATTAAGTCGTCTCCAATATCCAAATTTCCTGCGGATAATTTAAAAATTTTCTTTAAAATATTTAAATTTAGCTCATGATTCACAATACCATTAAAAAATACCAAATTACCTAATTCTGTGCCCGAATTACACCCCCACGCAAGAACACTTCCACCTCCATATTTTATTGATCCAACTAGATTCTTGGTATTAAGTTTCAGAAAATTCCAGATTTACAGCAAATTGATTGGGATGGCAGATAATTCAACATTTTTAGTTCCAATGGGCCTATAATAGCTTGTAAATGAAAAAATAAGGAGTTTAATATCATGAATTTATGTGGAACAAGAACTCCTCCACCTCCATACTTCAGCATGGAAGTGAAGGTGTTCTGGCTGGGGGTATAAATCGGCCTCAGAATTAGGTAATTTGGTATTTTTTGATGGTATTGTGAATCATGAGCTGTATTTCAATATTTTAAAGAGAAATTTTAAATTATCCACCCGAAATTCGGATATTGGAGACGATTTAGTTTTTTAATAGGGTAATGACGCCAAGCTCACTGTTCTCAATGTACGCCATTGGTGTCTCTATAACTGTCCCCAAATTATGAAAACACCTCCTCAATCACTTTATTTAGCCCAGTAGAACATATTTGGAGAGTTTTTAATGTAAAGAAAGAAAACACGACAAATAAACACAAAATATTAAGTAAAAACAATAATCACAGAAGAATGGAGGATAATCAATGCAGAAATTACAAAAAAAAATTAATTAAATCTATACTAAGGCGCTTAAAAGTTCTTGTGGCCACTAAAAGATATCCTATTAAGTACTAAATTAAGAAAGAAACACAATATTTAAAGCTAAGTTGAGATTTTTGTTAAGTGTACGAAGACTTTTGTGGCGTAATCTTTTAATAGCTTTTTGATTATTTTAATTTTTTAAAAAAATAGTTATACTATTTTTAAAAAATTAGTTATGTCATTTCATTAAGAAAAAGTTGCAGATATCATAAAAAAATTACAATTACAATATATTAATTTTTATTAGTCGAAAGCATTAAATTTTATATGAAATTACAATGTATGAACACTTTTGTGGCCCACTGTATAATTTTTTACATAATTTAAAATTGATTTTCTGTCTCTTTGCGAGACTATATAATTGACTTTTACACTTCAAAAAATTGATTAGTTTAAAGTTAAAACGATAATGGTTCTTAAAATAAAGAAAAACACATTTACCTTTGATCCATTATGTTTGATAAAATTCTCGACGGACGTTAACAATTTATAACTTCAAAAGAGTAGAATCACAAGCTAGAATTACCACAGAAAGTTTGTGTATTGCGTTTAATCTTCAGTGTAACAGCCACAAGTTTAAATAGGGTATAAACTGAAGATCAAACACACGGTCAATTTATGTGACCTTACAGTTCCATCTCCAATCCAATTATAATTTCAATGTTTTCTATTCAAGGTAAAAGCCATTAGAGTTATAAAACGAAAAATCGAATTTTAATTGAAGTATAAAACCTATTAAGCAATTGCTGCTACAATTCTTCTTTCAACGAATGATTGACGATCGATGTACACTGACTTAATTGAGTTATCGATTTACTGTTAGCAACATTATTATTAAATACAAACACTATTCGAGAGCTTCATTGTTATTCTGTAGTTACACAAAAGACAGACATGCAACAAAAAACTCTCCCCTCCACCTCTTTTTGATGCATCTGTGTTTGTGACATGTTTACAATGACACAATATTTCAGCTTACCATTAACGTATAATGTACTTTTCCCGTTAGTTTTTTTGTGGGAATATAAAAGATGCGGTTTTTTTTCATTGAAAGTGCTTTATGCGTTTATTATTGAAGCGCATTATAAATGGTTTGTTCAATAATATATGAGAGCTTCATTAATTGGATGGAATAAAATATCGATCCGTAATAAAGTACAATGAATAAACACAAAAATAAAATAAAGTGATTGTCCTGATCGAAAATCTAAAAATCAAAAAATAAATTATAGTTTAAAAAAATTAAAATAAAAACAACACTTTTATAGTTAATCGAACTAAAAAGTTAAAAAAAAAGATTCTTAATATAAAAATAAAATGATTTACGAGAAAATTAATGTCATTGGGGTAAAAGCGTGGGGTGCTCTATATCAATTGTTATAATTTCTTATTAGTTCTATTCCGAAATTAGTTAGTGTAAAAATGTAATACAAATCACACCCCACGCTTTTACCGCAATGACATTAATTTTCTCGTAAATCATTTTATTCTCATATTAAGAATTATTTTTTTACTCTTTAGTTCGATTAACTATAAAAACGTGTTTTTTAGCTTTTTTTTAACTATAATTTATTTCTCATTTTTAATTCGATCTACAGTAAAAGCAAGTATTTTTACTTTTTTTAGCTATCATTTATTCATTAAATTTTTTTAAAAAAAATTTTTGGCCCACGACCGAAAAAGTTTGCCTATCCCTGAGTTTGAACAAATTACTTTTTTTTTCACATGCACGAGTCTTTTTTTTTTTCATTATTATTATTTCCATTTTCAGAAAGATTGGACAATTGCTTATATTATCATAAGAAATAGCTAACGCAAAGAAACGTTTTCGCTTTTAGGGTTACTCTTAAATTTTTAGTCACCAAATCTGGAAATGGGATCTGGAATTGGTCTCCAAATCTAAAAATGGTACATAGAATTAGTCGCCGAATCTGGCAATGGTAGATGGAATTAGTCGCCAAATCTGGAAATGGTTCAATTAATTAGTCGCCAAATCTAGATTATCCTGTCTCCTGATTATCCTGTTCAGGACACTAGAACAAAATTCTGAAATTATTGTATTGTCATCCGTCCTTGACAAGCGTGCAAAATTTCGAATTAATCTGACCTTTTGAAGTGGGTAAAAATAGAGTTGAAAGATTCCGTTACATACATGTGAAGCTTATAAAAGCGTGTTAAAAAATGATTGGACTGGGTTACATTTGCATAATTTAAAAGAACAGAACAAAGCAGGAAAAACATTCAGATGGAAAATTTTTCCAACGTTAATGTTATATTTTGATTTCACTATCCAAAGAACTAGTGGTCCCCAACCCCCGGGTCGCACAAGGAACATACATTAAATTATTTCTATTTTATTTATTGGATATATTTTTCTCGGGTTTGTGCGACTCTCCATGGAAATCATTTTATATTAATTTTTTTGGTGCAGCTGTATTTTATTCTAAGGGCATATTTAAATACAAATAAAACAAAACAACCCAAAATACAAACAATCAACGTCTTTCTCCCCAGTGGGCCGCGGTAAAATTATCAAACGATGGCCGGTCCGCGGCGGTACAAAAAAAGGTTGGGAGCACTTCTATAGGTCCTTAAGGTGACTGCCCCAATTTTTTTATAAAAACAAATTTTTGAAACAAATTAAGTGTTTTAGGAAGAAAAATAAAAAAAAATATGTAAATACAAAAAATTTTTAAATACATATTGTACTTTTAGAAAAATTGGTTGTTTTTAAGGAAATTTTACCAAACCATTACTAAAACGGGTAACACTATATAAAAATTTCTAATCCAATTATCATAATTTTCTTTAAACACAACATACATATTTGTTGCTCTTTCTTCAAAACTAACCAAAATCTAAGAGAAATATTAAAATACAAAAAATTACAGACAATTATACATAATAATATGAAAATTTTGATATTTTTAAAGCTTTTTCTTTATAAAAACTACCCTAAATGAAAAAATATTTAACCTATAACAAAACTTATGGTCCACTTTATGAAAAAAATAGTATAATAAACATTCCCACAAAATTTCAAAACGTTATCTGGTTTGGTTCTTAAGATATCATGTATCTGGTAAAGAATTTCTTTCGAAAACATAATTTTGAAAAAAACTCATTTAAAGTTTTATCTTACTGCCCTTTTGCATGGAGTGATGCTTTTTAAAATCACTATAACTTTACTTTTATTTCGCGTAAAGGGGAAAAAACTATTTTGGAAAGAAAAATGTTCGAACTATAAGATTTTGAAATTTAAAAAAAATGCCTTATGCAGACGAAAAACGACATTTTCAAGGTAAGCAGTCACCTTAATGTATTGCTACTTTTTATAAGCATCAAATATTATTATTATTATTTCGTATTTAGAGTTATATGTTACTATGCTAAATATATTTTCATCTTCTATATAAAAAATTCAGAGTTTATAAAAATGTTTTTATTTGTTTATACTTCTAAACCTATTGCGCAAAAAGAAATACAGGTTATTGATTATTGATGCTACCCTAAGAAACAACAAGAGATCTTGGCTATGAACCCCATTAATTTTAAATTAAGGTCAGGTAACGAGGACTACATATGAGTTGGAGACCGTACTCCGAATTTCTCTCAATGCCAACATGAAAATTTAATGCACCCAAAGATTCAAAAAACATCCAACTCCACAACACGACTACAAATTTATATGAATAAAGTGAATGTTTTTTAAAATAAGAGCAACTAAAAAAATACTAAGTGCAATTAAAAAATAAAACAGATGATTAAAAAAATTTAGCAGATTTGAATATATTTTGTTTATAAGAAAAACGAGAGAGATACGAAGAAATATAAGACTATTGTATTTCCAGCAATTGAAATTAAAGAAGCGAAGACAAACTCACGTATATAAACGATTCTATTGCGCATGTGTGACCCCCCCCCCTCCATCTCTTACCTGCAGAAGCTGTCAGGCAACTTAAATTAAAGAAGCGAAGACAAACTCACGTATGTAAGCGATTCTATTGCGCATGTGTGAACCCCCTCCTCCATCCCTTGCCTGCAGAAGCTGTCAGACGTCAGCAGACCATAGATGAGTAAGAGTATAATAACTGAATGCCGTCGGATTTTCATTTTGATTAAGTGACAGAAAAAAATTAAACAATGCCACTGCATTAAATTTTGCACAAAACTTGGCCATTCCTAAATAGGAATAGATCAATTTAAATTACTATCTCCACAATGGAAGCATTTATCATCCTTGAAACCAAAGAAAATCAGGACGGTCTAAAGTACTTTCAAAGTAATTCACACACGTCTTTTCTTACTTCAGCTGCGTGGTTCATCATGTGTATGTATTACACCTCATAACCATCTACCATGAGTTTTATCAAGTTGTTCTAAATGTTTTTGTGATGCTGTGAGGTGCATGTAGCTGGACCTATGTGCAGCAGGCAATTGGAAAATTCTTTACAACACTCCACCAGTTATACTTCACATCTGATAAAGAATGTTTAGGCGAAAAATAACTGTGTTTCGCCAGTTAAAAATGACCACAAAAGGAGCCGAATTTTGGTTCAAAAGAGTCAACATGCAGGATGCCACAAAACATCCAGTTGTACACTTTTTCAAAATATGTATTCTGGCCCTGTTTCAGACAGAACAAAATTTCCAGGAAACATGTGTGCAGAGTCCAGGAGACTACTTCTTAGGGATTTAGAGTAAAATAGTTGCATTTAAATATGAGTATTTTGTACTGTATATTAGTCATGAATAAGTATATTTTTTTAATTCTCTTAATTCGATTGTTTCTATAAGAATATGTATTTATTTTTATTTTGCTAATAATTTTTGTGTATTTTACTTTTTATGAGTTTGTTAATTTAATATGCTTAATATCAGTTGAATTATTCTTTGTTTATAAGAATCTTGAAAATAGAGATTTTTTTTTATGATTAATTTTAAATCTTATTTAATTACCTGCACAGGTTTTACAAATTTTATTATGTTATCTTAATTTTGCTGTATTATAAGCATTTTTTTGTTTTAGTTTTGTATTTCAATCCCTTTGAGTTCTTTTGAATTTGAACACTATATTTATATTAGAATTGCAAAGAAATAACTTAAGGTAATAAAAAAAAAGTATAATTTATTTTCTTTCATTGTAATAATAACATTCATAACATTGTAAAATATACTGCTCATAGGAAATCCATATTGATGAACATTAATATTGCATTCATCAGAATATAATATTAATTTTTAAATGTTTTTCCACTGAAAAAAAGTGAAAAAAAAGCAGTATCTATTTAAGTTTGGATTTTTTAACATGTTACAAAGATAGTATTAACATAAAAGAAAATGGTGCATTATCCAAGAATTCATTTCTTTACAAAGCAATATTTTATTTCAATTATCTTTTGAGCCAATGAATAAAATAAAACCAATATATGTTTTTTTTTTAGATTTTTTATTTTTATTTTTATGATGAATTTAAAATTTACAAGGTACTACTACCGGTAGATAATTTTTTGTATATATATATATGGTTTTTAGAAACTGTTAAATTAATTAAATAAGTAGGACAGATAAATCATGCATATGTACCAATGCAAAATCTTAATAGAAAGAACAGACGTTTAATGCAAAGACTGCATAGATTATATGCAGAAAAACAATTATTATTTTATTAAATTATGAAACCAAAAAATAAATGTTTATTTTTATAAATTTCATTTTACAAATTTAATATTAAACAAGCTAAATCACAATAAAAATGCAGAAATTATTTATTAAGAAGCTTACACCAGGATATCTCATCGGGTTTGCCTCAAATAAAATTTACAATCAAAGAGTAAGAAAAACAACACTTTGCTATCCTCCCCTACAACGTATTGAAAAAAGGTTTTTGGTTGTAACATTCCTAAAAGGGCAAACTGGAGAGAGAAAATCTATACACATAAATAAAAATGAAGTGTCTGTTTGTAATTTGAAATTAACAGCTTTTTACTAAATGCATTTAAAAGTATATACGGTACTTACATGAAAAAATCAATTTTAAAATTTTTTGTCTGTCTGTCTGTTTGTTCCGGCTAATCTCTGAAACGGCTGGACCAATTTTGACGAAACTTTCACTGCAGATAGCTAATGTTACAAGAAATAATTTAGGCTACTTTTATTTTAGAAAAAAAAATTAGGATTCCAAGAAAATAAAATTAAAACCAATGAAATAGTGAGCAATATCCGATTCAAATAGGGATTATTTATTTCAATAGGGACTATTTTTATTCAATAGGGGTTTTTTTTATTTAACAGGGATTATTTTATTTCGCGAGCCTTCTGTCTTAACGATTGCTAGCAGTTAATCAAACTTTTTTCTTTGATTAGGTTGCTGCCATTCGCGACATTTCCCATTCATGTCTTGGTCCTAATGATTTTACAGTCCTTAACTGCATTGTCAAAGGTCATGCGTCCCTTTCACCCCCTTCCTTGCGGCTTCGTTTGTGTTCCTGTTTCACCCTACTTGCTACTTAGACCTATTTTGATCCTAAAGATTTTAGTCCTCACCCCATCGACAGTGTCAAAGGTCATGCGCCCCTTTCACCCCTTGCTCAACAAAAAGCAAAGGAAAAAATAAAACAAAAAAGAAACATAGATTCACAAAGTAGAAGAAAAGTTTTCGTAAACTCTGCGAAGTGAATAAACACTTTTTTGTTAAACTCCACGTGGACGAAGTCGCGGGCAACAGCTATTTAACATAAAATAAATGCATCAGAAAGTAATATTAATGTATTACACATCCAGATAAAAATTATTTACACTATTTTTAGCGTTTATTACACAAAATTTGCAACAATGTGTTACTTTTGCTGAGCAGGTAGGTGTTTTCAAAAATTGACCCACAAGAAAGTTACGGGGCATCATAAATAATAATATCAATAATAAAAAATCAGCAATTATATCTAAAGACTTAAAATTTAGCAAACATGGTTTTTTGTTGAGCTGAGTTATGTAAAAAGCTTTTTTTTTTGTTTAATTTATACAATTCCTGTAAAATTAACTCATTAAAAACTTCTTTATCCTTCAGTCTGTATTTTTTAATTTTTAAATTCACCCGTGCGAAGAATGGGTATACCTGCTAGGTTAAAATAAAATTATAAAGAAAACAAAAATGCTCCCCCTCTAAAAAGTAAATTATACATAAGGGGAGACCGTTGAGCAAATTTTTAATAGATTATCTTTAAAAAGAAGATTTTAAAAAAAAAAAAAAAAAAAATTAATCAATAAAGTAAGATGAGGGAAAAAATATTTCTCAATAGAGATTTATTTTTAAAAAAATCAGTTAAGTTTTAAAATTTTTAATTTAAACTATATATTTTACAGATTTTATATTATTTAATATGTGTTATTGCAAATTGTAACTCAACGAGAATTCAGCATATTGGAAATATTCACACAACAGGAAAAACTGATAAACTACAGCAAATTAGAAAGTCTAGTTCATAATCCATAATAGAAAAATCAATAATTATATGTTATAAGAAAAACATATTCAGACCTTTTCACATTACTGAAAAAGTACGGCTGCTGATTCCAATAAAACTTTGGGTGAGGGGACCATTACATTACATTTTTTATTTAGACATAAAACCCTCTCTCAATTTAAGAAATATCAATAATATAACTAACTTTAAATCTCTCCTGGGGGGGATAATGTACTTGAGTTATTAAAAAATAGTACTTGGTTTGAAAAATAGTTTCCCATATGATATTTCTTGTTATATGCCTATGATATCAAACATAAATGATAGTTACTGATGAAACTATAGGTGAAAATATGCAATCCCTATGACCACTAACTGCAATCATAATTTAAGAATAAAAAGTATGGGCACTTTAAGTTATAAAAATAGAAATATATTAAAATCAAAATATAATTTTAATGAGTTCACATAGATAATCTTTTTAAATTAGACATTTTAGAATAAATTTAGCCATTTTTTTAATGTAAAAAAGAAAAATACATAATTTGTTTGTGACGGGCTCACATGTCTTTTCTTTAACATGTCCTTTGGGTTCTTTGGGCCAGAATTAATGGCAACTCTTTTCCAACCAAATCCAAGAAGTGAAGTGTGAAAGATGCAAATGAACAAGCTTTTAAATATCGGAACTTAGAGTAAGCGTGATAGCAATGTAGGATAATGTTTGACAATTGATGTTAGTTTATGGCAGTTGATGGTTATTATAGTTCGTAGTTCAAGTCTGAATGAGTTTTACATGATGTTAATAGAAGTTATTAGTGATTGAATATATGAAGATCAAGTTGCACACCAGTGCATACAAAGACAAGATTAAACATTGGACAAAATTGATAGTTTCTCCAAGTTGTAATAAGGTAGGATTGATTATTTAATATTAGAATCGGTGATTAGGCGGTTCACTTATTGATAGTGGTCTGAATTAGATTAAGTCTTATTATAAATATATATATTGAGTGTTGCGTATTTTTCATCGTAGATTCTCTCACATTAATCATTATAATTTAATTTATTAAAGGTTTAAGTTGAATATCTTAATAAAGTCATATTAAGATAATGTTTGATTCTACTTCTTTCGTTAATCCTACACCTCTAGCTCACGATACTTCGAGAGATGTTCTCCCAAGGGAAGAAACATCACATGTTTTCTACACGTACTGACACAATATATTATATTCTATCTATTCATGCTAAATTCATATTTAGTATTGACATAAGCTACCAAAATCTTCTTAAACTAACCTTTGCAAATTAAATAAAACCTAATTTAACTGCAAAATTTAATTTCTTTTATTAGAAATTAATGAATAAAATAACCATTTTTTATATTTATCAACATAATTATTAATCATTACTTACAGTTAAATTCCCTCCAAAATTTAATCTAAAATTTTAATGCTACATTTTAATTTCTTACTATTTTAATGCTTTTATTATAAACGATAGCTACTCTAAATGTATTTGCTAAAAATTTAATTAAGCTTTTGATAACTACCGAAATACATTTTAAAGAAGTAACAATGAAAAAAAAATATTTTCAGCAGATTTAATAATTATTGTTCAAGAAAAATAAATATTTCTTCACGATTTACTACAGAAGAGTGATAGACAGTGATGCTACAGAAGAATGATGTAAATGATAATTTGTAAAAATGAGAACAGATGAAATTGAAAATACAATTTCTCATTAAAAATATATAATGTTTTAAAACTTTACATCTATCCACAGTCACTGTATTGTTTTAAAGTCATACCAAAATATTCCTGCCCCCTTCCCCAAAAACAGGATTTGCAAAATTTTTCTTCAAGCAAGTTATTCTAAATTGCTTGCTCCATTTTGAAAAAATGTGAAGGGAAAAAGTCTGTAAATAATCACTGCAATGCAAATCTTACCCATTAAAACATGAAATCTGTAATTTCATAGAATAACTAGGTATTTCATGAAATAACTAGATCAGTCAGTTAAAGTGTATAAAATTATTGAATTCTACGATTTAGCTAGATATTCTATAGAATAACAATTACTTGATCCTTAAAATATGAAATACAACACTCGAAAGTTCTTTGAACCATTTCTAGTGGCTTTGGGAAGAATTTTCCAATTAGGTGGAATAAAACAATTGTACTCTAGATATCAGTTCAGTATATGTCAGCGAGAATTAATTTCCATTGAAGAAGTTCCAAATATTGACACAATGCTTTGATCCGTTGCAACCGCTCAAATTTGCGGTACTGGACAAGGATTTAAAAAGAGCTTGTGTAAAAAAAAGTGTGTAATACTAAACAGTATGCTTGTTACAAAAATAATAAGCAGTTTAATCCAAAGTGTCATCACAGCAATCCTTGCTCTAATAAATAAAGAAAAGAAAAATAAAGGTATCTCATAAAATTTTAATTAATATTCTCTTACATTTTTGTTTTAGAAAGTTTACATGTTTTTATAAAGCAACAGTTTTTCTTCCCAGCATGTATTTTTGCTGTAAGAATTTTTGTCAGTAGGAATATTTAAATATAATCTATTTTTGCAACATATTCTTTTTTTTTCTTTTTAACTATGAGCAATACAATAAACTATATCATATATCTCTGCTTTCCCTTATTACCGTATTTTCCTGTATATAATCCGCGGATTATGTGTTAAAAAAGTTTCAAATTTCGTTGTGCGGATTATACGCCGCCGCGGATTATCTGAGAAAAAACATACTCCATCAGAAAAGTTAACAAAGTTTTGAAAGAAATGCTGTTTATGTTTTATAAAATAAATAATAGATGGCGCTTTCACGACTCGGCTGACGTATTACGGCCATAATTAGTGTTTGTGCAATTACTTTCAAGAACGAATTCGGTTCCTCGGAAGGAAATAGCAGTTACAAGTCGCTGGCGTCATTTACAACTTTGTCTTGACTAGAGGTGTTGCATCCTTTGAAAGTTTTTATCATGATAAAGCGTAAGCGTGTTAGCTATACTGCAGACTTCAAATTAAACGCTGTAGAGAAGGCAACGGAGTCGGAAATCGAGAAGCTGCAAGATTTTTCAACGTTGACGAATCGAATATTCGTTTGTGGAGAAGGAACAAGACTAACTTCGAAAATTGCGATAGACGTAAAAGGGCCGATCGTCGTGGAAAACCTCACTGGCTAGAATTAGAGGCAGAAATAAATAAATGGATTTTAAAAGAAAGGGACGATGGGAATGCTGTCTCGACAGTTAGCATCAGAATGAAAGCCCGAGTTATTGCACGCGAAATGAATATTGTTAACTTCTCTGGTGGGCCCAAGTGGTGTTACCGGTTTATGAAGAGAAACAATTTAGTCATTCAACGGTCGGACAGAAATTACCTGATGACTGGGAAAAACAATCTGACGACTTTTTGACATTTTGCAAGCAAATTATTGTTGAAAATAATTTTATGGAGGATTTGATTTTTAATATGGATGAAGTTCCATTATCATTTGATATTCCACCTACCAGGACCATTGACGTTCAAGGAGCAAGATTATTCGCCGCCAAAACTGCAACGGATTATACGACGTTTTTTTTTACTCGAAAAAAAGAGCTCTGCGGATAATACGCCGCTGCGGATTATATACAGGAAAATACGGTACTTATCAATTATTCATCAACACAAGGGATATAATGTATTTTTCACTTTAATAGTCTATCCCTAGTTATTTCATGGAATACCTAGTTATTTCATAGAGTAACTAGGTAAAGTATGAAATTGTTCATCTATTATATACTTTAACTGACTTGTCTGGTTATTTTATGAAATACCTAGTTATTCTATGAAATAACTAAATAATACACTTCAATGGTAACACAAGTATTCAGTAAAGAGTATTTTGTAAGATATTCCAAAAAATAAATAAAATAAAATATTATACAGCATAAAAATCTTTAGTATCTATTTTAAATACTGTAATTTACACACACATATATATATACATATTGAATGTAGTGTATTATGTAATGATCTCTTGGTTTTTTTTACATCAGTTTCAATAATCAGTATAAAAGCAGTAAAAACATATACATGTCTATAAAGGTTTACTTTAGCTTTTTGAAATCTATTAAAGATAGTCATTAAACTTTTTAAGTCAATGCAAGAAAGACCAGCAAAATCTATTGATTTATAAACTCTTTCAAACACTTCTGTAATGCTGAAATTAATGTAGAACAATTTCTTTTCTAGCATTGTAAATGCATTTAAATGGTATTTGATACAAATCTGAATTTTAAATTTAAAAAAAAAATTATCTTTAAAATTAAATGTGATATTCTTTAGCATTTTTTCACACCAAATTCTAACTTTCCAAAAAAAAATCTATTTGTCATTCTTTCTCTCTCTCTCTCTCCTTCCATAATCAAAATACTTATTTTTGCTGGAATCTACTGCCATAAAAAAATATACAGATCTTCCTTATAGTATAATTACTTACAAATCACATTCAACTTATGCACTTTTACTATTTTTCAAACCATTTTTTATCACTTTACCTTTTAACTTTTATGATTAAAGCACATTAAATACTAGAATTTTCAAGATTGGAACTCTTAACCACATACCATGTGGTTTAATTCAGCACTCTTAATTTGATAATTTTACACTTCAGCATCAAAAAAAAAATTATTTTATTTTTTTGATACTGTCTTTCAGTTTTATTTTCATAATCTAGCTCTTTATCAGAATTTAGCTTAATATATAATATCCTTGAAGCCCAGTGGCTGAATGGTAGCTTATCAAGCTTCCATGTCATGGATTCTGGGTTCAAAACCCAGTCTGGGCAAGGTCGACTCAGCTTTTATTCCTTTAGTGGATTGATAAATGAGTACCTAGCTTGCTTCGGAACAAAAAAACTGGGGTCTTGCAAAAGGCGGCATTGTTTTGTGACGTCAGTCTGCGAGCTGACAAATATATTCAGAGAACTGGTTGGACGCTCGGCGGTTGCCAAACGTTTATTTTTTATGTATTTTAATGTGCCATCCTCAGTAGAATAAACGAATAATTATCTTGAAAGACGTCTAGTCTTATTTTGACCAAAGTTACTCAGCATCTCGTAGATGCACCTGCAATTGAATTTCTAGAACAGGGGATTTTGCAGCAGATTGACCTCCTGACCGGAACATCTGCTCATGAAAACTGAGATGGGCACAGTAAGGCCTCGGCCCTCATGAGCTGTTGCGCCACTGTGTTTAGTTTAGATTATATAATATGCTTATTAAATTAATTTTGAGCAACTGCTATTTCTTTTGAATCTTATGTTTATCAAATATTCTCAAAAGATTAAATATAATTTCACTTTATTTGTTTTAACTCTTTATTAAAAGACTGTTTAAGAACTTTGAACAAAAAATATTTTTCTTTCAGTGTTATACAATATACCTTTTACACTCCATAAATTATACGATCTAAATATGAATATATTGATAAAATATATAAGCAAAACTTAATACCAGAAGTTTATGATAATTACTTTAATGATTTTTTTTTATATTACAGTATAGATATTTTTAAAACATTATGCAGGTGTGCAAAATGAGTATACAGTTATAAATCAGTTGTATCTGATGAATTATTTTTTATTGAGGTTTCTATACTATTATTCTTGTAGTTGAAAATCAAATAATAATAATGTCAAGTAAAATACAAATAAATGAATACTGATGAATAATTAGAAATAATTGGCCTGTTATAATTTTAAAGGGAATGATAATATCTTTTGCCTAATTCTAAAGAAAAATAAATTGAATAGCCACAAGATTTTTTTTTATAAAAAAATATATCTTTAAATCAATATAATTGACTACATATCCTTTAATATCCCAAACTGAATAACTTTAAATCTATATTACTTATGTATGATTTGATACAAGTTGGTTTCTATGGTGCTTATATTTACAACAAACTGGTATCAATGAGAACTAAAGCATTTATTAAATAATTATACAACGCAAACAAACAATTTATTGAAATAAAAATGAGGGAAATGTCAAAAACAAACTACTGAAAACTTTTGAAAAGCATTATCAGAAACAAGATATTAATATATCAGAACACATTTCAATGTTATTCAAGCAATTTTAAAATCAATTTAAATAATGCTTAATAGAACAAAATACTGTGCAAAATTTCTGAATTTAATATTACAAAAATGTTGCAACAGTTTCAAAAAAAATCTTAACCACAATTTTTGAATGATTTTAATTAAAATAACGAACTATTTTCATTAATACCTTCTAATTTACAATCCTCTTAATTTAAAATAGCATGTATTTTTTGATTAAAAAATTATCTTAACACAAAAATTTATTTTTTAACTTTGACAAAGTTTTAATGTTAAAATATCATTTGCTTAAAATTTCCAATATTAATCGATCTGATAATTCCATTACAAAAATGATCAATTGTAATCTGATGTACATACATGGTTTCCAAATCATTAAAAATAAATCATCAAAATGAATTATATAAACATGTTTTCTATACTAAAATTCTTGCAGCTTAAAAACAGTAATTTTTTTAAAAAGTTTAAAGTACTTAGTAATCACTAATTGAAAAAAAAATCACTTTTAATTAGTTTTTCATGCCCCCCCAATATTTAATAATAAAAAATTGGGAAAGACATAAAAATACAACAAATGGTTCTTTAAATAAAAAAAAAACAATTGAAAATACATATGTAACTTACTTTTGTTGATTCTGTTTTTGTCTTTCTTTTTCTTGCTTTAACCTTTTTTCTTCTTCTAATTTCATTTGTTCTTCTTCTAGTCTCAATTGTTCTTCTTCCTCCTCTTCCTGACGTCTTCTTTCTTCCTCTTCCAACCTGAAATTGGGAAAAAGATATGTGAAATCTGTTAACAATAGCATAATATTAATGTAGTGATATGAAGTGAAGTGAATGTAGTGTGAATGTAATACACATTCATCACTGCAGTTAAACATTTAACTACAATTGAAATCACACCAGATCTTTTAGTAAATAAGTAGTAATTTATCTTTCTTAACATTTTTATTAAATTTGCTTCTTAAACGAACTCCAACCAACAATAAGATTAATGTTATTTAACACAATGTAACACTTGTTTAATAGCTTTACTGGTGATTCTCAGTAATAGAAAACTTTAATGACTTTCCCGTGCCTTACTAACCAGTTTCAAATATCCCCTAAACAGTGATATCATTTCTATAAATAACTAATTATTCCCTTCACTTGAACATGTGATTATATTTTTTATATTATGTTTTTCCCTATTTATCCTGAAGTATTTGAACCTGGCACTTGAATAATTCCCTTTCTTGTATTCTAGAAATTAAATAAAGGGTATGCTAAGAAAACTCTCCTCTTTCTAAAATTGAATAAACAATGATTGAATTAAAAAAATCCTACTTCTGAATTGCAATAACAACTACATCATCACATTTAACCAAAATGAAAATGCTCTTGGTGATATATTTACATAATATATGTAAATATATGACTAAGAATAATATGGACTAATAGAAAATAAGTTTTTATATTTAGTACTGATAATATATTGAAATTCTTTTCATTGTATTATGGTAACATAAACAGAATTATTTATTCAATTTGAGTTTATAATAATTAATTGTTTAGATTTATAACATAGAGAGATCACAAATAAAACATCAGCAATTTTCTAACACTAATTTTCAAGTACAAAACTATATTAATCAATGAAATAGTGTGAAATAAAAACAATGGAAATAAAGCATGAATGATAAATAAATATGTAAAGAAAGACACACACATTATAAGAATCCTGCTATATGTTGATAAAAAATCTCTCTTTCTTTCATATTTATAAAACTGAAATTCAAAATGGGGCTTACATAGTATCAAACATGCCTGTCTTTGGAACATAGAAGAATCTACTTTTTTCAAAATACAAAACAAAATTTTACTAAAGATTTTGAATTTGCTAGCTTGTGGCTAAATGTAACATACATGTTTGTCATTATCAGAAAAAAGTTCTACACAGAATGATTTTGTTCAATAAAGAAATTTTCAGGAATAAGAAAGTTGAAAATGTACTGAAAACTAATGATAATGGTCCTTTATTAAAAAATAGAAAAGAAAAATGAATACATTTAACTAAAAAACAAACAGCTAAATAGCCCCCCTCCCTTTCCAAAAAACCATTCAAATATCAAAGTAGAAAAATTCTGTAAGTTTGGGGGGATAATAGAATATTATGAATGAAAAATCTTAAAGAGAGTTAACTAATTTAGAAATAATGTTCTTTTATTTGATAATAGATATTCCACATGCTGGAAATTAATATTCTGTCAAGCTTCTATACTGTGAGCATTTTTCTGAACTCTAAAGCATATCAAACTTTTTTTATTTTACTAGCTTAACCACTTAACTGCTGCAGGTATATATATATATATATATACATACATACAAGGGCATTTCGAAAACTAGTCGCCGTTTGGGCGTGGTGCTGGAAGTACGGTTCGAAATGCCCTCAATTGAATGAACGAGCAATCCGATTCAGAAAAATTCCAGTTGACAAGTGAGAATGTCATAGGGCTAAGAATTTACAAGTCATAACGTGACAAAGTGTGTGTCATCTTAGAATATCCCGCGAAATGTGAGGTACGAGGAGTGATTCGATTTCTTTGGGCCAAAAAACTGTAAACAGCGGATATTCATCATGAATCGTGTGCCATATACGGGCCAAAAATTATGAGAGAAGGTGTAGTGCATCAATGGATGTGCTTTTTCAAGGGCGGAAGAACAAACATCCATGACGAATCATGGAGTGGATGGCCGCCTGTAGCGAGTGCTGATGTAAACAAAATCGATGAAAAAATTCGTTTGCTTCATAATTTCCCAATCTCCCAACTTTCAGGACACTTTCCAAACATTTCTTTGTATGAAACACTCATGGAAACATTAGGCTACCGGAAGTTCTGTGCTAAATGTGTACCAAAATTGCTCACGGAGACCCACAAAACCAGTCAAATAGGCACTGTCTTAGAATTTCTTTCCTGGTACCCCACAGCTGGGGAGAAATTTTTGAAGAGAATAGTGACTGATGACAAAACTTGGGTAATACATGTCAATGAGGAAACAAAACAGTCTATAGCAAGGGGTCATACCAGTTCTCCAACCCAGCTGAGGAAAATCCATCAAACTTTATTAGAGAGGAAGCTGATGCTTACTGTCTTTTGAGATGCTCAAAGAATCTTGCTTATTGAATTCATGACACATGGAACAACAATAAATTCTGAAGTTTACTGTTGCACAATGAAGAAACTGAAAAGAGCGATCCAGAACAAACATTGCAGCCTACTGAGTTTTGGGGTTCTGCTTTTGCACAATAAGGCATGCCCTAACACTGCTGTAGGAACATGGGAAGTTTTGCGCAAATTCAAAAGGAATGTGTTTCAACATCCTCCCTACAGCCCGGACTTGGCTCCTTCTGATTACCATCTGTTCACTGCAATGATGAAGTAGCGTGGGGGACAAGCATTTCGCTGATGATGAGGAACTTAAAAATGTTGAGACATATTGGTTTAAACCACAGGCAGCAGCTTTTTATATAAAAGGAATTGGTAAAACGGTACAACAAGTGTTGGATTAATTGCTTGAATAACAGCGATTATGAGGTTATTTTCCGAAATGCCCTTGTATATATATACACTTGCCTAGTTAGCATGTTAACTGCCCCTGGTGTATATATGCTCTTTCCAAATTACAAACATTTGCATAGCGCTACCTAAAAAACTAATCTGAAGGCTTTGGAATACAGTACAAATACCTTGACGGAGTTTACAAAAGACTTCCTTATATCAGAGAAGGGTTTAACAATACACATGTTTACTTTTTCATAACTATGTGCACCTGTGTGAAAAACAGTGGCAGTGGAGGCGAATCATGAACTTTCCCCCTTTAGCAGTTAAGAGGTTAAGTTATCTTTTTAAATAATACATGAATGGATTGAAAATATCAATTTAGCACTCAATTTAAATATTGCCACTGCAAGATTAACATAGCTTAAGAGAGAACTTTTTATTATTACTTATCTTTGTTATCTTGAAAATAATCACAGCATCAGTGACTATATTACCAAAGTAACACCAAACCATTAAATGAAATAAATCAACAAAATTTTTTGAATATTCAGAAAAAGGAAAAACAATGTTCTAATATCTTGTTGATAAAAGGAGGAGCTCAAGAAAATTCTTAGGATTCCTTAATCATTACACATTTAAATTATGATACAAATTAGTAAAATACCATGAGAATTTCAAACACAAAATATTAAAAATTTTATAGAGTTCACATAGCACAGCAATAAAAAAAAACTGATATTAATACAGTCATATCAAATAAAAACATAAAAGATGCATTGTAGCTATTTTTAGCAATCATTAAAAATAGGAATAAAAAAAATAATCAAGATAAACCATATACCTTCGTCTTTCTTTCTCTTCTAAATCGCACTTGTGAGCCAAAACAAATGGACGGAAGAGAGGACATATATTATTTAGAAGATTTATAAAGCCAACCTTGGCATCTTTTTCTGACATATCACCCAATGCTTGCCATGCCTGTCTGTAAAAGAAAAGCATAGGTAAAAAAAAATAAGTAAATAACGTATGAAAACAATATCCCCTCCCCCTCTGTAAGAAAACATTTTTTTTTAAAAAAAAATGTGTTTTTAATTTATTTTTTTTACATAGAAAAAAAATTGTCACCATTAGAGTATTCTTCATTGAATTTAATACACTTATCCAATCAGCGATTTCAGTCTATGAAACATTTTTCAAACTCTTTTGTTTTGATGGTTTGCAGCAACTCCCTCATTTTTTTTATCTTATTTCTACAGCTTCAAATCTCTCTCCTTTTATGTCCTTCATCCACAATGAACAAAATGAATGAGGTCACACAGAGGTCAGGTTAGTAAGGGATGTGGAGAAAAGGAGTAATATTGCATTTTGCCAAAAATTTGTACTCATCTCACTGTTGAGCCAAAACATAAGGCATCAATTTCACAGTGACCCTCGTTATTCCTAGATTTTCTGTTAAAATTCACAGAATGAAGTTCTAAGATAATCCAAATAACTTCCCCTTTTTTTTCAATACACCATCCTAGGTCTTTGAAAATAAATTCAAGAATTTTTTTTTTTATCATTTTCATTCATTCGGAAAGTTACAGGATGTCCAACATGAGGTTTGTCATCAATTAACATTTCACCCTTTTTGAAATGTAAAAGTCACTCATACACTTGAATTTTTCCGGTAGTATTGTCCTAGTTAGCTGCATTCAATATCACAACAGTTTAGTTGGCATTTTTTCTCAAGCAGAAAACAAAATTTCACAAATGCACACTATTCTCTAAATCAGCCATTGTAAAAAGTAAGAAGAAAACAAAATTGCTTTTACAAAAAGAAAAAAATTCATTGCAGTCTCAGTCAGAATTTTCCTAGGCAACACCTATTGGTACTGAAAGTTACTCTACACTCGCATAGCAGGGATGGGGAATGCGCACTACAAAACCTCTGCCTGGAGTAGTATTATGAGTTTTTGAAAGGATTTCACTTCATATGACATGAACTATAAAATTATATTGTGATAAAATTCAGTATACAAATTCCTCTTCATGTAGACACACATATATAAATCATTCATGCATTTGTTCTACAGCATAAAGCAGTATCATGTTTTGCAAATCATTGATCAAAAATAGAAATTTGGAGGAAGATCTTAATCCTGGGGAGAAAAGAGGAAAATATTTTACACTTGAAAATGTCCGTGCAATGCCGGGCTAAATGGGGGAAGAAATCTGTCTGAAAAGGAAAAGTAGAACAAATTTGGAAAGAGTTTTAATGATAGAATTATAGAAATCACTCAAATTGCATGAGTTATACACTCCGTAAAAGCTTGTGCAATGTCAGGTTAAATGGAGGGAAAAGAAACATGTCTGACTTTGCAAATAAGTCAAAGAAATTTTGAAAAAGGAGATTTTAATGTCATATTAATAAATAAATCACACCCACTGAAGTGCTGATATTGAGAGGGGAAGGGGAAATTTTCATAGGAAAAACTTTTAAACTCAAAAAAGCCAGAGCAACACCGGGCCATGCAGCTAGTAAACAATTTAATTTTGAACACTTATTAGAAGTCAGCTAACAAATAAAGTTATTAAACCCTTCTTTTTTAGTAAAAAAGTTTTACTTTTATATTCATATCTTGCACTTTGTCCAATCATCAATTATATTTAGAGAAAATATTAAATTATTCAATACACGCATTTAATGATTTCGATTGTAAAAACTCTTCCAAGAAAGAGAGATCAGCCATGTATATATAATTTAAAAACAAAAAATTATTTAAAATAAATGTGAGTTTGTAAACATATTGAAAATTAGCATCAATTGAACTAAATGCATAAATTACACTATTTGCGTTATATTAAAATAAAACATTTGAATAAGCTAATACCAACCACTTCCTCTAATCTCAGACGGTATAAACTTCACAATAAATATCCTTTACTATCACTTTCTTTTTTTTTTCAGATTACATCAACATTAAGTATACACCTATATCAAAAACAATTTAAACCGTAAGTTGTCATTTCAATACAGATTTAAATAAAACTTTTTTTAAGAAACAGATTAGTGACTGCTCTCACAGTTTTGTAAATATGTAGCAAACCTCTATTTAGCATACATTGATGTGATACACAAAACATACACTTTTTGTAAAAAATTTTTTAAAGTTTTCTTACTAACCTGCGATCTCTTCCAATGACATCTAAATAACCAACTGGAGGAGATTTTTCTTCTATAAATTTTCCATGAATAATTTGTTTACTAAAGGCAACTAGTGATAATTTATCTTTGTAGGATATGTGAAACGCCTTTCCCTCTTTTTCTAAATAAAAAAAAACATTTTAAAATTCAAAAAAAAAAAAAATAATAATAAATAAATATTTCAGTCTTGTAGAATTTTAATGTTTTTTCATAACATGCTGAACCCACTTAGATGCAAAACTTAATGTAATTTTAAACATTTTTGAATTTCTCTGTTTTTGGATACATTAATTAAATCAGTTGAATGTAATAAGGATTTTTATAAGTTTTAAGGATTATAAAGAAAAAAAAAGCCTAGCAATTGAAATTTGCTTGAAAGTTTAATAAATCTTTATTACACTAATTTATTTAACTTCATTTTAGGACATACAGTAATAACCTTCACATAACATACCTCAACATTCACCAATCGCCTCAACAATTCTGCGTCTAATAAATGAGTAAAACAAAACAAACTAGTGCAAATAAAAAACCCAGAAAGTTTTGAAATCAGTTGCCTAGGTAAAAATTTCATGACAAGTAAAAATTGATCCAAAAATGAGTGCCTTAAAAGTTGCTAACAGTATCTCAACTTTGAAAAAGTCTATTACTGTTAAAATTATTCTCAGTTTTCTGAGATAGGTTTCAATGGTAGGAAAGCTCCTGGAAAGTTATTAATTTTTAACAAAAAAGACAAGATTAAAATTTGCAAAGGAATAGTTTTAAGGGAAAATAAATGAAGAATATTTAGTGATGAATGTAAATTTAATACTTTTGATGGTGATAGAAAACAAGGGTGTGGTAAACGATAAACACAATTTTCCATTGACAGAAAAATTTTCAAATATGAAACACACAAAAATTATGAGTAATGGTATTGAATGTAGGGAAGTCATTGGTATTTACAATTATTTTATCACTGTTGAAATTTCTTCTCTCAATCCTAAAAGGATTTATCAGAATTCAATCTCTAAAAGAATAAAATTATCTTGAAAATTCTCCTACTAATTCTAAAAGAGAATTTGTAAGAGAATGTTAAAAAATTAGGAACAAATTTTGTATATCAACAAAAGCACACTCTAAAACAAAAGGTATACATCATAAAAGAGAGATTACTAGATAACTGTCTCCAAAATTTCCTGATTTTAATGTGATCAAACATTTATTTTTCCCATCTTAAGAAGGCAGTGCTAGAATGTTACATAAGAAATAAGAAAAATTTGAAAATTAAACTGCAAGGAAAATAAGAATTTTCCCCTAAAACAACTAAAAATTTTGTAGGTTTTGTGCAGCATCATTACAAAGAAGTTATTAAAGAGAAGAGTAATTTTAAATGAAAAGATTTCCATTTTTTATATATACTATAATGTATTCACCTGTACTTGCAGTGTTGGGTGATTTAATTTTAGAACATTTTAATTTCTTCTAGAGATACCATTATTTGGTACTTTTCTATTTTGCTAGTGCAAGCAATAAACTCGCTAAAATAATACAACCGACACCAAATGGAACATTCCAGCTACTAACTTTTTACCAGCACACTTTTAAAACAAGTCAAGGACTCTTCTTAGAAGTAACGTATTAGTCTTAAACATGTCAAAAATGAATGAAAAACCAATGAAACTTTGGGCTTCTCCCAGAACAGTTGTTGAGTATATAGTGCGTTGTCAGCAATAAAGTCTGTTTGGTGAGATTTGTGCCAGCAAAATGGAAAAGTACACATTATTTTACCTATGTTTTTTTAATAAAATTCTTACTTATTTATTAACAAGGTACTTACATACTATTACAACCTATTGGTGATATTTCCTGAAACAAAGCCAATTCAGCGTATAGGACACACACAAAAAAAATTGGAGTTGCTAATATGATGAATCATCTTGAATATTGGTGATTGTTGCGATAATAGGTAAGTACCATTAGCAATAAAAAATATAACACCTTAATATATGCAGTTGTAATTTCTTAATTTTATTTCATTATTTCTTTTTTATAAAAAAAATTACGTACTTACACATTATTGCAACAATCGCAAACTCTATTAATAACTTGCCAAGTTGGCAACCCTGATTTCCTACGTGTCATACACGCTGAGTTAGCAACCAGGTGCTTCGTTTCATACAATGTAGCCAATAGGTTGTGATAATATGTAAGTACCAGAATTTATACTATAAAAGTAACCGTATCCTAAATTTTGAGAGTAATTGTGTAAAAAATTAAACCAAAATTTAGGTGCTTTCTTTCAGTACTTAACTAGTATTTTTCCTGCTATACTTAAAACATTTAGATTTAATGAGAAAGGTTTGACATTGCAATTAATAAAGTATAAACTTTCTAAAAGTAATATCACACAAAATTTATCTTCATGATTAAATATTATAAGAACAAACAGCAAAATTTCTATCCAAACTAAACTAGAAACTGTTTCTTAAAATTTTCAGAAAAATAATAAAAGCATGCAGATTATTTTTAATTGAATCCCTTTAAATACCTATGTGCTTGGAATTAATAATTAAAACATAAATCAAGTTGAAGTATATAATTATATCAAGATAGTTTCCAATCTATTGAATGTTTAAGACATCGAGCAAAAAACACAGACATAATGTTTCCAAATTCCGTCTGCTTTACATTATATCTCCCAAAAAATCAAAGATCTTCAATCTTTTTATTGCCTTCCACATCACCACTTACATGTCAGCGGCGAAACTTACCTTTTAAAAACTTTGTAGATAATACATATAACTCATTTAAGTTAAAACCCCAGGATGACTCAAATTCACCCTGGGGGTCAGTACAGTTTGCATGAGTAGACTTTGATTCACTAGCTTCTTTCAGAGAGTTGTTTAAATTGTTTTGATTACAAACATCATTACTTAAATCGCCGTTCATGGCTGTAGCCATCTTCAGCAGATGTCATATGTTTTGTTGCCATCTCAGTTGAAACTCTACACGATAATCTTTTAAACCACAGCCACAACAAAGTAATTAAAGTGTGTCAAACATTAGTAAAAAAAATTTTCAGTCAAGGGGTACTATAATCTATTCATAAAAACTAAAGAAAAAATTATTTAAATGCAACTAACGAATCAAATTTGTGACGAAAATTAAAAAAAGAATGAAGCTATGAATAAAGACTCATGAACTAAAAAAATAGAGAAGCTACTGTTTTTTATACACCATCGATTCCTCACAGGAAATAGCGGTAGCAAAAAAGAGTAAACATGCCATTTCTACAGTAATTCTGTGTTAAAGCATTATAATTGAGTATTGTGACCCGACAAACAAGTTATTTTGAATTAGGGACTGTAGATGCTCACGTAAACCTATTTCGAATTCCTGTTTCCTCCGAAGAATCTTCATGCAAAGCCCAATAAACCTGAAGATCAAACACAAAAGTTCTTAGATCAGTATGTGGGCCTTGGTGACTTCACTGCTGGTGATTTTGAGTCTCTAGTTCAAGTCCTAATTACACCGAAGAACCGCTGTGTAGAGGATCTGATACACGTTAAATTTGTCGATGCTCAATATCCTCCTGTTGGCATGTGGAAGTTCAGAAAGTGGGAGGCCACCTCAGGTGTCATCCTCATCACCTTACCACAGCTCAAATTAAGAAGATTCATTCCAAAGTTTGTCCACATGAACCAGTTTGTCCACTCCGATATTCAAAAATGTGTCTTAAATCGCTTTTGGAAAATATATTAATTTCCATGTTTTACAGATTTCTTTTGTAAACTCACCAAATGCAATGCAAAAACAGAAAATCAGAAAAATTTTATGTGTCTTATTTCTCCTTTTCACAACCCCTTTGTCTTTTCCTCCCGAAGATATCCTTTCCGAAGAGGTGAAGACTGTTTTTTTTTTTTTTTTTGGCAATTTAAAGGCTGGAAAGGACTTAAGCCTCGATCTGATTGACTGTAATACTCGGTAACAGATATATTTTGAATATTATATTCAATTATTAAAAAATATTTATTTACGTGATTTTGCGTTATCTTATTTTCATAACTTACAAATCTGATGAAACATTGTTCATCCCCATTATATATATAAGTGTGTGTGTAAAATAAAATTTTATGTAATTGTTTCATTGTTGTTTGGGATGTTGTAGCCTTAGCAAGAGAAAAAGCCCAGTAGTAACCAAAGCAACATTTACTTGTGTATTTTAAATACCGAGAGACAGCGAGTTTTATTGCGATCTTTAGCTGTTTGCTATAATCACGTGTTCAAGTGAAAGGAAATACTTATTTTATAATCTACGTGGGTCTTTTTTTTCCCCCGAGAAATATTTGGCGTTAGATTTTTTCGGAAAAGTGCTTGCGTAAACTATTTTGTTATTTTTCCTATGAATAAAAAATAGATCAAAACAGTGTATTAGATCATTTTAACGTGAGAAATGAAAAGAGATAGTGTTTTTAAATATGGTATTCATAATTAGGATTATTATGAAATTAAAAAAGAATCTATATATTAATTAGTATTTAAAAAATTGAATTACGCTGTTACATGTATATGTATAAAGGATTATTTTATATTTATTTTATATTTTATAAAGAACTAGCTGGTATACCCGTTCTTCGCACGGGTGAACTGAAAAATTAAACAACACAGATTGAAGGATAAAAAAGTTTTTAATGAGTTAATTTTACGTGAATTGCAAATTAAACAAAAAAAGCTTTTGGTGTAACTCAGGTAACAAAAAAAAAGAGAGAAATAAAACACCTTTGTTAAATTTTAAGTATGTAGATCTAATAGTTGATAAAAAGGATTTTTTTTTATTTATAACTCCCCGTAACACTCTTGAGGGTTGATTTTTGAAAATACCTTCCTAAGCTGATCTCTGCTCAGCAAAAGTAACACATTGTTAAAAGTTTTGTGTAATGAACGCTTAAAATAGTGTAAATAATTGTTTGATCACTACACCCGGGATAGCTCAATAACACACACCTCACACATGGACTGTAAAACACTCTCTATTTTTATTCACCTAAACACATAGTAACTGGAGATACACAGACAGCGCCGTCTGGCGCACGGTTTTGCGACAAGCATGAACATTCTCCCCCGCGTTGACATGTAATACATTCAACAATAACACAAATTACAATAAAACATTAAACGATAAAATACTATAGGACTACGTAAAACAAATTAAGGTACATATAAAAATTCTAATACACAATATTCAGAGACAAAATTCAAACTGGCATAGGTAAAAGACAAACTCTTGAAATGGCTCTTTTATATTCTCCAAATTGTGTTTTTACTTTTACAACCCTTATTAGTGCATCACTGCCACTATAAATCTCAGTGATTCTCCCTAAAGGCCATTTAAAGGTTGGCATATTGTCTTCAATGAGAACTACCAAATCACCCACCTTAACATTTTGTTTTTTAAATTGCCATTTATTGCGCTGTTGTAATTCACTAAGATAACATCTATGCCACTTATTACAAATTAGTCACACAGTGGCCTGGAATTTAAAATTCCCTCTATTTGGATACAAACAGTTAAAAATTCCTCATAGGTTAAATTTGAGCCACTGACAACTCTCTTAAGATGGTACTTTATTGACTTAACCGAAGCTTCCCAAAGACCACCAAAGGATGGCGCTCTAGGTGGTATAAACTTCCATTCTATGCCCTCAGCAGATAAGAAACCTGCTAAATTATCATCTGAATCCTCAATAAGTTTTAGAAATCTCTTGAGCTCTTTATTGGCACCTACAAATGTTTTCCCATTATCGGAATACAATTTAGCACATTTACCTCTGCGACTAAAAAATCTTTTTAATGTAGCAATAAAAGCATCAGATGTAAGATCTGACACAATTTCTATGTGAATCGCTTTAGACACAAAACATACAAATACACAAATATAAATTTTATGCAAAATTCCTTTTCTTTGATTTTTGTACCTGATCATGAATGGGCCACAAAAATCCACACCAGAACAGTTGAATGAGTAATCTGGGACTACTCTATCACGGGGTAGATTACCCATTAGCTGAGAGGTAACAAGGGGTCGGCTTTTAAAACAGATAAGGCACTCATGCACTACTTTTCTGCAAAATGAATGACCATTTAATGGCCAGAACTTTTTCCTTACATAGTGTAGAAGAAAAGAAGAAACAGTATGCAGATTCTTTCTATGGAAATGGACAATTATTTGAACAGTTAAATTATGATTTCCTGGTAAAATTGCAGGATGTTTATTAACATAAGGTAAATCTGAATTACTCAGCCGGCCTCCAACTCTCAATAATCCATCACTGTCTATAAAGGGGTTTAAATTTCTAAGTTTACTATTAGGTGAGACAACTCCTTTACTTTGTAAGCTCTTAATTTCAGCCAAAAAAACCTGTTCTTGGACCATTCTGATCAGTTTAGTTTCTGCTTGGTCTTATCTGTAGCAGAAAGGGGACCATTCAATGTTAGTTTACGTTTGTTTACATTATTACTAAATCTTAACACATAACTAAATATACGAACAATTTTCATATAACTATTACTTTTAAGTAACAGAGTAGATAAAATAGAAGATACACAATTAGTTGAAACACAAACACTAGATGTAATTATATCAGAACTCGAACCAGTTTTCAGTTCCTTAGAATACTCGCATTCCTTAACTGGTGACAAACTTGTTTCTTCACTTGAAAACTTACCTTTTTCAAGGAATTGTGGACCATGCCACCATAACCTTAAATTTGGAAGGTCACAAGGGCGCAATCCTCGAGACACAAGATCTGCTGGGTTGAGAACAGATGGCACATGGTTCCACTGGAAACCTTCAGTCAATTCTTGCACTTGGGCGACACGATTGGCCACGAAGGTTTTTAAACGATTGGCAGGTGTATTTAACCATGCCAATGCAATAGTTGAATCCGTATGTAGCACAATATCACTTATGTTTAACCTCAAGGTGGAGCGTATTTTCTTGACGAATTGAGCTAATAAAACACAGGCACAAAGCTCGAGTCGAGGTATGGAAATAACTCGAATTGGTGCAACACGAGATTTGCTGGCAAGAATGCTCACTTTGGCAGCACCGTTGTGAAGAAAACACTGTAGGTAAATGACCGCTCCGTGGGCCGCTTCAGATGCATCCGCAAATCCTTGGAGAGCGATTCTAACATTATTGTCAGCCATAATAAATCTGTTAATTTTCACTTCCTCGATACATTTTAATGTTGTCACAAATTCTCTCCACTCGTTGGCAATTGAATTAGGTAACACATCATCCCAATCCAATTTACATTGCCATAATTGCTGCAGAAACACCTTTGCTTTCGCAATCACTGGGCCTAAGAAACCCAAAGGGTCGTATAGCTTAGCAATTACACTTAAAACTTCACGTTTTGTATATATATGTTTAGCTGAAACAGATACCTTAAACACGAAACAATCTTCAAATGGCTTCCAACTAATTCCCAATGTCTTCACAGATAAGTCAATGTCAGTAGAAAATGAATGCTCGACGTCTGATGACAACGAACTATTTAATAACTCAGGAGAATTCGATGACCACTTATGAAGGTTCATTCCACAAGATTGCAGGGCATCTTTCAGTTGCGATTGCAATTGTTGAGCAGTCTCCAAATCCGGGGCTCCGCTCACAATATCATCCATGTAGGTATCGTATAACAGGGTTTCAGAAGCTAAAGGAAATCTCGATTTCGCCAACTGCTGCAGGGTTCTTATGGCAAGGAAGGGTGCGTTGGACAGCCCGTAAGTGACAGTCTTTAGTCGGTACGTTAAAATTTCTGCATCTAGTCCATTTTCCCATATAATGCGGTGCAAATCCTGCTGATCTGGATTTATTAATATTTGCCTGTACATCTTATGGATGTCAGTCGTAAAAGCAAATTTGTGTCTTCTAAAACGAGATATTGTCTCAAACACATCTTCCTTCACTTCACCTTTCAATAAAATGTAATTAAGGCTTATGCCTGTTGTGGTGGGGGATGAACCGTTAAAGACGATTCTTAGTTTAGTAGTCAGTTTTTCAGGGCGTAATACACAGGGCGGTATGTAGTAATGTGTGGGTGGTTCACTTGACTCAACTACCCTTTCCAAATGACCTAACTCCTCATACTCCTTCAAAAATTCCGCATACAACGATAAATACCTAGAATCCCTAGATAACCGTTTCCACAATGAATTAAGTCGCCTAATAGCAATATCTTTGGAGTTTCCTAAACAAGAAGGATCTTTATTTAATGCCATCGATACTACATACCTACCCTCACAATTCCTCCTATGAGTGCGCACAAAATGATCCTCACACAAGGACACCTCTGTATCAACCTTAGGCTCTATGTGAACACCCTCAATTTCCCAGAATTTTTTCAGTGTTTTGTTTAAATCGTCATCAACAATTAATCCGCAATGAACACGATTCTCTGTAACTTGATCTCTTGACCATGGTTCAAAATTACGTAGTCCGTCGCCAAAAGCCCTCGTGTAGCTGAACAGTGCGACGTTAATATTCAATCAATCAATCAATGTAACTTGTGTGTGTGTGATCTACACTTCCACTTACAACATAACCAAACACCGTATTTAGTAACACTAAATGCGAATTATCACAATAAAATTTTCCAGGCTTTAACAATTCGTAAAAGATTTCAGCACCAAGTAACATATCAATTCTATCTGGTATATTAAATTTATCATCAGCTAAGGGCACAAACTCTGAAAGATTAACATCTACATCAATCCCCTTGTTTGGAATGAGATCTGTAATCTTATTAACTACTAACAACATTCACTCACTCTCAAAATTTTTGGCTTTATTTGCAAGTGAAGTTTTTACGCAATTTTTAACAACCATAGAAGAATCATTAACACACGAAACCACTGTATTTATTTTCTCCATTTTCAGCTGCAACTTCTCAGCACATGCCCTCGTACATAAACATGACTGCGATCCTACATCTAACAAGCATTTGACCTCCACCCATTAAGAGTATTTATTTTTAACAAAAGCGCGCGAACAGTACTCAAAAACACATTCTTTAGTCTGCCTTTCTTAAACTCAGTCGCCACAAACTGTGATTGTGAATTTGCTTCAACTGATCCTTCAATCTGCCCTGGAACAAAAGTAGGAGCATCCAAATTTAAATTACTAGTGGGAGTGGGATTCCTCGTTTTGTCACGTGAAAAATGAATCAAGCTATTATGAGGTCTAAGGCAAAAACAATTTTTCTTTGAACGGCATTCCTTCAATCTATGAGGTAAAAAACAACGAAAACAAAGATTATTCCGTTTAACTACCTCTACTCTATCCTCAACTGACAGTTTCTTAAACTGATAACACTTAGAAAGGGGATGAAAATTATTAACCTTACACAGAACACAATTTGGTTTGGTTTCGGCCACGAAAACATTCGACGAGTTTCTCTCTTGACGCCAAGTGCTAACCGTCTGCAGTCTATTTCGCCCTTCTGTTTTGTCTCCACTCCCTGGATTTCTGCTCATTAAATCATTTGAAACCTTTCCTCTCGCGGATAAATAGACATCACATTCCCTCCCAAGCTGTTGAGGCTTGAAATATGTTTCTCCCTGTTTCGTTGCAATATGATTCATCGTATCTCTATCTAGCGTTTCGAAAATTTTATCTGAAATTATTAGATCACACAAAGAGCGGAATTTATTAACTTTACGCAACTGACAATAATAATCGAAAGTTGCACTTAAGCGGGAAGCAAACTGAACATAGTTTTTGGATGGTAGTTTACGAGCCTTTTTAAAGTTACTCAGGGATTCTTGAGGCGTGGGTTCAAACTATCTTAATATTAATTCTTTAATTTTAACATAATTGCTTAAATCCTCTTGACTCACATATGTTAGCAAATTATTGACTCTTTCTCCTAAAATATTTAATAGAATTTCGGCTTTTAGCTCATCAGGTTGATTTGAAATGCCTTTTCTAAAGAATGAAAAAATAAATTAAAGGACTCTGACCTAACCGGTACTTGAATTGTCAAAGTTTTAATGCTTTTTACCAAACTCTCCAATTTATCAGTTATGGAGCCTAGTTCTCCGCTTTCAAGAGATTGAGAATTTTTTTCGGATTCCTTCCTAATCTTCTCCAATTCTAATTGTTTTTCAATCTGAGATAATTTAATTTTTTCTAATTGAATTTCAGCCTCGCGCTCACACATTTTTCTCAGCCTCGTTCTCATTTTTCTCAGCCTCTTGTTTACTTTTCTCTAAAGCATGTTCAACTAGACTACGCACAAATTCAATATCATTTTTATAAACGGCACTTGATTCAATTAACTTTTTTAAATCTATTATTTTAGCTTTGCTAGGAATCATCAAACCCATTTCCACAGCAACCGAGATAAGCTCGTCTTTCTTTAGATTTAATTTCAATGCCATTTTTAAAATTATTTTGTCACAACATCTACACAATATACACTATTTTCAACCAAACAGCATTTGTAATATGCTATTCACAACCTCATAATTAAACGCACTACTCGGAACTGAAAGCACCTAAATTACACTATTGAGAATAGGATAAAGTATACAAAAACACACAACAAGAATATCACAAGCAACACAAAATCTACAAACACTAATTTCAGCCATGATATCCGTTAAGACTATTCAACTATTAACATCAACTTTAGCGAACACAACCAAATAACTCCTAAAAACATCATTAAGAATAGAAACACTCACCTATTCAAAAATTTCACCACCAAATACTCAACTAATAAAGCACAAAACCATAGTTGCTTATTGAACTCCGGGAAAGTCGGACCAAAATGTTTGATCACTACACCCGGGATAGCTCAATAACACACACCTCACACATGGACTGTAAAACACTCTCTATTTTTATTCACCTAAACACATAGTAACTGGAGATACACAGACAGCGCCGTCTGGCGCACGGTTTTGCGACAAGCATGAGCAATAATTTTTATCTGAAAGTATAATACATTAATGTGGGACGGGTGTCTAGGGGCAATGATATAATTCTTAACGAAAGAAAGCATGAACCAAATTTAAAGAACAAATCAATTTATTAAAGTAAGAAAACAGATTATATTTATATATTTAAATTGCTTACAAGAAAATAGATTAAAAGTTAATTCGGAAAGAGAACAGGATTCACCTATAGAGATGGGGGCGTCAAACATTTCTAGGTTTAAAGAAATGCCGTTTCTGATCGAGCTCACTCCGTCGTGTCCGGTGTGCGAGTGAAGGCAAGCAAAGCCAAAAAAAAAACGATCCCGCGCTTAGGGATTATAAGCGTTCGACGTCATCGCTCGAATCCCTGATTGGGCATTGAGATGCCTCATGCGTTTGACGTCAGACGCTCCGAGTTCCTCGATTGGCCTCTCAATTCAATTCAGTTCGTTTGAGGCCACCATCTCCCACATATCTCTCTCGAAGTACACTGGAAATTTAAAATATTCCAATTATTCGAAATCGCAAAGAACACAACTTTCCTACAAGTTCGGCCATCCTGGAATCACTGACCCCAGTGATTTGACATAACGTCGAATAATTTGGTCTAGAACATTAAAAATTTAAGATAAGAAAATACAACACAATTCACGCAAACAAAAAACACCAATGACAATAGATAAAAATAAAAGAGAAGCACAGTACACAATTCGGTAGTTCTTCCTTGCTGAAAAATGCTTAATACTGGACTTTCAGTCAACAATTTCTTAAGCTTTTCGAATGCTTCCATTTGGGGTTGCTCGAACATAAATGGGTTGTCTTTCCTTGTTAGGTCACTCAATGGTTTCGCTATTTGAGAGTACGCTGGAATAAATTTGCGAAAGTAACCGGTGAGTCCTAAAAAGCTCTGCACTTGTTTGACTGTTGTTGGTACCGGAAACTTCTTGACGGCTATTGTTTTTGCAATTGAAAGACGTATTGTCCCATTTTCGACGACGTGGCCCAAAAATTCTACTTTTCTTCTTAGGAATTGACATTTCTTAAACTTCATTTCTAAGCCATACTTCGAGGCAACCTCTAATACTTTCCTCAGTTTTTCTAAACCTTCTTTCTCATCTTTAGCAGGAATCACCAAATCATCCATGTAAATTATTACAATGCTTTTCCGCATGAGCTCTCTGAAGATACTATACACATATCTTTGAAATACGCTGGGGCTGATGCTTAGACCGAAAGGTACTTTATTAAATTCGAATTGTCCGTCTGTAACAACGAAGGAAGTGAGGTGCTTGCAATCTTCATTAACGTCAACATGGAAAATCCATTTTTTAAATCTAACGTTGTGTACACTTTGGCTCCCTGTAGTCTATCTAATACATCCTCTATCAACGGCAATGGAAAACGATCCTTGACTAATTTCCGGTTCAGTCTTCTATAATCTACACACAACCGGGTGGTACCATCTTTCTTCTTAACTAATACAATTGGACTCGCATATTCGGATGAGCTTGGTCTTACAATCCCCTGCTCTAACCATTCGTCGATTTGCTTGTTGACATCCTGATTCTCAGAAAATGATAAGCGGCGTGCAGGTTGGTAAACCGGTATGTCGTCTTTCAGGATAATTCTCATGGACACATTTGTCATTTCGGTCTTATTTGGCTCATAGTTGGAGATTAATTCAAACAGTTCTCTTCGTATTTGTGGATTGGTAACATGTTGAATTTCGTCTTCCACTTCTGCTTCGTAAACTTGCATTTGCAGGAAACAGTTTTTATCCTCATGTTTTCGGAACTGAACACTTTCTTTATAGAAGCAGACAGAGGCTTGCTCCAGTATATCTGAACCTATTACTGCCTGAAATTCCAAACTCGGTGTAGGTACGACATGCCACGTCAGAGAATATTCTTCTCCATCTAGTTCAATCTTTCTCTGGAACGACCCTTTTGTTTTGACTTCGCACTTCCCCAGTCCGATCAATACTGAAATGTCTTTCGAGAGTTTCGAAGGTTCGATGATTCCTTTGCTTACATCTTCTCGAATGAGTGAAACTGAACTGCCGCTGTCAACGAGAGCTTCAATAATCTTGTTCCCTATGGTTATTTTTCTGGTCTTAATTCTTTCTCGAGAGATTCGTGAGCAGATTTGGATTGAGGAGTCTGTAGAGTTATTAATTTTCGAACATTTGGGGCGCTTCGTACAATCCACGGCATAATGACCTGGTCCTTTACAGTAGCTACAGGTTAGTCGTTTACTTTTCCCGGAGTAGGAGGTACCGTTCAATTGAAAATGTTTTCTCTCACGCCAATTACTTCCACCCTGGGGATATTCAGTTCTTTGAAAGTAAGTATCGCTTGATCCGCTGGCTTCGTATCTTCCCTTGGCAAATGAATTGTAAAATTTCGGTCTTAATGTTCTTCGGACACTTTCATACTCTTCAAATTTTTCTGCTATCTCGGCCGGTGAGTTAATAGTAGACCATTCATCTAAAAAGTGTTCCCGAAGCTCGTACGGTGCACTCTTCTTTATTTGGTCGAGACTATAATTAGTTCTCGCAGCTGGTCGAAAGTTTCTACATTTGAATTGGAAATCCATCCATCGAAGTATGTTTGTATTTCGTAGAAAAAATCTTGCCAAGTTCGTTCATTAGATTTTCGGTGAGAAATAAAGAGTTGACGAAGTTTCTCCGGGGATAACTTAAATCTTTTTAACAGTAACCCCTTAACGTGGTTGTAATCGTTGCATTTATCCGCTGGCTCTCTGGCAATCAAATGAGCAATGTCGATAGGAATCAGTCCTATAAGCTTCTGTACCCAATCCTTCTTCGGCAAGAATGTCAGTTCCGCATGTCGTTCAAATAATTTCAGGTTCAAGCTAATATCGTCCTTCATATTAAACTTATGAAAAGTTTCGTGGATCACTTTCGGTGCTTGTACATTTTCGGGGTTATTCATAGTATTAGCATTATTTTCAGCCTGTATTCGCAACTTCTCTAATTCATATTCTCGCTCTTCTCGTCGCAATTTCTCTTCATATTCTCGCCGTTCTCGTCGCAATTTCTCTTCTTTTTCTTCTGTACGTATGCGATCCTTCACAATGCTATCGATCATTACCTTGACATCATCTTCGATGTAATCTGGGCTTTTCACGATGAGATCCTTTAGCTTGGGTTTAGTCAAGCTCGCTTCGACGATCAACCCTAACTCTTCGGCGAGTTCTATTAGATGCTCCTTTTTCTTTGAGAGAAGAAATGCCATTTTTGCAACCAAAGATCAAGAGTGACGGCTCAGAGAACAAATTTAAAATTTTAAACCAAGCCCAATTTTCCCCTAAATACTTAATCCGGATGCGAAACGTTTATACTACAACGCAGGAAAAGCTCCCTTACTCAACCAAGAGGAGAGACAAAACGTAGATAAAAATACAATTATAACAGGTATACGAATAAAATTCACAAATACTAAAAAATTCTAAAATCGACACTAAAAATATAAATACAACGAAATCGAAAAATTATGACAGTAATATCTCAATTTCTCGAAATGTAGTCAATAAAAACACACTGGAAGAATCTATAGCAAAGCAGCATTCCTTAAAATTAATAACATATCATAAATTAAAAGTAAACCACAAAATATTCGTAAAAGTATTTTAAAAAATAGACAAAATATCTATTTCCCAGTTGCTAAAAATATTATCTAAAACAATGCACAATTTTCACAAATCATTCCTATTCGCAATCAAATCATTTAGTTAGCCACAACCACCGCTAATTAGACAACATACTCTTATTACAAAACACTTACGAAACGAATTTATGTGAGGAAAAAATAAAATGTTCACGATTCCTAGTTATTAATCACATGAAAAAAGAATTTTAAAATGACATGAACAGACGATAGTTTCGTAAATTTCTGCAATCGTTATTTGATAAGAAAGTACCACACTGACCTGGCGATTCGTTGATTTTCGGTGATGACGCCCGAAAAAGACAGAATGGATCACGACGAAATTCTTGAACGATGCAAGTTGATCTTCACTGTAATGGATGACGACGCACTTAGGATCATTGACGGGAATTAACTGGCGATTCGCTGACCCTCGATGACGACGCTCGAAAAGACATAATGGATCACAACGAAAATCTTGAACGATGCAAACTGATCCTCACTGGAATGGATGACGACGCACTTAGGATCGCTGGCAGGCCTTTCTTTAAAATAAACTGGCGATTCGCTGATTCTCGGTGACGACGCCCGAAAAAATAGAATGTATCACGACGAAATTCCTGAACGATGCAAATTGAATTTCACTGGAATTGTTGACGACGCACTCAGGATCGCTGGCGAACTCTTTCCAAAGCAAACTTTAAAAAAATACATTAGAAAGGAAGTTGAAATTGACACCGACGGACGGGTGAGGTCTCGACGTTTTGAAAAAAAGAAAAGTCGCTGAAAGGTGAGCACGAGGAAAAAATAATGAATAAGGCTATTGCTATATATATAGGCAAATGCCTAATACGAAGAAACGAGTTTAACATCGCGGTCGAGCTCCCAATTTGTGGGACGGGTGTCTAGGGGCAATGATATAATTCTTAACGAAAGAAAGCATGAACCAAATTTAAAGAACAAATCAATTTATTAAAGTAAGAAAACAGATTATATTTATAGATTTAAATTGCTTACAAGAAAATAGATTAAAAGTTAATTCGGAAAGAGAACAGGATTCACCTATAGAGATGGGGGCGTCAAACATTTCTAGGTTTAAAGAAATGCCGTTTCTGATCGAGCTCACTCCGTCGTGTCCGGTGTGCGAGTGAAGGCAAGCAAAGCCAAAAAAACGATCCCGCGCTTAGGGATTATAAGCGTTCGACGTCATCGCTCGAATCCCTGATTGGGCATTGAGATGCCTCATGCGTTTGACGTCAGACGCTCCGAGTTCCTCGATTGGCCTCTCAATTCAATTCAGTTCGTTTGAGGCCACCATCTCCCACATATCTCTCTCGAAGTACACTGGAAATTTAAAATATTCCAATTATTCGAAATCGCAAAGAACACAACTTTCCTACATTAATATTACTTTCTGTAGTATTTACTTTATGTTAAAATTGTAATTTTCGCAAGCAACGCCGTTTCTTAAATTATAATGACGATCCAATGAAAAACATAGCGAAATGTTAACTATAGAGTCAAGTTGGCAAATGCCTAGCTACTTTCATAACTCGAGCTTTATTAGAGCTTTGTAAGACCCGCCGTGTAGGCGAGCGATGCACGTTAATACTTTATCCAACCGCATTATGATTTACTGCAGTTTTTTTCATACAATATTTTTTTTGGATCGCTACATTTAAAATTAAGGGATATATATACATAAACAAAATACTCCACTTTGGAAAATTTAATCCGTTAGAGCTAATAAATTAAATAAAGATATTCCACTGTAAAATTAATTATATATACCGTTCACTTAAAATAAGTAGTCAAATCATTTTCTAAGGTCTTCACTAACATACAAAAACATAAGACACTTAAATTTTGACAAACTATTTTTTCCGCTAAAATACTCATCATGGAACCCGTGCTGCCATATACCGGGTGGGCAAAAAGTCCGTAAAAATTTTAAAAATTCATAAAATCCGGAGAAATGAACGAAAAAAACTGTTTACAGGATCAACATTAGTATGTCACGGGATTTTTTTTAAGCTAGAAAAAAAATAGTTCGAAAATTATCGGGTAGGTAGCGCTAATGTACGCAGTTCAAAAAAACAATGCATAAATAATGAACAGAAAACTTTCACAACTTTATTACACCAGAATATGTTCCATATGACCACCACCACAGGGGAGAAGACATTCCAGACGAGTGACAAATCCAGCAACGGCAGAGTGCAACATGTCCGGATTATGGAGGATACTTCTCTGCGGATCACATCTTTCAGTTCCGGCAGAGTTGATGGACCGGATAGATACACGCGAAATTTCAAATATCCCCACAACCAGAAGTCTTCCGGTGTTAAATCTGGAGACCGAGGAGGCCATGGGTACCTGCAGTGCCTGCTAACGATTCTTTCTTCCCGGAACGTCTGTATCAGGAATGTCTTAACCGGGTTAGCAGTGTGACTCTGGTTGCTCCATCCTGCATGAACGTGACATTCGAAATCTGACCTCGTTGAATTAAACATGGCACGACAGTCTCCCGCAGAAGCGTTATATAACGATGAGCAATTACCGCTTCCGTTATCCATCCATTTACTGGGCACTGCGTTTCAAAGAAGAAGGGTCCTATGATAAATGAACCCGTGAAACCGCACCATGCTGTCACTTTTGGGGAATGCAATGGCTTCTGTGTGTACTGTCGTGCATTAGAGGTCGCTCAAATGCGACAGTTATTCTTGTTAATGTCACCATGAAGCGAGAAATGAGCTTCATCTCTCCACAAGATGTTAAAAACCTAGGTGGGATCCTGTTCCATTTTAGAGAAGGCCCACTTTGAAAATGCTTCCCTCTGTGCGGTATCTGCTGGCAAAAGTTCATGGTAGGATTGCAATTTGTATGGATACAGCTGGAGGAGTCCACGAAGAATATTGCGGACAGATGATGGTGGTAAGCCCAATCGTCTGGCAGCTTCACGAGCACTGCTGGTCCCTGAAGCTGCTTCGGACGCAATCGCTTCCATTTCGACAGCAATGCAGGGTGCACGTGCTTCTTTCAAGCATGATCGTCCGGCTTGTGCTCGATCCTCCAACTTTCCAGTTTCCTCAAAACGTTTAACAAGCTTTAAGAGACCTGCAGGTGTTAAAGGGCCTTTTCCACTCTTCACATTTTTCTGAACTCGGAATTTACGCAAGGCAATGGTCGCTGATTCCTCGTTGATGTAAAATAATTTCACCAGAAAAGCTTTATCCGGCGCACTGAGCATCCTTGTTCACATTCACTGTTTGTAATGGTGAAATGAATGTGGATTCATTGAGAGCAAAGTTTTTTATAACCGTCTAATTTGCAAATTTCCACCACAGATGCTTGCAACAACGCCACCTACCGGATGATTTTCGATTTTTTTCCCCCTAGCTTAAAAAAAATCCCGTGACATACTAATGCTTTTTTTTCGTTCATTTCTCCGGATTTTATGAATTTTTAAAGTTTTTACGGACTTTTTGCCCACCCGGTATCTTGGAAGAGTGGATTTCAAAGAATATTCCTGCTAATTATTGGTAGAATATTCCTTCTAAGTTGGTGTGGTGTGGTAGTTAGGTTAGTTAGCCAGCTCAGATGTCGTCCACGTTACTTGACTATGGTTCAAAATTACGTGATCCGTTGCCAAAAGCCCTCGTGTAGCTGAACAGTGCAACATTAATATTCACTCACTCTCACACTCCAAGAAATACAGAACAATAGTTATTGCGTTTTTAAGTGTAAAAATAATTATATCTGCCTATTCAATTAAAATTATAGCGTTATAATTAACTACTAACCGCAAATAAATTTTGAAAATTTGTCCAAATGATGCAGTGTGATAGAGAAAGCTTATTTACTTTAAGTATCAGAACTGATAAAAGCATTTATTTGGAAAAAAAGATCAATTTCTTACTACCAAATGTGCATAATAAAATCATTAAAAAAACATTAAAATAAAGAGAGTTTATAGCAACCTCTCCCTTCAAAACTTAGTTTGATTCTGAAATAAAAAAAATAGGCATTATATCAGAGGAATTAATTAGAAGCGAGCACCTTGCGTAGCCAAAACAAAAAAGGTTTTTCACAAACAAAAGATAGATATATGCAGACGTGGGGTTTTTTTGCAGCGCATGCCAGAATTGCTAGCAGAAGACAGAATTTTTTCCTACTTGACAAATATCGTTATATTTTTGACACTTTTCCCAAATCTTTGTAAATTATAGTCTATGTCATAAATTATAGCCTATGTGCTATTCTGATGTATAAGCTATATTACTGTAAAGTTTCATTAAAATCCATTCAGTAGTTTTTGCGTGAAAGTCCAACAAAGATTTTCACAAACTTTCACATTTATAATATATATTAGAAGATTTGTCCCAAAATGTAAACAAGCTCAAATTAAGTTTAAACTAGTAGAAATGTTTCTTTCAACCTTGATATATAAGTATAACATTCTTATAAAAACGAAATAAGATAAAACTATTTATTCGGAATTTTAGTTTTACATCTTTAATATTACTTTATTTTTCCTGTTATATCAACCATTCTTACTGTCTTTGATTACTTTTTTATCTTTAAAAGGATACATATTTCAATACCATTTTTCAACAATTATATATGTATTCATACATATACATGCATACATATACAGAGAGATATATATAGATATGCTGTTTTGTTATAAATTATACTAAAAACATGTTCCCACATTACTAGTAATTATTGTTTAACTCATTTCGAATTATTATACTAGTAGTATTGAAAATATCTGTAAGAGTTTTTTTAAATAATATTTCTAAAACATTTTCTTTCTTTCTTTCTTTTTTTGGTTTTTGAGAACTAGTAACACATTTGTAAGCATGTGCAAGATCCTGAATGCAATGAAATCGTTCTTATTTTTCTTTTGTTTAATTTAAACCCACGATATATAAAAAAAATATTACAATTTTTATTAGTATCTCTATTCTCATTTGTGTTTTTAAGCTGAAATAAATCTGTTGACTGTTTGTTCAAAAATACATTCATTAGGCAATAAGAAAAACAAGTTTTGTAATTATCTATTTTTTTTTTCAGAAAGCGCAGTTAAAAAAGACACTATTTGATATTATTCATACTCTGCACTTTTGATACCAGAGCTGTTTGATAAGCAATAAAACAAAAACTTCAACAATTTTACTCTTTTTTTTAACCAACCTTGCATTTGTCTGATATTTAGGTAAAAAAAGAAAGAGAAAGCAAATTGAGTGAATTAAAACCTCAAATTTCTCTCAAGATTAGATATTAATTTTCGTCTTTTTTTCTTTCAAATTTACACAATATATTTAATTTAATTTTAAAAGTTCAAAAAGAGTTTATTCGTACGTGTGTGCCAGTATTTAGCATTGCTTTAGCTGGTAATGAACATTCATTTAAAAATTTTTAATAACGATCATATGCATATCTTTCTTAATGTTCATATTGATTTTGAGAGTAAAACTTGCATGTAGAAAATTCAGTATTTTTTAGTTTATTGATCGATGTATTACCTTAATTTATATATATTCAAAAATACAAGATACGATCAAAATTCTATACATATACATCCACATAATTCAGTACTTTAAGACAACTGCGAGTTGCCATTTCCCCCTCCCCCCTTCGTTTTGTCTCGAGACTTTCAAACTCATAATTTTACTTCTATTTTTGGCATGTTGTGGCGGCCAAACGATTATTTTGATGTAGTTGCAAATTGATATATTTTTATTTATGTATTATTATAATCTTCTTAATTTATATATAAGATAAACTCGCACAGCATTAAATTAGTAAATTTTTATGTTAAAATAACCTTGGAAGTCAGATGTTAAATTGTAAGTTTTTCTGTCAAAATAGAAGTTTTAGTTGTTTTAGTTGATGACTTTCTACAAGCTCTTATTGAATAAATACAAATTAATATCGAAATATTAACGTAGCATCAAAAGCAATTTATTATTTAACTAGTACAGAAACAAATTATCGTTTGATAATTTTCCTTTTTTCGTATAAGACACATTTAAGAATATGAATTTATTTATTTATTTTCAATATCTTTGAAATTGAAACAGATGCATGTACTTATGGGATGGCATGTGTTTCAAAATAAGGAAATAAATTTCACAAATTTTTTTCTGTGCCATTTCAATATTTGTTACTCGAAGACTCGAGGAAAAATTAAAAGACCGCTATCTTTTTTTAAAGCAAAACTATCTTATCTAATTGACTCATTTTACGCAAAGTACAAACTTTTAATAATGTTGTTCGAACTCTAGAGCTTCCTCATATTTCTTATCTCATCGCAAGCTTGCGCTGAATTAGATATTTCGTAATAATCATCGTTCTGAAGGTCTTGTTATTCTACTAAGATTTTTCACATCTCATTCATCTTAAATGATTAAATATTTCTTCCATTAAATTTATTATTCCGTTATATAAATATTGTTATGTTGTGATTACTAATGTCACCTAATCGGTAAAGGCCAGATCGATAACCATGAAATTTATCATATCAAGGGTGTAAGCGACGTTTGTCGTTATCCGTAGCTTTGAGCACCACCCAATACGATTTGGCCCGTTTCCACTCCAATTTTGAGGAAGGATACTCTATGGGTAGTCAGGGGCCTCTCACTTCTCTTTCCCTTCCACCAATCTAATGAGAGGACTTGCGGCTCGATGGCTATTTGGAGTGCCCTCATGCCGCAAAGGCACTATACATTTACAATCATCTATACCTTCTCCAGGATTTGAACCCAGGCCCTACGGCACAGCAGTAAGCATTGTTGGATGACTACATAGAGTTCTTTGTTCCTGGTGCGTTATTCAGGGATAAGTTCCAGATGAAAAATGCCTTGGATATCGAAGAAAACTTCTAACAAGACATTTCTTAAAAGAAATCTTGATGGAATTTCTGCTTGCATGGAGATTGTGGTGATTTCTACGTTACCGACGCTCTCTTGTATTGATGATCGCATAAAATATACCTTTTTTGTTTCCAGTAAAAGTTCTACCAAGTTGGGAAGGATCTTTGTCAACAGGCGAGATTAAGTCTCTCCATTTCCATTCGAATTGCCTTTTGGTCTTCGTTTAACATGCGAGGAACTATGTGTTGACATGCCCTTTTGCATGTTAGGATCCATAGTTAGTACCCGTTGACATGTGGTCGAGGATATCCCGATTCTGCTATTAGCGCTATTGTTTGAAGCCTGTTCTTACGTACCGCCACAGAAGCGGTGCGGGAAGTAGGGGTTTGCAGCCTTGGAATCTCGGTGTTTCTTCAAATTCCGGGATTAAAATTACTAATCTCGGGATTTAATTTTTGTCTGAATTATATTTTGAATTTTTTTCTCCTCAAAATTTTCTAAGAATTTAATTCGCAGAAAATTTACGTAGAGAGCAACTTTCAAAACGAGACATTGCGCAACGTTCATTCTTGTTCCCCAGTAATAAAAAAAAATTTCGACTCATTCGTCTGATGTTTATAATAAATTTTGAATTTTCTTTTTTGAATCATCAATCATGAATCATAGTTCTGAATAATCATGTTAAGTCAATAAAAAAAAGACGTGTTTTTACATTTCTCTCTCTTTTTTTATATACATCAAGAGATAACTTCAGTAATATTATTTTGTTATTATTAGTACAGTTGTTTAAGCTGTTATTGCTGCTTGAAGTATCAAAAAGGCATTTCTACAAAATTCTTTCCAGGTATTTCAAGTTTGTGAATTAACTCAGTCAGTGGCGCACACAGAAATTTTTCAGGGGGTCCGGGGTCGAAAGTTCACTATTCTTGTATCATGCTCCTTTTGATTTCGTCGGTTTTCGGGAACAAAACACAGTAAAAAACTAATTATTGAATAAATAACTAGCATTAATTAATAAAATTAATCATTAATAACAAATACTTAATTAAATTTTACGTACTATATACTTAGAATTATAATCAATCGGAAAAAAAATCAATGGCTTTGGGGAGGGGGTCCGGACCCCAGGCCCCCCTTGTGTGCACCACTGAACTCAGTTATTATTTCTTTTTGTTTCCAATAGCCAGGTTTACAAAAGACCATTGCACCACAAGAGGGTAGGAACAACAACAAAAAAAAAAAAAAAAAAAAAAAAGACAGACAAAATAAACAAAGTAGTAAAAAACATGGCCCCAAAAGTCTATGAACCCAATAAGTCCCTAGCTGCTCAATAAGGATCGTCCAAAGAGGAGCCTTTTAGTGCTGGGCAGCGGCGAATGTGGTCAGCATCCATGTCCACCCCACTATCGCAGAGCGTGCAGAAAGGGGCCTGTGCAACATGAATTCGATGAAGATGTTTGAAGAGATAGTCGTGTCCAGTCGCCAGACGAAACTCGGCATCAACTGCTTGGGAAGATCTTAAGTTTATTCCACCAGATCTTATTGGAATTTCTCTCAGCGTATATTGAATTGAAGAGAGATCCTTCATCTTTTTCTTAATAATACGCTTGGCACTGGGACAGCTTTCCTTGTCTGTTGAATGGAAGCTACCTCTCTTCTTTGATACGTGGTCCGCAAACTCCTTACCAGTTACACCGCAGTGTCCAGGGATCCACACTGCTAAACAATTTGCTTAGAGCTTAACTCAGTTATAGGTGAGTAATTTCACTGTTTTCTCCTTTTTTAACCCACAGAGAGAGATACATTTAGTAATATTATTTTGTTATCATTATAAATATATTTTCAAATTAGATTGCACGTAGTAATATTTAAATGTTGTTAAAAATATTTCGAAAAGACTTTTTTTGAAGAAGCTAAAGGACAGAATTTTATTTGACTAAGAAATATACAAAGTATTTATTATTATTTTTAATATTGAAGTATGTTTTTTGAGTATTTTTAATAGAGTTAATTTCAGTGGTGTAGCTACCAATGGGCTGGGTGGTAAGTGTCCAATTAACTGGCGCATAATAATTAGCAATTAGTATTTTTAGTTGTTGAATAAAAAGAGTTGAATTCCTAACTATGGATATTTTTTGCGTACGAGTAATTGCTTATTGTAGAATTTCCAAAAGGAAATTGCAAAAAATTCAAATTTTATTTGGACCCTGATATAACGAACAAAATGTTCGGTCCCGATGAATTCGTTAAATCGAGATTCGACTGTATTTGAAAGGGATATTGAAAGTGTATCAACATGTTTTAAGGTATCCGACTACTTTCGGAACCGTAAATATAAAAAAGCGCATAAATGGGTAATTTTCATGATGTTTATTGTCATTCAGATTAGAATATATGCATGAAATTGTTTTAAGGACATTTTGCCAAAATATTGTATTTAAATAATTTTTTTTGTCAAAACGTCCTTAAAACAATTTTATGCATATATTCTAATCTAAGTGACACTAAATATCATGAAAATTATCCATTTATGCGCTTTTGCAAAATCACGGTTCCGAACGTAGTCGGATACCTTAAGTACTTTTTGTAAATATAATTTTTTCAAATTAAGTACAGTAATACCTCGACTTACGCTATCCCGAGTTACGCGACTTTTAAATCTCGTCGATTCGTCTTTTGTTTAAGCATTTTATTTTTTCATCACCGATGCACAGACGTAATCAGCGCCAGAGCCTGATGAAATTGATAATGTGATTGAGAGAAGAAGTCTCGATCACATGCAAGGCAAATAAATTTATAAGTAAAATAGTGATGACGTTCAAGAACTTCTGGATTCCTCCAATCAGGAGCTGCCAATGGATGAGATCATAAAAATGCACGAGCAAGACATTGAAGAGTGTTTACACTCATGTCCATAAATTCAGGATAATGAAGTTCAGGCAAAGAAGGAGACAGAAGCAAAACAAATTTGACTTATTTGTAAAGTCTATTTATTAAACAAAAGGTAAAGAGCAAAAAAGATGCTATATGTTTGACATAATAAAAATTGCGATTTTTACTCCCTGGAGCAAATTTCAAAAAAGAACCTATTTACAAAAAAAACAGTATAACATGGTTAGTATGATGATTAATACGGAGTATGTCTCCCGGACGATGCAATACAGGCCTTACAATGCCTAGGCATGCTGAGTATCAAATTATCAACCTGATCTTGCGGAGTATTACACCACTCATCAAGCAGTGTCCTCCGAAGTTCCGGTAGACAGGTGGGAGGGGGTTGACGGGCTGCAATTCGTCTGCCAAGCATATCCCACACATGCTCTATTGGATTCAAGTCTGGTGAGTATGCTGGCCAATCCATACGGGTGATATCCTCCGATTGAAGGCATTCGTCTACAATGTTTGCACGGTGAGGACGGGCATTGTCATCCATAAACAGAAATTCAGCACCCATGGCGCCCCGAAACAAACGTACATGTTGTTACAGAATGACATCCCAAAAGATGTGGCCTGTCATTGTTACACTCTGAACATGCAGGTCAGTTCTGGAACCAAGAATAATTCCTCCCCAAACGATTCATCCTGCACCACCGTATCGGTGTCGTTCAATGGTGTTCTCTTGGTGGTAACGGGTACCTGGTGCTCTCCATATTAAAATCCGGCGAGAATCAGACTGCACACTAAACCTGGACTCGTCGGAAAACATCACACAAGACCACTGTTGTGGTATCCACAATGCATGCTCTCTACTCCAGGTTAGTCGCAGGCGACAGTGAGCTGCGGCAAGTGGAACACATCTAACAGGCCTATGTACCCTAAGCGTCTGAACACGGTCTGCCATGAAACTGTCGTACCGGTAGCTGAAGAGAGCTGACGAGACAGGTCTGAGGCTGTGCTCCGTCTGTTTCTTTTGGCAGTAGTTGCCAAATACTGGTCCTCATTCGGCGTTGTAACTCGGGGGCGACCTGTGCTGTAACATCTACTCACATTATCATCATCTTGGAATCGTTGCCAAAACCTGGAGATGACACTCTGGGCAATTCCAAGTTCCTCGGATACTTCCAGCTGGGTACGTCCACATTCCAGTCGTCCAATAATTCTACCGCGTAAAAAATCCTCCAAATGCTTCCTTTGTGCCATAACTATGCGGTTATTGCACTGAAAGGCTTTTAAAGCGCTTGTGAACAATTTTACTTCTTTGCCACCATTCCTTATATACTCCTCTCTTACACTCTCGTCATTGTGACGTACTATCCGCGCCATCTAGTGGCTTCCTGTAATTTGCATATTCTTCTTCAAGATGTGTGTCATAATTCTACAAGTAAAATTTTTGTTTTAGAGTTCAATTTCTGTGTGATTCTGAATTATCCTTAATTTATGGACATGAGTGTAGATCCAGTTCAATGAGAAGATCGAATGACAGTTGGGAATTAGAGAGAATTCCTCAATTAAATTGCAAAAAAGGTTACATATATATTTTAGAAAATATATACACTCCAAAGATATTTTTTTCAACAAAATAAGGAATGAAAATTATTAGCATGCCTTGATGAAATTTTGCGGGTAAAAAAAATATTCTTGGAGCTTGCAGACTGGATACTTTGTTAGATTTTATGAAACCTTCTGCATCAAAAGAACTACGGTTTGCGATTTTGTATTTAGATTACTTCAGACTTTATTAAACATTTTTCTTCTATATTATTCCTTTCTTTTGCCATCGGCCCCAACTAAAAATGCGTATTTATATGCGTAATTATACTCCTACTTACGTGGTTATCACTCACATTCCCATCTATCACGTAAGTTCAGGGTATTACGGTATTATATTTGTTATTAAACATTTTATTATAATTTTAATACACACTCAGGAACATTGAAAATAGTGATCCAAGAAGGAAGCTAAGTAAAATCGCGAAACTTTGCAAATAAGTACCGCGTAATGTGATATGCAAATGACCCAAGTTTTGTGCCAATACGCATGCTCATACACGCCGAGGTGGCCCTACAATCAGGAAGAGGGTGCTTTGTAAGCCAGCGCAAATTTGGAGATTCATAAACGTGACGATTACCCGCCGATTGTAGGAAGACTTTGGTAAGCGAAACAGGCCAGGTAAACGTGCTAGAAGACATTTCTCTCAGTTAAGCGAGTTTGAGAGAGGCCTGATCATCGGGATGAAAACTGCAGGCTGGTCAACGCGCCGTGTTGCTGGCCAGGTGGATCGTTCGGAGTGTGCCGTTAGAAATTGTTGAGAGCAGTGAACAAAAGAAGTACAAGAAGAACAACAGTGAACAAGAAGGTACCCACGCGCGGAAAACCGGGTCTGGAGCGACCAGGAAGACCACGAGGAGAGAGGATCGAAGGATCATGCGGCAAGCACTTGTGGACCCCACAGTGACTCGTTCAACGATACGAGCAGACGTAGGCGTAGCAATTGTTGCACAAACAATTTCCAGACACCTTGCAGAAGCAAATCTTAAATCCAAGCGCCCTTTCCGTGCACTCCCTTTAACACCGGAACATCGGCAACTGCTTCTACAGTGGTGCCAAGCCAGATCAATGTGGAATGTCACAGATTGGCAAAAGGTTGTGTTTAGTGATGAATCCCGGTTTGTTTTGGGGACAAATGATAACCGTGTACGGGTGTGAAGGCGCCCTGTTGAGCGGTACAATTCCCCCCACACTGTCCTCACAGCTCGTGTAATGGTCTGGGGGGCATAGCCTATGATAGCCGGTCCACTTTAATTGTGATGCGTGAAACCTTAACAGGTCAACGTTACGTTGATGATATTCTTCGACCCCTTGTAGGACCTTTCCTAAATGGTCTCCCATTTACAGTTTTGCAGCAAGATAATTCTCGTCCGCATACAGCAAGAGTTGCTTAAGACTTTCTACGTCATTTTCTGACTCTTTCATGGCCGGCCCGCTCCCCCGATTTGTCCCCTGTAGAGCACGTGTGGGATCAGCTAAAACGACAGATGCCGTCGGGTCACTCTGTAAATGATTTAGAGTTGGCTGTTCAAGATTTGTGGGCCCATCTGCCTCAGGACAACATATGGGGTCTAATCAACTCAATGCTGGACCGTGTGGCGGCATGTATTGCAGCTGGAGGTGGTCCAACGCGCTATTGAAGTTGCCCAGTATTTGTGTCATTTCACACCCTATATTCGTTTAATTGTCTTGTTTTTTAGATCAAGTGAATCTCTCATCTGTGTGATTATGTGTATTAAATTTCATTTCAATCTGATGCTTTCTTCTTGGGTCGCTATTTCAATGTTCCTGAGTGTATATTAACTCATTAATAAAACAAATTTGTGACATTCAGTAACTGGGACATGTGTTTGCCTTTTTTTATTTTTTGCACAAACTCTGTTCAAGTCTAAATCTATTGAAATTATCTTCAGTCGTATTTCATATTCTGCATTTGATTTCCTTTAATATTTTTGTTTCGTAACTACTCACGTTGAGAAATATTTTTCAATTAAATATATTGTTCTGAGGGGCAATAAAATATTTACTGCTGTGTGAGAAATCATGTGTATTTTACATAATTTTGAAACCTGAAATTTAGGAGCTGTTTTTGCTTAAATTTAGATTTTAACGTTGAATGTATTGGAAGCGACAAAGTATTTACATTTGTAAAACAATGTACTGACGCGAATAAAATTATTTCATGGAACTCGGAATAGTAAACAACAGAATATTCGCAATATAGTAGTAGGTAGTACATATAAAGCGAAAAAATATTTTTTATATAATATTCTAACGTTATCTTTTATCATATTATAATACAAGTTTTTAGAGAGTATTACAAAATAGTTATTACGTATACATTAAATTTTCAGTTTAAATGACATGACTGGGATGAGCTTTATGAAGTATATCCACAAGTATCTAGAGAACGTGAATTCATGTTGCATACACATACACATTTATGTTTTTCTTTTCGATTTTTCGTTGTGACTTGTGGAGTCCCTGGATATTCCTCGTAGAACCCCAGGATTCTATGCAACACAGTTTAGAAAATTATTGGGAAAAAACCCCGTAATTATCTGTAAATCCCAGGTAATAAATACCTTGGAAATCGTAAATCATCTAAAATTTCTTTTTAATCTTTCATATTATTTAAGTGTTTGTCAGTCAAACTAGAAATTGTAGATTTGAGTACGTCTTTATTTGCTATCCCCCTAAACGCGAAAAGGCGCAAAACATGATATTAAATTTCTCCTTTAATTCCATATAATTTTAAATTCCATCAACAATTTTACATTTCATATTTTGCTTTATTTATTCCGTACAGGGAAAGAAAAGATTTATTAAAGGATCCTTGAACAACCTATTAGACAAACAATTTAACAGAGACCAAAATTTCAATTTGTAATAAATTTTCTTACTTGTTGTAATCTGACAACTGAACTTTTTACAGATCTCCTCAATAGATAAAATTAGCTTTTGATGATTAATTCTTTGAAAAATAATTAATGAGCTAAAATTTATTCTCTATTTCATACTAAGTCTAATGGTTAGGACATGCACACAGTCTAGTAATTTAATTGCCATACCTTGTACTGTATAAACTAGGTATTTTTAGAATATTATCTCTGAAAATGATTGAGAAAAAAAGGAAGGAAAAAAAACAACCTATATAAAATTTCTGAGTTGGAGAAACATAAAGGTTAAACAAATTTTAAAACGTGGGTTTGGCATCTCTCTCCTTTTTAAAGTAGTTAAAAATGTTAGAGTAATACTTATCGTGCTTTTATAGAGCAGAACAAAGTGCGAATCGTGCAAAACATAAAATGTGTTTGTCTCACCTCGTTTCTGTTTGTAATTTTATTGATATATTCAAATTATTTCACTAATTTGAAATTTTCTTCAAGAGAGTACAATTTTTTTTTCAAAAAAAGATTCCCGAAACGCTTTGACTTGATTGTAACAAATGATAATTATGGTTTCAAGTTTTGTCATTATCATTTCTAAATGAATTGATAAAAATTTTTCAGTAATGAATAGGCGAAAGGAGTTTTGCTCCACCCATCCTAAACGCTCATCTTTTAAATAATGAATTTTCATTATATTTTATATTTTTCATTTAAAAGAAATGAAATAGGTTATTTCCTTTATTTAAAAATACAGAATAATAATAAAAAAAACTTAATGAATATAATTTAAGGTATCCGACTACGTTCGGAATGGATAATTTTCATGATATTTAGTGTCACTTAGATTGGAATACATGTATTAAATTATTTCAAGGGCATTTTCACACACAAAAAAAATTATTTAAATACAATATTTTCGCAAAAAATTAATTTAGAATAACTTTTTTTCAAAATGTTCTCCTTTTATAAAAAAAATGCTTCTAAAATAATAATATTTTGTTTATATAAAGTAAAGACTTCTCCAGAGAGTCTGAACTATTTTTTTTTTGAAAAATTCACATTATTTTCAGAGTTACAACCAATTGAAATAATTATCGGCGTTTTTTTCTTAAAATTTCTCCCCTCTGTTGTCGTAAAACATGGATATATAAACCTACTTCTAAGTTATATATTTCAAAAATTTTAGTTGAGCCTCTGTACAGAGGTCTGAGCTATATACAAGCAAAATATTATTATAATAGAAGCATTTTTCACAAAAGGAGAATGTTTTAAAAATTGGTCATTCTACAGTCCCTGGCCAAATTATTAGACGCACTCCTGTTTTTTAATAATTCATTGATTTATATAAGTTTATATGCAATACTTTCGTATTTAAACATATATCCAATGGATTTTAAATGAGTAAATTTATGATATATTTTGTATTTGTATTTATTTTTCACACATGGCAACACAAATTTAATAAATTGTCACACGAACGTAAACAAGTCAAAAACCTGCTCGAGTCGCGTTCGCGCATGCTTCAGTTGCGGACGTGTTTCTGTGGGTTAATGTGCTTTGTGTTTGTGTTAATTTAGAAGTTTTATTTTATGCAGTTATTTGTTTATTTCTTGTGCGGCGTTTAAATGATCAGTTTGTACACTTTCAGCATGGGTAAAAAAGGCGATTTTTTTTCACTATGTAAGAAAGCAGAAGTAAATTCCCTTGTGAATGCAAAATTGTTTTCAAACAGCGAAATATCATGAAAGCTGCAAGTTTCTGAAGCTAGTGTACGACGCATAAAGAAGAAAATTGAGTCAGGGGAAGAATTGAGCCCAAAAAGAAAGAAAAAATGCGGCAGAAAGCCTATTTTCCCCCCAAGATCAGAAAGATCTTTTAAGAAAGTTTGCCTTGAAGACAAATTTGCTACCACAAAAGTGATAAAATTGCAACTCCAAAATATTAATGTGAATGCTTCTGAACGCACTGTTCGAAGAAAATAAAAGATTTAAATTTTAAGACCTGCCGCCCCACCAGGAAGTCCAAGTTAACCCCTGCAACAAAAGCAAAGCGTCTGAATTGGGCCAAACATTGGCGTGATAAAGATGTGTACTTCTGGAGATCGGTATGTTGTTATAATTTATTCACAAAGTCTTTAACCATTTTCTATTACAGGAGGAACAGCAAAAATGTTTATTTATTATTTATTTTTATTTTTGACACATCTGCTTCAGTGATGAAAGAACATTTGAAATTTTGCAGAACAAAACTCAGTTTGTGCGTCGTCGTGATGGAGAAAAGTTTCATTCTGACTGTGTTGTTCGGACTGTGAAACACCCTACAAAAATAATGATTTGGTCAGTCATCAGTGGCAAGAGTACTGGACATCTGGACGTGGTTAAAGGTATGATGCGGCAAGACCAGTACAAGATGTCTTGCAAAATCGCTTGATTCTGCAGCTGGAAGAATGGTTTCTAAATGGAAAACCATACATTTTTATACAAGATGGAGCTCCCTGACATACAGCTCGGTCTATCAAAGCTTTTTTGGCAGAACAAAATATCCCTTTGTTGGATTGGCCGGGTAATAGCCCTGATGTGAACCCAATCGAAAACATTTGGGAGTTAATGAAAAGAGAAGTGGCTAAAGATGTGATTACAAATAAAACACAGCTCTTAGAAAGAATAATTCACGTGTGCAATCATCCTCCTCAAATGCAGGAGACAGTACAGTCTTGTATTGATAGCATGCCGCGCAGAATCGAAGCTCTCATAGCGGCTAAAGGTGGCTCAACAAAATATTAATATTTAATTATAATTGTTCCTGTTTTCTTTCAAGAGCCAATAAATACATATTTTATTCTTTAATGATGAAGTTTTATTTGTGATAATAATAAATTATTAAATGAACAACCAAAAAAACACACACTGTATCTGATGAATACAAAAAACCTGTATAGTATCACCCGATAATTAACATTTTTCATAAAATCTTATAGTGCGTCTAATAATTTGGCCAGGGACTGTATGTTCATTTTTCGTCAAAATATTGTACTTAAATAATTTTTTAATTGTAATACTATTCTTAAAACAATTTTATATACCTTTTCTAATCTAAGTGAGACTAAATATCATAAATATTATCCATTTATACACTTTTGCAAAATCACGGTGCCGAACGTAGTCGGATACCTTAAGAAGAAAATTCTCTTTCGATGGAGATTGTAGATAAACATAACTCTCGAAAGCGAACCAGAACTATTGGTAACGATCTGCTTGAAGGGAAAATTGATTTTGAACTTCGACCGAGAAACGAGTATGATATCTAAGCATACCCCTCTCTCCAAACTTCCGTACCACGCCAATGGGATGACTTCGAGGATGGATAGATTAAATGTGAATAAGCCCCATTATTTGATGGTCTTTTGTGGCACCAGGAAATATCAATAACTCGATAAAAACTAACTCGTTCACTTGGTCTACGCCTCCGAAATCCCTCGGTAAGTATTTACCATTATTTTAAGACTGCAATGCAAACAATATTAGTGGCCGCCGTAGCCTTATGGTTAAACTCGTGGCCAGAGTGTCGCAGTTTAGAGTGCTGGCACCACTGAAGACCCGCCGTGTAGGCCGATACACGTTAAATCTGTCGAGACTCAATGTTCTCCAGTTGGTGTGATAGTTAGGAGGAGGAAATGCCAGCTTAAGTGTCGTTCTCATCTCTTGGCCGAGGTTTAAAAGGACAACAGCCCTCGTGTAGTTTTTTAGTGTGATACTAATATAGCTCTTACTTTGGCGGCGAATTTCTCAGACAGGGGTGATTTTGAACATCGGCCGAGTGACGAGGATGACATCTGAACCGGACTCCTCTCTCCAAACTATCATACCACGCCAATGTGATGACTTCGAGCATCGACAATCTTAATCTGAATCAGCCCCACTACACGGCTGGTTTGGAGGGGCATCAGTGGATATTCACAACTCGATGGAAACGGACTCGACCACTTGATCTAGTCATCCAAAATACTTCGTTAAATATTTACCATTATTTTAAGGCTGTAATGTGAACATTATTATGTGAAATTTCATCTCGTTGATTCAAATATTTACCTAAAAGGATTGGTTATAATAATATTTTAAATATTTTCTTTTAATGTTAGCTACCCAGCTAAAAGTTCTAATTATTAGCTAATTCGATTGGAAATCATTGCAATCTCTTTAAAATGCCAAGGGCTCTTCTTCCACAAGTCGCAAACAACAAAAGATGGGAATAAAAGCCCATAACGATTGGCTCGAGTAGGAATTCCTTTTCGTCTTAGTCGTCTAAGGCAGTGATCCGCAACCCCCGGTCCATGGATCAAATGGTGCCGGGCCACCTAAAGAACATTAAACTATTGCCATTTTATTTAAAGTGGTGCATTTCTCTCGGATTTGCGCTACTTTCCACGGAAAACACTTTATATTCCACGTTAAATCACTTTGTTCATTTTTGATGAAACTATCATTTTTGCTGAAACTATATTTGTTCTGAAGGCATATTTAAATGTAACTAAATTAAAATTGTTAAATCAAAACAATCTAAAATATAAACAATCAACGCGTCCCACCCTCAGCGGGCCGCGGTAAAATTATCAAACGTTGACCGGTCCGCAGCGATAAAAAGGTTGCGGAACACTGATCTAAGGCAGTGATCTCCAACCCCAGGTCTGTGGATCAAATACTACCGGTCCGTAGAAGAAACATTACCTTATTTCTCTTTTATTTACTGTGGTGTATTTTTCTTGGGGGTTTGCGCCACTTTTTATGAAAATCACTTTATATTCCTTGGTAAATCACTTTATATTCCTTGGTAAATCACTTTATATTCCTTGGTAAATTACTTTATATTCCTTGTTAAATCACTTTATATTAACTTTTTGGTGTAGCTATATTTTATTCTGAAGTCACGATTAAGTACAATTAAATTAAAATTATTAAATAAAATCAGTCTAAAACATAAAAAATTAATGTCCTCCCCCTCAGCGGGCCGTGGTAAAATTAAAAACGTTGACCGGTCCGCGGCAATAAAAAGTTTGGGGAACACTGGTCTAAGGCATGGACGGAGTAGAAATGGATAGATAGGATGGGGGTTCAAATCAACATTCCTACCAGGGTCAACGGCTACTTGCCTCAGAAATGCATGTGAAATTTTTGGGAAGTTCACGGTAAATACCTGTATTTCGTAAGTTCTCGCCACTTACTTGAGTTTTTTTCAAGGCCACGTGACCCTTCTGATTGCCCTCGAATAGCTTCGTAATGCGACGGGAAGAAACAATCCATCAAGAAAATTCAAATTAAACATTGCTCATATTTTTTTATTTCTATGATCTCAACTATAGTTAATTAATCATATTTAAATAAAAATTTCTTAGAGTTACTTTAAATTGTAAATTATCACGCTATTTTATTTAGCAATTTTTTTCCTGCGAAAATCAATATTATTGCTGAAATTTCACTCTAAAATTTATTTTGAATTGTTATTCTCCTTCTCATACATTTAAAAAAATGCTCGAATATCTATTAGTAAACATTTGAATAATTAATACTCTGCAGTTTTTTCCCGTTCTTGAGATTCATGAAATATCTTTTTAAATCAAAAGACAAGACAAGAAATTCTTTGTCGCAAGTATTAAATACAATCAAAAGCATTCTAAATGTACCAGAGGGTGTGTTTTTAAACGTATTTCTTGTTATGTGTGAAAATGAATTTTCCTGATACCCGCTTGTAATGAAAGGATCTCTAATTTCTAAGTCAAATAATTCTATTCGCTTTTATTTCAGTGATGTGTGTGTTTTTTAGTTACTACTATTGCAAACGATTTTTTAAAATAATTGTTTTTAAATTTACTATGTCATAAAATACCGACATTTGACTGCACTGCAATGAATTCACTTTTTAAAATTCACACAGCGCAAATGAAAATACACAATCTTCATTATATTATTAGAATTTTTAGTTTTTCTTTTACTATAGTAACTGCAAAATAAAAAATGAGTTTTAACACATTTTTAGCACAAAATTATGCTACCTAATTTATATTTAATACCCCATGCTTCTAAGAGTTTTTTTTTTAAAAAAATGATGGTAAATACACAGTCGGACCCCAGTTTAACGAACCCCTATTTAACGAATTTTTCTTTTTCTACGATTAAAATGAAGGCGAAAACCCCTTTTTTAACGAATAATAATCCCCGAATTAAAGAACTATTTTAGCTGCTGATTTCTTTTAAAATTGAATTTGATTTCTTTTAAAATTGAATTTGATTTATTTTCAAATGAACAATCCCTTTTCTCCGGAGCAGGAAAAGACTTTTCTTGTCGGAGGCAGATTTCTTTATGCTTTCTTTTCATATTGAATTTGATTTCTTTTCAAATGAAATAACCCTTTTCTCCGGAACAGGAAAAGACTTTTCTTGTCGCAGCATTCGGTGGGAAAGGGTGCAGCCCATTATTAGATTTTACAGATACAGATGGTCATGAATGTAATCTGTAGCGTGAGTTTTAAATAAAATTGGAATATTCATTTCTTATCTCATCCCACTACACAACACAAGGGATATTTTAAGAGTTTTAACCATTTGCTCTTTTTCCTGGGAGAAGGGAGGTTTGTTATACGTGAAGTTTTACAGAATATTTTATATTTGAAAATTTTTCAGTGACTAACGTTTTTAATGTAGACATTGATAATGAACCTCTTATCAAAACTGTTACATTTTTTTAATGTTTTACATTGTTTGGAAACCGTGAAAACATACTCTCAGCGAGCAAATGTGAATGACACAATTTTTTTTTCTCTGCATAAAGTTGAAAAATAAATCTTTCGAGCCAGGAATCAAAAAGATTGTTATAAGCATATATTAGCAGTTCAAATTTCCTAAATTTTCCTTCCTTTTGTAGTGCCGGCCGCTATTTTCAAGCCACTCCACTAATTCTACTGCGCATGCTTAGGAACGCTCTCAGTGTTGGGAGCCTGCCAGTCGTTAGACGCTCGACGGTCCTGAACGAGAGACGACGCCATGTTGTAAAGACGTGAAGCAAGACGATAACGCTTCGTGATCATTATAAGACGTTGATGGGCATTTAAGACGAGAAACCTTATATAATGATGTGTATGTAAATAGTTCGTAAATAATTACGAGAAATTTAATTATAATTAATAATAGACGAATGTGTTGCTATCACTGACCAGCCCACCCACCACACACACACACACACACACATATATATATATATATATATGTGTGTGTGTGTGTGTGAGGTGAGGGTTCACACATCACATCGGGTGTTAGAAATGAAGAAGACGTAGAAGTACTTCGTGTTTTTAAACATTTTATGTTAAAAAGAGAACGGCACAACACAAATATTAAAATAAAATGAATAAAAAAAGGGGTAGCTGACCTTAACATCAGCCAATGAAAAACGTCCACACTCCAGCTGCTTCGTTTTGCGCTCAGTTTTACATGTCCGACGTAATCAAAGTTACAGTTAATGCGGTGGACCGTAGCAGCTGTCCTCAGCATCATATGTGAAGAGGGATCTGAAAGGAGCAAAAAAACGAAGGTGATGCTACTATACAGTTTCATACAGTAGGTAGCTTATTTAAGGCGTTTTTTATACTGTTGTATTTTTTCTTTGACCTTTTGAACATTCTACAGCTATTTTCCCTCAATTCTGTATTGAAATCTTGCAGTTCTTCACAATGGCCTTAAGTAGAACTTACTGTTCTTTTGGATCCAAGTGAGCTTTGGAAACTCCATTTACATTAATTTTGTTGCTCATTTCCGGAATTTTAGGATTGGTATGTGTTTACTCTATCTATAGTCACAGTCATGAACATTGATTAGCATATGAAGTTATCTATTTATTTAGTACTACACTTTAGACGAAACATCCATAGTCTGATCACTCACGTAAAACGAAACAGTTGCGTAACTTCTTTAAATCCCTGTGCTCCCCTAACTTTTTTTGAGCTGTGTATTAATTCATACACAAATTGGGCATTGAATTAGAAATCTTTGAGATTTGCATTAGAATGCGTATTAAGGATGAATTATGCAATTTTTTTGTGTGACGAGGATTACACGTAGTTAGAATGCTAGTAAAAGTAAGTACTTTTCACGATAAATGAATTAAAATGGAAATATGACAGATATTTCACCATTTGTATGAAAAAAGGGCTTATTGTAGGTATCCGTTTAGCAGGGGCCTCTATTTCGAAGACAAGATTATCTTTATTCAGATCAGTATACACAATGAGACAAAAGATTGAAAAGTACATAGAAAAAAAATTCTGACAATAGACCTAAAATAATTTTAAAATAGAATCAATGAAAAACGGAATAAAAGAAAAACCAGGAAAATTTTTTATTCCTGGATGTCTAGTGGTATGAAACAGTCGACAACATTTGACCATGTGGGAGAAAATGGAGGAATAATTCCTCATGGTCAAACGTTAATAGGCAAATGAAAAGAGAAGATGAAGTATATGCAGAATGATGACAGCAACAGACAAAAAAAAGGGGGGGGATAGTCCCAATGAAAAAAGAAACTGTCGATCAAATGACAAAGTAAACAAGAAGATAAAATGGGATAAAATATTCCCAAAGATAAAGTACGATTAAACACAGTAGACCTTCAAAAAGCGGAGAGGGATCAAATTTTACATAAAGGCGTCAATAGCCGCAATAAGCATTAAATGCCCAAAGGGCGAATAGTGAGTGAGTGAATTTTAACGTCGCCCTATTACGCTATTCAAGGGCTTTTGGCAATGGACCTGGTAATTGAGAACCATGGTCAAGTGACGAGGAAGACACCTGAAACAGCATCTCCTCTTCTAACTTTCACACGAATGGGAAGACGTTTGCCTCCACATATTTAACATGCATCAGTCCCCTCTGCACAGCGGATCTTCAGAGGTACTAGACTTGAACTCATGACACGCAGACCACGAGTCCGTTACCTTGACCACTAGGCTACCGCGGCCTCAAATGGCAAATATAATTAAAATTAGAGGGAGAGCCCCACCAAGGCCTACATCGGAGAATCGAAGCTTTCAGTTGTGCCGGTTCCACAGTGACGCCCACCCAGTCACCAAATGCAAGGATCAGTGTCCCCATAGCCTACTTGCTGCACGTAAACGGAGTTCATACCAATTGAAGTGATCAAAACGCATATGATCCATGGTATGGGTCCACAGTGGACTCTGGAACTGTGCCATCAGCACCCTGGTACAGCATTCGTCAGGGGACAAATTCCTGGGTAGCGATTTGTACCAAGAGCTCCGGCTGAAAGCGAAGAACTCCTTTCGGTCAAGGGATGGGCCCTCTAGAGGTGAATTCTTCACACAGCAAGTAAAAGATTTCTGGTGCTATGAAAAAATATTAGGTTGAGGGTAAGGAAATTCATTATATTTTCGGTAGATGGCTGTAGTGATTGATAGTGATAAGTATCGATCAAACGGTTCTAGATTTATGCTCATTGTAAAGGCGACATTTCGCACTAAAAAAATTCTTTTGCTGCTTTTTGCTTAATTCAATTGTATGTTATTGGTCGTTTAACTGGAAAATATACTGAATTTTCCCTTTATGAACTTTCCTGTTTTTCTTTGATAATGGTGAAAATGCGAGCCAGGTGGCTGAAATTGTGAGTGGTGTTTATTGTCCCGATACTGTAACAGCAAATTACGTGCAATTTTGCCTTCATTGATTCCGTTCAAGTATGCCGGTCATCGAAAAAATCGATAAAACCACTGATATAATCGAAATTGACTGGCATGCTAGTAGTCGCACCATCGTCCAGAAGCTAAAGATCAAACATAGAACAGTTTCAAATCATTTGCACAAAGCTGAATTAAAAAAGAAGCTTGATATGTTTGGGTGCCACACCAATTAACACTGAAAACATGATGGATCAAATTTCCAGCTACAAAGCCTCAGCCAAATGGAATAAAATCGACCCAATTTTTAAACGGAGTGTGACTAGGGATGAGAAATGGGTCACATAGAACAATATTGTCTGAAACCCATCAAGGTCAAAGCGTGGTGAAGCAACTCAAACGGTGGTAAAATCAGAAAGAATGTACTGTGGATTTGGTGGGACTGGAAAGGAATAACTCATTAGGAGTTCTTTCCATATGGCCAAACACTAAATTCGGATATCTACCACTAACAATTGAGCCGTTTGAAGCTAGAAATTCATCAGAAATGGCCAGAATTGGCCAATAGGAGAGAGACTGTGTTCTATCTGGACAACGCCAGGTTATACATGTTTATAGTGACTCACCAGAAACTCCAGGAGCTTAATAAGGAAGTTTTCATGTGTCTACCGTATAGTATGGACCTGACACCAAGGGATTGCCAAGTTTTTCTTGTATTGCAAAGCTTCCTTAGTGATAAAAATTTGCCATCAAGAGAAGATTAATTATCGATTTTCACAGTTTTTCCTCAATATGGACCACAACACAGAATAAACAATACATCACACAAAATAGACAACACACCACACAAAATAGACAGCACACCACACAAAACAAACAACACGACATATATTGCGCGCGCGCGCGCGGACAACACAACATATAATGCGGACAACACAACATATAATGGACAACACAACATACAATGGACAACACAACATACAATGGACAACACAACATATAATGGACAACACAATATATAATGGACAACACAACATATAATGGAAAACACAACATACAATGGACAACTAAATATATAATGGACAACAAAACATATAATGGACAACACAACATATAATGGACAGCACAACATATAATGGACAACACAACACACAATGCACAACACAGAATAGACAACATAAACAGAACTCAAACACAAAATAGACAACACAACACACAAAAGACAACACATTACACAAAATAGACAACACACCAGACAAAATAGGCAACATACACACAATATAGACAACACAACATACAATAGACAACACCCAAAAGACAACACAGAATAGACAATACAACACAAAATAAAGAACACAACATAAATTTTCAAGATAATGGAAATTTCAAGATAAAAATCTATTGTTTTTGTAAAACTTATTCTAGTCCATTCCAAACCAGTCATCCAGGCTGTAGTTATAAAACATGGCACAGACACAGAGATTATCTCAGAAATAAGACCAACACCTTGAACTTTCTTTATAAATACCAAAACGCAGACTTAGTCAAGTGATGAACAATTGAGCCACAAGACAACTCACCACTTTTTCCAAAGTTTAAAAAAAACATATTTTAGAGAATTTGCTGGGCACTCTTAAATCTGACCTTGGAGCAAAACCAACTGCCAAATCCTGGGCTACTTAAAGATGCAAGATACTTGGACAAAGTTTTGTCAAATACAGAGAATCTTCCTGCATGATAAGTACTAGACAAAGAGTCACAAAAACGTACTGAGGTAAGCAAACTATACTAGAAAGCAAAATCTGAATGGCAAACAAACATTGTTCTGATACAATATGAAAAGCAAACTTTTCATACAAGTTACATGAAAAATACCCTGAAGCTGAATGGACTGATGGCTCTATAATACAAAACAACGTTGAGGCTGTTGTTTACAGTAAACTTTTTTTCCAATGTACTGTGGAGCATTTGATGCGGAATTTTGATACAGAAACCCTTGCCATCACAATAGCGCTGAAAAACCTCAAGAAAAAGATGGATTGTTTCTTTAAAGCTGTTATTCTGCTCCATTCCCAAGCAGCCATTCAAGCTGTGGTTATGAAACACGACACAGACACAAAGATCATCTCAGAAATAAGACAAAACTTAAACTTTAATATAAATACAAAAAGGTGAACTTAGTCAAATGAGAAGCACTTGAGGCATAAGACATCCCACAACGTAAATACGTACTCTAGTGAAATATTCTTGTTTGAAATGCTCCAACGTCAAAATGCAATTACTTGTGAAATATGTAATTACTTGTAAACTATTCTATCCCTATTGAAACATACTTCATCGCTGAAATATATTCAACTATATCAAATTGAATTTGGTCGAGTACAGTCGAGTTTCGCACTTCCTTTTAGCATTTAAAATCTTGGAATTGCATTCTATTTTAATCAAATTAAAACTCCTAAATTAATGACTGCTACAGAAGTAGTGAGCTGCTGCATGCATTACATAATAGTTTCATGTCGCCCAACCGGTATAGGGATTACCGATGCTGACTGCGATGCCGTAGCGACTGTGTTTGAATCTCGGAGAAGACATGGAAGTTTGTAAATGTATAGTGTCTTTGCAGCATGAGGGTACTCTAAATAGCCGTCGAGCCGCAAGTCCTCTCGTGTGGCTGGTGGAAGGGGAAGGACCCTGGCAACCCACAGGGTTTTCTCCCTCTAAATTGGGGTGGAACCGAGCAAAATCGTACTGTCACCTGTATGGTGCTCAAAGCTAAGGATAACGACAGGCGTAAAAATTCTAGCTCTCAGCCGCGATGAATTTCGAGAGCCTCGATCAGATTTTGTCAGGAAGGTGGCATTAGTCACAACATCAACAGTTTTATATCTACCGCGTGTGCCATACTAAAAAACATATTTAACGGATTTAATTATAAATTTCAAGAAAATAAAATCAAAAAAACATAAATTGGGATTACATAACGAAGATAATGTTACTCAATAATTTTCTTAAATTACCTCAGTTTATGTCAAGTAACACATAATTCCATGATTTTTAATCACCTCCAAAAGGAAATACTTCCATTTGAAATTACCATCCTAATTCAGATGGTATTATAAAGTATTAAACTGGTATATAATTTAAATTAATTAAACCACTTGTCATTTGTGTTCGAATGCATAAGAAGGAAAATTTTATAGGCAGTATATTTCTAGTATATTTCTTTTCAATTAAGTCTACTAAGAAATATATTTAAAAAGATATACATTTTCAATACAGAGTAAGTAGAAACAATTTACCATAAGATCAAAAAAAAAAATTTAGAAGAAAAAAGGTTACAGAATAAAACTTAATGATTTGTAAATTAGTTAAGAACATAGTATGCATATATATGTATGCTTTCTAAATAGTTTTTCTTGGCATATCTAAAAGTAGAGTTTGTATATTTAAATAATTTTCATACAAATGTGGATGTGTTGAACTTTATATAAATAAATTAATTTACACAAATATATATAACGGTTAATTTCTTTTAGAGTCAGTAACTGTGCAGTCAAATTTTAAAAGCTGAAATGAGAATTATGAAAAATCAAAGGTCAATTTGCAACCCTTTTGGACAGAAATATGGCGATGATGTCAATCTTAAAAAATAATTAATCCGTAAACCGGTCAATTATTTTTACCCAAAATGTTTTTAAAAAGGCAATTTTTTTATTGTGTATACACCATAATTAAACACTAGACTTAATAAAATAAGAAAATGGAAGAATTTTATTTTAATTTAAAATTTTAAAGTTTTTATACCATTTTTTTATTGTACAATTGCGGAACACAAAAAACTAATTAATGCTTAACACTGGCGTAGCTAATTTTGAATGGGCCCTGTATCCATATTCCTTGAGGGCCCTTTCTAGTAGCCCCTTAACTTTTTACGATTTTTTTGCTTTTACGTTTCGGGCCCCGTATCATTGATACGGCCGTAGCTACGGCCCTGATGCTTAATTTTTGTAAGTACAGTCTGCGAGACAGGAAGAGAATTTTTTCATATATATTACAAAAACTTTTATGTTAATACTTTCTCAAATGATTGAGAATAATATAAACAATCAGCAAACAGTTCTGAATTCGTATCCAAATTTAATTCATAATTTCACAAAAAGGTGTTTTTATTGTTTGTGTTACTGTAATTTCAAAAATCGCCGCTCTGAAAGCAAAAACATTGCTTGCAGTGGAATACAATTTTAAGGATCTAAATTCTTGTATCCATCAAAGAAAAATTCCCATCTTAATCACAAATAAAATACCAGATAAGTATTTCGGTATCACAGTCAAACTGCATCACTTTTCAAAACCCTAGCTTTAAATAATAGAATTAAAAATACGCGCAAATGAAAGGGAAAAAAGGATCAGTGCCCGTATAGCGTGCGCGCGAACCGGTTAAGGGGTTATGAGTTGAAATAAAGAAAGTTTTAAATTCATAACAGTACAAGCAAATACTTTCATGTGTTCTCCAAAGACTAAAACATATACGAAATCAAACTCCATTTAGGTATCAGTAATCAAAACGCGTGTGCGTTTTTTCCTTATAACTGAATTAGTGCAACTAATTATTGAAAAACTTTTTTCTTTATCTTATCAACATTATTTTGTTACACTGAAGATGGCATGTTAAGGCATTTAAAAGCAAGAATATTTCGTCGAGTAAATTGTATATCGTCCAAATAAATCTTTGAAACGTTACAATCTAAAAAAAGCTACAACTGAAAAGTTACTAAAAAATTCAGCCATTTAAAAAAAAAAAATGAAAAGAATTACACTTATTTTAAACGAAGTAAAAGAAAAACAAATAAGCAAAATGTATTTACTTTTTTTATGGAAAACCAATCGGAGAAATATAAGTATTCTACTTGAAGAAGTAGAATACGAGGAAATTAGAAATAGCACAGGAAAAGAAGCAAAAAAGCTCAGGTATCGTCCTCGTCACTCAAAGTTCAAAATGACGAGGTCTCCCTCACATAAAGAAGGTTGCCAATTTGGCGCACAACTGGGTTTCGTCGCCAATTCTTTGGCTTTTCGTAAAATTGCGCTTTGTATTAAAGTTTTTATTTTTTTGAAAGCATAATTTTAAAGTTAATGATTTGATATTTCACACATAGATTGCAAATAACGGTAATTTTTAAACAAAAAAATCTAAGAATAATACTTTAGTAAAACATACTCTTAAAGTGTCTAACAGACGAAAAACACAAAAGAAATTCTAAAAGCCGTAATTTTTAATCCATTTTTTTAATCTTTGAACAGATTACGGATAATACTATTCTACATATGGAAAAAAAAGTTTCGTTAGATTATTTTTATAAATAATGAAGTTATTAAATATTTAATTAAAATTTTGAGTATTTTTTGAAAAATCGTAAAAAAAAAAAGACTTCGGCATTTTTTTAAGGGGGACTGCCAAATGTACTGAAATGGTTAGGGTACTTTTGTACAATGAAATATCACACTATTCAGGCGTAAAACTTTTGATGAGAACGTAAATTGCTCATATAAATCCGCTTTGAAGTGTAGAAACATCAGAAATAGTCTAAACAATTTTAAAACTACGAAAAATACATATATTCTTGCTTCCAGAATTTTCTGACGCCATATTTGGCAAGCTTTATAACAAAGTCAGCAGATGGCGCCACTTGTATGCAATCTACGTATAAAAGTTTTAAGACGTTACTTTAGAATAAAATTACCGCGTGGAAAGCAATTAAAAACCCTCACTGATCTGCTCGTCTTAAATATTGCATATCCTGATACCCCCCTTCCCCGTTTCGGCTACAACTCCTCTAATACCCTCGATATTGGTATCATTAATAAGTTTCATTTCCCATATGCTATTGACCCCATTCCGGAGCTTTCCTCCGATCATAACCCGGTCTTTTAAAATTTTTCTGTCTACACCCCTATTCATAGGGATAATTCTAGAGCAGTTACCACCTGCTGGTCAACTTTTAGTAATAATCTTAATAGTTCTATCCGGCTGTCTGACTTCTCGGGCATCCGAAACCCAAATGTGTTGGAATCTAAAATTTCTCTTTTCACTGCCGCCGTTCGCTCCACTCACCTTCAAGCCTCTAAGCCAATATAAAACATGCAACACTTTTTCACTCCAAATTCCATCCAAGACTTAATCTATCTCAAAAATAAAAACAAAAGAAAGCATAATAAAACTCTAAATCCAATTCATAAAGCAAATTATTATAGACTGCAAGAACATTTTAGAAAATCACTCAAAAACATTCACAAAACTCTTGGACTAAAAAGTTAGAAGCTCGTAACACAATCGACAATAGCCTATGGCAGTGTCAAAATTTTTTTCGCAAAAAACACTCTAACATTCCTAATCTTAATAGTTCTTCTGGCATCGCAAATAGTGATGAACAGAAAGCTAATCAACTTGTTCTAACACTTAAATATAATTTCACAGAAAACAAAAGGCCTGATGATAAAATCTACCCTATTGATGATAACATTACTAACACTTTAAAAGACTTTCTCTCCCACCCTCCTCCCCTTCCCATTGCTCCTACTAACCCAGACGAAATCACTGATTACTTCAGAAGTCTCCCCAATAACAAAGCGCCAGGAAGCGATAATATTACCAATACTATGGTTAAAAAAACTTTCCACTTAAAATTATTCTCATACTAACATATTTAATTATTAAAATTTTGATTCTCAGATATTTTCCAAATAACTGGAAAACTGCAATACTTTTTCCGATTAAAAAACCCGGCAGAAATAGTCAACATCCCTATAGTTACAGACCCCTTTCCCTTCTAAGCATTTTAAGTAAAATAACAGAACGTGTAATTCTTAATAGATTATATACTTTTACTAATGATAACAACTTCATTAATCCAAATCATTACGGTTTCTACCTTCCACCCACTGCTCAGACTTACTGAAAAAATCTCTTCTGTATTTCAGATGCAGGTCCACTGGGGCTGTTTTTCTAGACATTCAGAAGGTTTTGACAGGGTCCGGGTCAGAGGACTCATATACAAACTTATCAGTAACAATTTACCACCTTCTTTAATTCATCACATTAATTCTTATTTAGTTAACAGATCCTTCAAAGTAAGAGTGAATGATACTCTTTCTTCTTTTTTTAGTATCAAAATTGGTGTACCTCAGGGTAGTCTCCTTGGGCCCCTGCTATTCAACATATATATTAATGATATACCTACTCACCCTCAAACCAGTACTAATATTTACGCTAATGATATTGCTATCCTGGCTACTTATAAACATCACAACACTATCATCCGTGCACTCAACTCACACCTATACCTTCTTGAAAACTTTTTTAACACATGGAAAATAAAAATTAATATTGATAAAACAATAGCCATACTCTTCACCAGGAGAAGAAAACCAGTCACGCCACCAACCCTCTATTCCACACAACTACTCTGGTCTCAGAGCATGAAGTACCTAGGAGTACTCCCAGACAAAAATTTATCATGGGAAAGTTCCGGCTTGAAAAATTCCGGATCGCCTTGCACTCAATTTACCACTTAATTTGCCAGAATTCTCAAATGAATCTTTTCAACAAAGTACTTTTCTTCAATGCTGTTTTGCGGCCCATCTTAACGTACGCTTGCTCTGTGTGGGGCTATGCAGCTAATTCAAACATTAAACTTTTAGAAAATGCCTAAAATGCTTTAATCAGGAATATAACTAAGGCATGTAGATACACTAAAAATAGAGAGATTTACAAAGCTATTAACATTCATCCTTTTAAAAAATATATTCAAAAAATGGCAATTAAATTTTGTGATAATCTGCCAAATTCTAATAACTTAAATGTCTTAAATCTTGAAAATTACAATCCCAATGTCAATACTAAGAGGCCCATAAGAATCCTTCTGGACTCTTATAATACCCCCTAGTAATTAATTGCGTCATTCCCCTCGTGGCGAATGACCATTTTCTAATTTGTCATTTTACTTTCTTGTTTCCTTTCTTAATTTAAAAATATTTTCAATCTGCAACCCAATCAGGCACAAGCACTTTTTCCCAATCAATTTCTGTTCCATATCTTCAAGGCAGCGAATACAGTGTTAACTCACTGAATCTTTTAGTCCACTAATCAGAAAGCTCCCTCTCAATCCAGGCCTCTGCCCTTCAAGGCCCAAATACATTTCTTTATGGGATGGAGGAACGTTTCGCGTTCCATTTCCCAAAGATGTCAAGGTTTGTTGTAGACGCATTTCATTCATCAGCATTCCTCGATGAATTTCTTGGAGTTATTTTGAAGAAATCTGCTCAATTCAAATTGTAACAGTAAAAATGCCTAATCACCAACGTTTATATGATGGAATGAGGTAGAGAATTATAGGGAGGCTAGAAGCAGGCCAATGTCAAGTCCATATTTGTAAGCGTCGTGTGTAACTTATGGAAACAGTTCCAGGATACTGGATCCATCGAGAGAAAGCCTGGGCAAGATCGTCCAAAAGCCACGACGGCCAAAGAAAATTATCATTTGTCGATTATAACGAGGCGTAGCAAAGGAGCTACAGCTCCTCAGTTATCTCGTTACTTGTATGCAGCCATAGAAACCCGTGTATCAAGGGGTGACTTCAAGACTTCATTAGAGAGGGTTTGTCAGAAGACCTGCTGTTTGCATCCCGCTCACGTCTACGAACAGGAGAGTCCGTTTAGCATGGTGCAGACAGCATAGAGATTGGAGTATGGATCAATGGGTGACCGCGTTCTGTTCACCAATGAGTTCCGTTTCAGCCTAAATACCGATTCTCACAGTACGTTAATATGGGGAGAACCAGGGACCCACTATCTACCCTCCAATGTCCGTAAAATTGACAATTATGGCGAAGGAGGTTAAATGGTCTAGCCAGGCATCATATTGGATGGCTGTATACCTCTCCATGTCTTTGTAAGAGGATCTGTGACTGGTGTGAGGTATAGCGATGAAGTCTTAGTGCCCTATGTTTCAGGGTCGTTTTTCCGCTTAGGCACACAAGGCACATGCCTTGGGCGCAAAAAATTGAAGGGCCAAAAAGAGAAAAAGTTAAAATTACAGTGAACGTATCACTACCCAGCCAGTCATAGGAGAAGAGTTTCTGCTTTAAAGAGAGAAAATGAAAAGCTTAGCAGTTTCATATTGCTATGCACTCAAACTGATGTTACCAGGGAAATTGATTACAATGCTGTTACTAATTGTTTTGAAATGATCAAAGCTCAAAGAAAACCTTTGTCGTACCAGTACAATGACAGTGACTCAACAAAGAATAAGGATGTCCAAGAGTAAAAGATCATAAAGCAATAAGCGATGAAAAAGATAATATTAACAAGTTGAGAACAGTTCATACAGCAATATATACTCTGTACTGTAATTGAAAAAGTTTTCATTAACTTAAGGTACTGATTTACAAAAGGATGGGTGGTCCGTGATGTCGTAAGGTAAGAAATGAATAAAAGTGTACAAATCATGCCCCTATCCTTTCCTTATGGTTGCCAGTCCAGGACAAGGCAAGTCCATAGGGGTAGATAATGGAAAGACTTTCCAAGCAGCAAAAACAACGAAAGGGAAAAGAGTATGAGAGTTAAGGAAAAATCTCTTCTAAACCAAAACTGTCAAGGTAAGATGTGAAAGAGGAGGAGCTCTGAAAATAGAGGGGGTAACAATTGGAAGTGCCTTGGCCCTGCTGTGCTTGCCTTTTCAGGGGTGCACGTGGCCCCGAATTCATTTTAATGGACGATAACACGAGGCCACATTAATCTCTTCTGGACGACGAATTTCTAGAGAGTAAGGATATTCCCCGTATGGATTGACCAGCCAGATTTCCCAACTTCAATCTTGTAAAGCATGTCTGGGACGCTCAGGGGAGGGCAATTGCAACTCGCAACCTCCTTCGAGAACCATCCAGGAAATGAAAACAGCGTTGTTGAACGATTGGGATCAATTGCCCCAAGAACTGATAAACTGCCTTATTTCAAATATTGCATCACACTGCGAGGCCTGTATAGCTGTAAGAGGGGACCATACCCCCATTATATATATATAACTCATTTTTTTCGCTTATTCTGAAACCGCTGTTACATATCTTCCACCTCCAACGAGTATTACGCACGTTCATGCGTGTGTATTGCAATTGTTGAATGGTTATTTGTTTTGTATAAATGTATATTCATATCAAAATTTATTAAAATCGGTCCAGTAGTTCTATAGATGATGGATAAAGTCTGCAAACTATCTTAATTTCTTACACCAGTGTAAATTAATTCTATTTATCGAGCATTCTTAAAAGTATTAGTTCTAAAAATACTTTTCAAAAAAGTCTATAAAATTATTTAAAAAACAGGCTTATAGGTGTTTTTACATATTGTATTTTTCTTTCTGATAGATATTTTTATATGCGGTACGCGAAATTATAATATTTTTCCGAAGAGGCCGGCAAGGTCATTTGGGTTGGCCAGCCTTGGTCTAAATCCTGCCCATAATTTTGATGAATTAATATCTTTTTATAAGGGGCATTATCAAACGTAATTTTAATGCCTTCAGTTAAATGAGCGCAATATTTGATTCGCAGAATGAACACTTCCTTTCATACTTGAATTTTCAAATATGTCTGCTTGATTTCGATATGATTGGATGTCATAGACACACGATTGGATCAAAGTGATCTACATCTTAATATGTTGTAATTTATAATAATTCATTTTGAATGTTTTTTTTAAATTTCTAATGGGGGTGCGGATTGGTGTTTTCCTACTGCAGACCTACTACATTTCTTAGGGGCTGGTATCTCTCTTTTTAGTGCAGCACCCGATAGGTGGATGCCAATCGCCGCAAGTAATTTTGACACCCAGTTTCCTCGCCAGAGGGAGGCACCTGGGCTCTGGCGATGCGAAACCGTACTTGCGTATGTCTGTTTCTAATCCTGGATTTTCCTTTTGCACATTCATGTTTTGGAGATTCATAATATTACATACTTCCAAGTATTACTACAGAAAATATTTAAACAAAGAGAGTATAAAATACCACAGGCATGCTTTCATGTTAAAAATAAATAATATTACTGAAATATATGTAAATATTTGGTATACAACTTTCAAGTGTGAAAAGTATTTATCTTTTACAGTTTTAAAAGATGTCTGGCCTATTTTTTAATATATTTAAGAAAATTTGGATAATCAACAGTAGTATTTATAATTACCATTTTTATTCAAGTATAAAAAATTGAAAGATTAGTTATAAATATTTGAAAGCAAAATTCACATGTTTTGCACAATAGTCATTAATTGGAATATAATGTTTTTAATTATATTTGGATGCAAGGAAAATAAAAACACAATTTTCGTTGTACTATGTTTAAATTTCCTTCTAGAAGAATGTATAATTATACCTACACCTGACATTTATTATGCCTTGCTGTTCTCAGATTGTTCTAGTCTATCCCTTTTATCTGCGTCCTCCTCATGGGGCTCACCTTTTTATGTGAGTACGGGTGTCACAATCCCGAAGTACTTTAGTGATATTTCTCTATTTTCGACCCTCCTTCTTGTCATTCAATTTATCCTTTCTTTCTTTTCCCGTCTAGAGATCACAGATTTTCACTTCCAGACCACAAACAAATCAAAATATTGATAAGTGTTTTCTAATGAGAAAACTTACCTTTTTTACAAACATATTTTGGTTTACATTTTGTATTGCGTTAGTTTAGTTTCTTTTTCTTAGATTTCTTTCAATATTTTGATTATGCTGCTTTATTTGTATTCGACTAACACCGTTGATTAGCCAACCCGCATGTTTGCCGTGTGCGGCGTCCGTAAGAAGGAAAATGATGTTCTGGGGATACCTTTGCGTTCCCTTTGGCCCACGCTTCTCCCGTTTGGTGGAGATTGGGGGCCTAGGGATGCCTCTGCGTTCCCTTTGGCCCACGCTACACTGTAGACGGGTGGCAGGAGTGAGCCCGCTCCTGTCAATCGGCTGGTGGTATTTCTCTTCGGTGTCCCCAAAGAGACACTGTTGTAGGGTTAGTGCTGCAGATAAGGGGTGGCGGGATTACCCGTTGGATCTCGTTCTGATGCTGTAGCATTATATTCTGGGTGTACTCAAGGTAAGCGCCGTACCTGGTTTTTGCCAGATGACCGGCACACTGCCTCCCTTGTTGGACTCTGTGGTGGGTAGAGGCCCGCCAGGACGAAGTTGTTTTCGTGCTTATGGATCCAATGCTGCTGTGCCAGGGTAAAGGTCTTGTATTACCCGCTCTCAACATCGATCAAACTTCACAACATACCAGATTCTTACTACTTTCACTTCCAAATAATGAGATGTCAAATAAATCTCTTTTTGCTGTTCCCAAAGCCCTCGTAGAAATAGGTGATGAACCGAAAGTTATAAAAAGTTTACACGTTACGGGAATCTACTCATTGAAACCAAATCCGCTATTCAAACAAAATCCTTTTTGCTCACGAAATCTTTTCTAGATTGTCTTATTACAGTAGCTACACACAAATTCCTTAACTCTAGTCGAGGTGTCATTTTTGAACCTGACCTGTTGTGCACTTATGAAGGTGAAATCCTTGAGGGATTTTCAGATCAGGGTATAACTCAGGTCAGAAGAATCATGATTAAAAAAGAAACAACAGTTATTACTACTGATGGGGGGCCGCCTTTCCCTAAGGATTACAACAGTAATTTTTATATCTTCCCTGTTGTTGTTTACAAGAAAAGGAATTTCTCACCCCACCGAAAAGGGTGACGCGTTTCCCACGCCTGGAAGAAGGCAATGTACCCATAAATACATCATGGTTTGGGTTGTTTTGGGAATTTCCCGCGTTTTGACCGCGAGAGGATATCCCTCCGCTGACTCCAGTCCAATCAGAAAAGCTGATTGTGTTTCGAAAAAGAATCCTCTCCAGAATACAGAAGTAAACCGCCGCGAAATATAAGCGCATGCACGACGAATTTAGACACTCTCTGACACAAATTTTATCACCGATTTTGGTCTGACGACCCTTTGACAAAATGCCGCGGTTGGAGACTCTCGAGATGGCACACCATGTTTCCTCTCTCTCAGATCCTAATTCAGTTAAGTAATCATGTACATCTCCTTAGTATTTAATATAATTTCAATCTTATTGTAAATAAATTAAGTGTTAATTTAAAGAACGGCTTTTTTAATTTAGTGTCCTGTTTTATTTGTCTTTAAAAGATCTAATGTTTAAACGTAAACTATAGTGTGACGCCAATTGATAAATTAGAACCTGGGTATTATAAAATGGATCTAACGAAATAAATTAATCAATTTAACATTAAATCAAACGGGCGTTGCATTATCTGGTGCCAGTTGACCAGGATTTTAAATTTTTTTTTGGTCGTTAGAAAATTTTTTTTACATCCTTTGAGTTAGAAATTTTTTTTTACATTTTTTTTATGTAAACGTTTCTTGATGGATCATCAGGACAAATTTTCATTTCGTGTGCTACTGTGTATTTTATGTATTGCTTGAATTTGATACTGTGAATTTTTTTTCTTGCAGTTTTGTCAGAGAGTCCGGGGTGCAATAATGACGCAGGTACTTGTGCTCTTTAATTTTTTTTCTCTTTCAATATTGATGTGAATTTTTTTTCTCTATGCATGTATTTACGCGAGAACCGATTAGTTAAAAGTTTCATTTAAATTTAAGAGTTCATGAATTTCTGTTGCCTTGCACGAGTGCTTGAATTTTGTTTCAATTTAACGGTTTTCGTTGTGAATTAGATTCGCTAGAAATTTTGGTCTTAACTAATAATTAACAAACATGCCACGTACACGACAATCAGACCCCCTTTTGACGCAAACGGCGTTCGAGAAATTTAATCTGGACGACAATTGATCTAATTCGACAATGTACGACGGAGGTGAATCGTTAGGAATGCCACCCAATGTACGCAGGTTCTTGGGAAAAATAAACGATGTTGCGAATTTAGGCAAGTGGTCAAACGATGAGAAAGTAACAATTCTAAAATTAAAATTAACGGGAATAGCTGAGGAATTTTTTCTATCCGACCCAACACATAGTCAATTGACAGAATATAACGATATCGCAAGAATTCTTATTGGAAGATTCGAAAAAGCTGTACCTTTATCAACGCGTCTCCAATTATTTTCATCGTGTATCCAGGGTCCTTCGGAGAGCGTACAGGAATTTGCAGCACGCATCAATAAACTGGGAACACAGATTTTCCAGTCAGGAAATTCGGCTCAAAATACCACGGTGAGAAATGCGAATGACCAATTGTTACAATCTCGGTTTATAAGTGGTTTAAGAAATGACATACGCCGATTTGTTCTTTCCCGCGATCCTTTGAATTTAGAGGAATCAATCAATGCGGCATTGATAGAGGAGCAGAACATGAAATTAAACCAAATAGCTAGCGAAGAGAGATCCGGTTTGTCGTCCGCACAAACGGAAAATCCAGTTCTTTCAGCATTAGCGGATAGATTACAAGAAATAAATTTAAGGGTCGGCCGTCTACAAGAGGCAAGTGCAGTCACAGCTAGTAAATCAGGTGGGAACTATTTTAACAGAAGAGAGAACGTTTTCAAGTGCTTCTATTGTGGTATTCAAGGACATAGACAGGCGGAATGTAGGAAGAGACAGAGGGACGAACGCGCTGCCCGTTACCAGCCCCCCCGGAGAAATGCCGCAAGCGAGTATTCTTTTTCAAGTAGCCCCAGGCCAGGAGGGAGGCATGTACATTTCAGGGAATCTACTCTCCGCGATAATTACGCAGCCCCCAGGCATTCAGTGAGAGCGACACACACAAATTCTGAGAATAGGGGTTTTCAACGTTTTCGCAGAAATGAGAATTTAAACTCCCGTGGAGAAAGCCGTATTTAGATTTTTTCATTCGGTAGAGGAGCGGTTTTCTCCGATTCAATCTCGAGATAAAATATTCGATCTACCAATAATAAATGCAAACGTTAAACATCACAAGTTTAGAATTTTAATTGACACAGGTGCATCCGTATCTTTAATGTCTAATTCTTTTTCACTAAAATAAAAAATGATAACTTTAGGGAATTTAATGTTTCAATTCAGATTAAAGCTGTAGGTGGAGACACGGTAGAAATTATCGGTTGCTATGAAATACAATTGTCATTGGGGGAATTTCAATTTCGACATATTTTTTTTATAACGAAACAAGAGATTAACGATAATTATTGCGCTATTTTGGGATACGATTTTTTGAAAGTATGGGATGCAGTTTTAGATATAGGAAAAAACCGTTTATTAATTAATAATTTTTCAATTCCGCTTATTCATTATTCACTCCCCACGCGTGTGGTACAGAGTAACTTTATAAATGGATTTTTAAAACACAAAACGTGTGTGGGTCCCCATTCGGTCACAAATGTTCGCATACATGTTGAAACATTACCTAATTCGACGTCGCTGGCCACTATTCGGAGTTCAGCAAAGCTACGAAATAAAAACATTCATTTAACTAATTCGCAAATTAATATCGATCCACAGACAAATGACACCGTCTTAGAAATTAGAAACGATTCAGATAACATAATCACCCTTAACAAGAACATGAAAATAATTACAGTCAATAATTACGAAGACTTTTCTTCTGATTTTCCGGTTTCTCAAGATATTTTACCCCCACTCACGGAGAAAGATTTCAATCTTTCAGGTTTGGACAATAAAATCAAAAACAGATTATTTCAACTTTTAATTTCGCACAAAGTGCTTTCGCTCGCTCTACGGTAGAATTATCCGCAGCCGTTACGGAGCACCACAGAATCAGTTTACAACATGATTATCCCATTAAATGTCCAATTTATAAGATTCCATTCAATTTAAGAAACGAATTTCGACGTCAAATAGCAGATTTAGAAAAGGCGGGGATTATTTCGAAATCCAATTCCCAGTATAATACTCCGGTCTTGTTTGTCAAAAAGAAAGAAAAATGGCGCCTAGTTTTAGATTTTCGGAAACTCAACGAAATAACTGTGACTCAGGATTTTGTCATTCCAACATTGGACGACATATTACATGAAATTTCAGGTTCAAACTATTTTTCGGCGTTAGACATGAAGTCAGCATTTAATCAAATTCCACTACACTTTGCGGACAGGCATAAGACGGCATTCTCTACTCCCGACGGTGATAAATATCAATTTAACAGATTATGTTTCGGTTTAAAAAACTCGCCTAAAGCTTTTCAATCAATCGCACAGGAGGTCCTAGGAGATTTATTACACCACGGAGCTTTGGTTTATATAGATGACATTATTTTATTCACTAAAACTATAGATGAACATTTTGAACTACTGGGTAAGGTTTTTGAACGCTTTGAAAGAATTCACTTAAAATTTAATCCGAGTAAATGCCAGTTTTTAACAAAAAGTTGTAAATTTTTAGGGTTTGTAGTAACGCCGGAAGGAATTCTTATAGATAAAGATAAGTCCGTATTAATTAACGAATTTCCAGTTCCAAAGGATCAAAAACAAATTAAATCTTTTTTAGGGTGCTGTAACTTTTACAGGAGATATATTAAGAATTTCGCAAAACGAGCACTCCCATTAACGAATCTATTGAGAAAAGACACTCCATTTGAGTGGACATCCGAAACGCAGGAGGCATTTGATGATATTAAGAAAGCCATATTGAATCCACCGGTCTTGGCTCTACCTGATCAAAACGCGGAGTTACAAATAACAACGGACGCTTCTTCTCGCGGCATAGGGGCAGTTTTAGAACAAAGATATCCTAACTCTGAAGTCAAACCTTTATATTTTTTTCTAAGAAATTAAATCCATCACAATCTAAATATAACGCAACGGTTTTAGAATTTTTCGCGATATATACAGCATTAAATTTTTTTAGACCTTTCTTGTTAGGCAGAAAATTTAAAGTTTTCACCGATCATAAGCCTCTCGCGGGATTTCTTTCTAATAAAAATCCCTCTTCCAAAATTTTGCGTTGGAAATTGGCTCTGGAAGAATTTAATTACGACATACACTACATCAGGGGATCCTTAAATTCAGTCGCAGATCATCTTTCTCGTTATATTAACAACATCACAATAGCTTTACCGGACTCTAAAGATCTTATTAATATGCAACGCGAAGATTCTGTTTTAAGCACTATCATACAAAAAATTGATCAAAATGATGTTAGCCCACAAATCAGCAACTATTTTATTAATGGGGAAGGTTTGTTATGTCATCTGTCCAAGTGCCCCTCGAGATCACCCAGGTCTAACACCACTAGAAAGCAGGTTTGCATTCCACATTATCTAAAAGCTAAAATTCTCGAATCAGTTCATTCAGAATATGGAGGACATCTTAAATTTTTTAAAACTTATCATCGACTCAGCGAGAACTTCTTTTGGCACAATATGTATAAAGATACTAAAAATTTTGTTCGTTCTTGTACCATATGCTTATCTCGAAAAAACGCTTTTAAAATTCCCCCAGCGCCCCACCAACTTGTTGAACAAAGTACTGAACCAGGAGAAACGTGTCATATGGATATTTTCGGTCCCTTAAAAACCACGCTTAAAGGTAATAGCTATGTTTTATCTATGATAGATGCATTCACAAAATATATTCACATCGTTCCACTTCCGGATATTAGGTCCAGTACGATTTCAAAAGCTTTCTTTGATAATTACATTGTACACAGGGGTTGCCCACATAAATTAGTCGTAGATAACGCTACATATTTTAAGAGTTCCGAATTTGTTGAATTTTGCAGAGTCATGGGTATTCAAAAAAGGCACATATCAAGTTATTCCGCTCACGTCAACGGTAGGGTAGAGAAACCCAATCAATCGCTAGCCAATATTCTTGCATCAATTTCACAAAACACAAACGATTGGGATGAGCAACTCCCGCACACCATGTTAGCATTAAATTCAGCGATCCATGAAGCTACATACACATCTCCCTTTTTCTTAGAGCATGGCAGAGATATTCGATTATCCTACACTTACGAAAAGAATTCTGATACACCACAAAATAAGTATGAATATGTCGAGAAACTTTTACCGTCTTTGGAGCATACTTTCAATAAAGTTTTAAATAATCTAAAGGATCAGGAGGCATCACATGTTGAATTGAGTACGAGAGCGACAAAACAACATCATTATGATTACAAGATCGGGTCCTTGTGTTTTATAAAGACGCCTAACATTAAATCTAATTTATCTCCAAAACTCAGACCTAAGTTCGAAGGTCCTTACAGAGTGATAGAGCGTTTTTCTAATGTCAATTATAGGGTGCAACATGTAGAACAATTGAGGAAAAGATTTAACACGCATGTCAATCGGATGATTCCATTTATTAAGAGATTTTCATATTTGCACTTGAAAAATTTGGATGAATTGCGACCAGACGAGACGGAGGTTAAGAGTATTGTTCCAAGTCCACGGTATAATTTAAGGGCTCGTGCAGGTAATTCGGCTCGTTAATACATTTCCGCGCTAAAATATTTGAGGGAGACTTAATTTTTTTTTTACAATTTTACGCTTCGTCATTTCGAGAGCACGCATTGAATGATACCTGTCTCATGGTTGCACCTTGTTTCATGCTATGTTTTATGTTTTTTTAGTTATATCAAATTTTGTACTCATTTATTTAATGATTTCCTGTTATTTAATGAATTCCAGTTAAATTTTTTTATGCAGTTTGTTTTATGTCTTGAGTTTATGCTTAAATGGCATAGTGTTGTTTGTGGTTAATATCAATTTTAACTCTAGATAAAATATTTTCATGCTGTGTGTTTTGTGCAATATCTTAAATAAATTTGTAATGCAAGTGTTATTCAATGATAATGATGTACGTACGTCAATTTTTTAATTTTAGTAATTTTAAGCTTTAATTTATGTTTGTGACAAAGGTCAAATTTTGGGGTCTCTGGACACCTGTCATGAAATTTGAATGTTGTTACGATACATACATATTTTAAATTTTTTTTCCCTATTACATAATTTGTTTTGTGATTATTATCTAGAATTTCAATAATTTTTTCATATAAAAGGTTCCTTTATTGAATTGTTTCGTTTATGCTGAATTGATTGTTTATAACTGTACTTTCTGGTTAAATTTTTATTTTGCATAGAAGATTAATTTTGGTAGCAGCATTTTGTTAGAATCAATTTTATTGCTAAATTGTGTTGGTGTATTAATTTTAAGTGGTTGTGTATTACTAAATGATGATAACATTGGAATTTATGCTTGTTAAGATATGGATAGAGATGGTTGTTTGAATATTTTCTATAAGATATTAGGTTGAAACTTTAATATTTTTTTTCCCGCGCATGTTGTTTTTTTTATGTGAGATGATTGCTAACTTTGACTTAAAACTTGCGGCTATTTCTGTTAAGTGTTTTAATGCTCATTTAAATTCTGCGTTGTTTGTTTTGCTATAGATTTGGAATTTTTTTTGTTGTTTGTTCAGGGGTTTAGATTACTTGTGGTTCTTAAATTAATGTGCAGTCAATCATTGTGTCTCGCTTGTGTGCTAAACTGTACTAGGAATTGAAGGTTTTGTTTGTCGAGATAGTATTTCTGTTGGTTTAGATTACTTGTGGTTGTTAAATTAATGTGCAGTCAATCATTGTCTCGCTTGTGCTAAACTGTACTAGGAATTGAAGGTTTTGTTTGTCGAGATAGTATTTCTGTTGGTTTAGATTAATTGTGGTTGTTAAATGAATTTGCAGTCAATAAGTGTGTCTCGGTTGTGTGCTAAACTACTAAGAATTTTGATTTTTTGGTCGGTCGATATTGTATTTTTTTTCTCGTTGGGGCTAGGCTTACATGTGTTGAATTATGTCAGTGCGGGTAGATTATTTAACTGAGTGTTGATGTTGATTTAATTTATTGTTCTGGATTTTAATAAGTAGTTCTGCTTGTTATTTGGTTATGGGTTTTTTTTCTCTTGTTGGTGTAGTTGGAGGGATCGGTTGGTTTGTTCGCAGTGTGGACATTTCATCTTCAGTTGTGGAATTGTGCTTGGAATCGTGTTGTATGGATTGGGCATTCTTATCTGTGGAATTGTGCTTGGAACCGTGTTGTGTGGATTGGGCATTCTTATCTGTGGAATTGTGCTTAGAACCGTGTTGTGTGGATTAGGCATTCTTATCTGTGGAATTGTGCTTAGAACCGTGTTGTGTGGATTAGGCATTCTTATCTGTGGAATTGTGCTTAGAACCGTGTTGTGTGGATTAGGCATTCTTATCTGTGGAATTGTGCTTAGAACCGTGTTGTGTGGATTAGGCATTCTTATCTGTGGAATTGTGCTTAGAACCGTGTTGTGTGGATTAGGCATTCTTATCTGTGGAATTGTGCTTAGAACCGTGTTGTGTGGATTAGGCATTCTTATCTGTGGAATTGTGCTCCAATTTACAAGTGGAACAGAGTTTCGCACAATTCTTCTCTGGGCTGTTGATGAGGTGATTGGCCTACTGGAAAGCAGGTTTGAGAGCATGAGCATACTGACAGGGAGTCAGTCATCTGTTGGACGGTTTTTTTTCTCTGCTTGATAGTCGAGGAATGGAAATGGAGTGAGAGAGAGTTATCGTTTTTAATTATCTTTTGCGCTTGAGTGATGGGGGAAACGGCGTGAAGTCCAATTCCGGTGACTCCGCCGATTTTTTTTTATTTGTAGATCAACAGAAACTGCATCTTCTGCATGTAAAATACTTTCATCCACTTCAAAATCCCGACTTACATTATGATGATCCTTTTTGGTTAGAAGTCCTAATCTTTCAGTAGGGGGACATTTCTTTTGGATATTTTCTATACTGTTAGTATATGGCATCCCAACTTTTAGGAGAGCTGCTAAATTTCTTCTATCTTCCTCGTAAAGTTTCAGTTTACCAACCTGCATTTCATGACCAGCATGCACAGATTGGTACGGTACAGTTATTTTAATTGCCTCTTCTTTTGTTCTCGGATGGCCGTCATAAAGGCGGGACATGGAAACGGCGTGAAGTCCAATTCCGGTGACTCCGCCGACTTTTTTTCTTGTGGGACCCCCTCCACAGAAGTCTCGAATCAAGGCTGGACATGGAAACGGCGTGAAGTCCAATTCCGGTGACTCAGCCGAATTTTTTTTTTCTTGTGGGACCCCCCAAAGAAGTCTCGCATTAAGGGTGGAGCCTTGATTGTTATTCTGTCAGCCACATTGGTGAAATTCTTCGGCCAGCCTCGTTTTTTCTCTGAATGTCACTGGGTGACTTTGAGTTCTTCGGCATGTCCACGTGGTGTGGTGGATTTGCGGATTTATGGCCTGTCTCGACGCTCCGTGATGCCCGACAATTTTTTTTCCGATGGGTGTTCGTTTCTTCCCCCCCTTGTTTCCTGTTTTTCAGTAGGATGTGGGTGCTGTTGCTATGAGACTCGAAACTCATAAATTTTATAGAATTTGAAACTGTTGGAAGAGGATTAGGCGTTGTTGCTAAGAGAATTTGGAAATGTTGGAATAGGATTGGGTGTGAATTTTTTTTTTGTTGTTGTTTCACTACTTGTAAGGAGTTAGATAAGTTTGAGTTATATAGAGATTTCGTGGAATATTTGAGACAGTTATTTGAAGGAGATAGATAAAGTTTGCACTGATGAATTTGTTGAATGGTTGGGAAAGTTTTTTTTTTACGGAGATAGTTAAGTTTGTGTTCAAAGTGTACGTTTATTCGATAGTTTTTTTTTTTATGGAAATGGATAATTGAATTGAAAAGAAAGTCACATGGTTTATTTGATAAAACTGTTTGATGTACTGAAGGATATTTTGATTTAAGGATTTTGGGCAAAGGAAATTGAGTTGATATAATTATGCGGTACATTTGAGAAAGTTGTTTTGATGTGAGAAGGTAATTTGAGTTCAGGATTTTGTACGATTTCGAGTAATTAAGTTGATGAACATAGATAAGTTGAGTTAATGATTGTGTGGTATATTTAATAATGTTTTGAGATGCATTTAGGAAAGTTCGAGTTGAGGGGTATGTGAGATTTTCTGTACATAAGCTGATGAGCATAGATGGTTTTAGTTAATGGTATTGTGGAGAAGTCAATTGATTATTTTTTAAGTTGCAGATAAGTTTAGTTAGTGTTATTGAGTATGTGAGGTTTTTGTAAATAAGTTGATTAGCATAGATGGTTTTAGTTAATGGTATTGTGGAGCTATCGATTGATTATTTGGAAGTTGCAGATGAGTTTAGTTAGTGTTGTTGAGGCATAAGATGTGAACGATCTGAGGTAAAGGCAATTTTGGATTATCGAGGAATCATTTTAAGGTTACTGAGAATTTTAGGTTGTTGTTATAGAATTGTATTTGATTTATTAATTAGAGGATTTTCGATGAATTGAGTTAGCGGTATTATTGTAAATAGAGGATCTTTTTTTTTTTTTCGTGTTTGTATATTTGTTGCACGTATAGTGAAACATTTTGAGTTTTTTTTTCTTTATATTATTTGGACTTGTGGATACATTGTATTACGAGGATTGTTAAAAAGTTATGGGGATTAGTTAAGCGATATTTTTTTATATATTGGAAACTATGTTTAATTTTGTGTAACACTTGCAATAATTTTCTTTTAGTTAAATTACTTCACTCTGTATGTATCGCCTCATATGACTTGGGTTGCATATCAATTTTATGTTTTAAATTTTTTTTTTCTGAAATTTTCAACTGCACTTGTGATTTTGGAATTCATTTCTCAAATGGAAATTCAAATGTATTGAATGTGGAAGAAATTTTTTTTTCTCTTTAAAGTTTCTTTTAAACAATATTAATCGCTATAGTTATTTTTTTTTTACAATCGGATTTGCAAAATTTTTTTTTATCTTAAATTCATTCTATCTCTTGTGTTGGCGTTTGCGGCATGCAGCAAATCGTTTGCGCAGGGAATGGCATGTTTTTTTGTGTTGCATTTGTAAACAGTGGGGGTGCATACTGATCACATGCGCACTCACAGTTTGCGATTCTAAATTTAATCACAGTATTTTTTTTTTTTTTCTTAATTTTATTTGTAACCAATGCTCGTAGTGAAGTTTTCTTTTAAAATTCCTTAGGCTACTCAGCATTCTTGCAGGTTTTAAATTTTTTTTTATCATTTATACGATTAGTTAATTTATAAAATTTTAATTTGCAAATCTGAATTAATTCCGTTAAATTTTTTTTAAAACTTTTATTTGTAACCAATGCTTGTAGTGAATTTTTTTTAATTTCTTAGGCTACCAAGCATTCTATGAAGTTACAAATTTTTTTTTTTTCTCCACTTATGCACACTCATCGTTTCAATCTCTAATTTTTTTACTTTTACTTAATTATTTTCATTAAATATTATCAATGCTCTTAGTGAACCATTGAAATTTTTACGCTTGAGTATGTAAAGAGTTCTGCTAGTTTTTTTTTTTTTTTTTTTGATGGTCTGGGACTTTCACTTCACATTGGTCGTGTCAAGATTTCGATGTTAAACGATTATGAAGTGTTTGTTTCTGGGCGCCACGCTTGAATTGTATGTAAATGTTTTCACTGGCGTTTATTTCTTATCAATGTATTTTGTTCAATACTCCTACGTGTTGTTTTATTAGTTGCGCAGTTGTTAGATACGCCAATTTTGTATTCTTACGTGTTATTTGTCTTAATATTTTTATTATTTAGTGGCACACGATTCTTTGTGATTGTTTAATTATTTCTATTTGTCAGTCTGTGTCTGATGTTTTTGTGAATTGTTTGGGTGATCCATTCAGTAAAAATTTTTTTTTTCCTCCTCTTCGTACATTAACGTCATTGTAGTTGTTGATAGTTAATTTGGTTTTTTCCCTCACGGAATGGGTTAGGAACTTCAGAAATTGATTGTATTTTTTTAACATTCTTATTTTCATTTTATGAGCGGTGAGAGGAGTTGGAAGTTGGTGCTTGGAGTCTTCAAGGGTGGTCACAAAGGGCCAAGTTTAATTTTTTTTTCTCATAACTGTTGTTTCATTACTAATATGGTTTCCCTGGGAGACAAAGTTTCTGTTATTTTTTGCAGTTTAGCAGATTTCTTTAGCAATATCTGAGCGACGATGGAGCTGCCAACATCATGGATGAACATGGACAGAACCCCTCATAAAGACGTGGACAGCTGATCGTGAACCAGGAGTCTGTGAATTTTTGTTCTTGACATAGACATTTGCCGACGCTAGGCCAATTCTGTATTTCGTTTGCCTGGAATTTTTTTTTTATTATTCATTTTGGTTTTGTTAATCTGAGAGAGGGGAGGAGTGATGGGGGGCCGCCTTTCCCTAAGGATTACAACAGTAATTTTTATATCGGCCCTGTTGTTGTTTACAAGAAAAGGAATTTCTCACCCCACCGAAAAGGGTGACGCGTTTCCCACGCCTGGAAGAAGGCAATGTACCCATAAACACATCATGGTTTGGGTTGTTTTGGGGAATTTCTCGCGTTTTGGGGGAGTCATTGACCGCGAGAGGATATCCCTCCGCTGACTCCAGTCCAATCAGAAAAGCTGATTGTGTTTCGAAAAAGAATCCTCTCCAGAATACAGAAGTAAACCGCCGCGAAATATAAGCGCATGCACGACGAATTTAGACACTCTCTGACACAAATTTTATCACCGATTTTGGTCTGACGACCTTTTGACAAAATGCCGCGGTTGGAGACCCTCGAGATGGCACACCATGTTTCCTCTCTCTCAGATCCTAATTCAGTTAAGTAATCATGTACATCCTTAGTATTTAATATAATTTCAATCTTATTGTAAATAAATTAAGTGTTAATTTACAGAACGGCTTTTTTAATTTAGTGTCCTGTTTTATTTGTCTTTAAAAGATCTAATGTTTAAACGTAAACTATAGTGTGACGCCAAAAGATAAATTATAACCTGGGTATTATAAAATGGATCTAACGAAATAAATTAATCAATTTAACATTAAATCAAACGGGCGTTGCATTACTACCAAACACGTCATTTTAATATTCAATAGCCCTAAACTTCCAACTACAATAAAAGCAGGTTACTTAAACTGTAAGATTCGTCCTACATACCGAACCCTCTGCGCTGTTTCAAGTGCCAGAGGTTCGGTCACTCTCAAACTTCCTACCGCTGTCAATTAACATACTCTAGATGTGCATCCGTTTGGCATTCTTCCACAGATTGTGCTCTAGAGCCGAAATGTGTTAATTGTTTACAATCCCATCCATCAGACTCAAAATTATGCATGAAATGGAAAACAGAAAAAGAAATTCAAGCTATTAAAAGAAATGGAAATATATCGTATGTAGAAGCATGAAAATTAATAGTTCCACTATTATCTCAAACTTATGCGCAAGTTTCCAAACCCTCAACTATAACCACAACAACCCAAACTAATGAAACCATCACGAAAAGAGTATGCCCGCCATTCAAATGATTACAACCATTGATATCCATTCCAAAACCAACTTATGACTTCCAAAATTCCTAAAGTTACCAAAACATCTACCTCAGCTCAGGCACACCTTCTGCCATCAACATCTTTTGTTGCAGTTGCAACATTATCAGAAATTGAGTCACATATTTCTTTAATGTATTCTTCCCCCGCCACATCTAATAGTATGTGTACCTCTGTTCCATCATCCTTATCCATTAATGCACTTCTTTTATCTACAGGATCAATGTTTTCATCTTTACCGGCTGAAACAAGTCCTGTCCCTGAAACTTCAACTACGTCCAATATCATACCTTCTATATATCAGGCATCCGCTTCCGCATCCAACTCCGATGTTCAAACCCCTTCTGCACCTACAACACATTATTCAAAACAAAACTCAAAAACAAGAACAAGAAAAAGAAAAAAAATACTTAAAGAACAAAACCCAGAAATATATACAGTGGTGGCAAAAAGTCCTGAAAAAACTCATTTTTTAGCGTAATTTTTGTATTTAACTTCTTTTTTCGTTGTGAAATTATCGCACTATCTAAAATATTGTTATTTATTTTAATGTATTTTTTTATGCTGATTTCAAATCTACTACGTTTCTTAATGACTAAAACATTTTTTGTAGTAAAGCTGCCTAAACACAATAATGTAAAATATGTGCAGAATAAAACAATATAGAATAACATAATATGCAAAGAAAAATAACACGAAAATTGACAAATAAGGTATATTTAATAAGCATTTTGAAAATTACATTGTTGTCACACGTTAGAAAATCAATATTTTATGGGCCAACCGTTTGCTTTAATTACGGCTCTACATCTTTTTGGCATGGAATGCATTAATTTCAAAAGAAGACCTTTCGTGACAATATGGTTGAAGGAAAATATTAAAGCTTCAATTAATTCACGTTTGTTTGAAGGTTTTTCTTTGAAATTTCATAACCAATTTTAAACCATAAGTTATCTATTGGATTAAGGTCGGGAGACTGTTCTGGCCAGTTCATTCTATTCACAGTATGGTCTTCCAACCATTTCTGGACTACCTTTGCACGATGGCAAGGGGCGTTATCGTCCTGAAAAATCCATGACTGATTCCCCAAAAGGTCTCTCGCAGTTGGTAGCAATTTATTTTGTAGTATTTCAATGTGATCCATGGTTTTCACTGTTCCGCTAACGATGTGAAGTCTTCCAACACTATGAGAAGACATGCAACCCCATACCATCACTTTGGTCGGGTACTTTACTGTGGGCTTCAGACACTAAGGGCTGAATTCTTCATGAGTGCGTCGTCTTACATAGGCACTACTTTGGTTGCCAGAAATACAAAACTGACTCTCGTCACTAAATATTACCTTTTCCCAGTATTTAATAGTCCATAATGAATGTTCCCTTGCCCACGTCAATCGCCTCTTGCGTTGAAATTCAGTCTGTAATGGTTTTGGGCGCGCTTTACAGCCACGTAACCCAATTTCCAGCAGTCTTCCTCTAACCGTTCTTGGGCACGCACTCACATTTGATGTCAAAGTCCATTGTTTTTAAAATTTGCGAGGAATTAAGCTTTCTGTTTGAAAGCAATAACCTGTCTTCACGTAAAGATGTTTTTCTTGGTCATCCTGATCGCCCCCTGTCCGCAATAAAATTTGTTTCAGAAAATCTTTTCAAAGTTCTCACAACAGTAGAAAGGCCACATGGTACTTTAGCAGCAATTTGGCGCATAGAATAACCTTCTTCCTTCAAATGTATTATTTTGCACCTTTTATTCTCAGGCAGATATGAAAATTTAGCCATAATTCCAATATTTTCCACAAACGCACTTCAAATTGCTTTCAATACACTATTTTCCACAAGCACACAACTGCATTCAATACAATAAACCACGTTTTACCCTTTTCTTTCAACCCTTTTTCGCTACTGCTCTCTGATTGGTTGAAATAATGGAGCATTTCATTTTTGGAAAACACACTCACTCATTCTTACAGTGACCTTTTGCTTTCTTGTCAAGGTTTTTTCAACATATCAATGAAACTATTTTTTTTAGATGAAATCTACAAACAGATTTGAAATCAGTATGAAAAAATACATTAAAATCAATAACAACATTTAAAATAGTGCAATAATTTCATAACGAAAAATGAAGTCAAACACGAAAATTATGCAAAAAAATGAGTGTGTTCAGGACTTTTTGCCACCACTGTATATCGAAATTAAAACGACACCTCGCGCGCCCAGGAGAATCTCTTATGAAGACGACAATATAATTATTTATGAAAGGGAAGAAGATTCAAGACGATGTTTATAACCCCGACCAGATACAGGAAGTAACATTTTGAAATCATACTTATGGACATGGTGGGGGAAATCCTCACCTAAAAATCTGCTTATAATTTTTAATTTTATAGAATTGAGTTTGAGATTTTACATTTTATTATTCCAACTCTTCTTATAAACTTTTTTAACCATTTTACACTTTCAATGTTTTAACGAATGTTTGACGCAGTATGGCCCAAATTGGCTCTTGCACCATAAAACCCAACATTCACTCACTTTTATCTGCGTCCAGAAATATCTCTGTTCCCTTAAGGCTGTTTTCGGTCAATGTTAAAGGATAGGGATGAAACGGCAAAGACATTTGTGGGCAGGAAAAAGCTCCAATAATAATAAAAAATTTTATGGATATAAAGAAAATAATTGTTTAAAGGATAGTGTTTCTTGAATTTTGATTTTTTGGAAAATTACACAGTTTTCAGCATTTTTGCAAAATGAAATTTGACTTTTCTATGTTAAAGTATAGGAGGTGGAAACGCAAAAGACATTTTAACAGAAAAAAAAATTTTTTTAGAGTAGAATTAAATAGTATATAAGAAAGCAAGCTTCCCTCTTTGGACTAGTGTAGCCAGAATTAAGTTTTATGTTTTTCTTAATTAACTTTTTTTAAATTTTAAGTTCATTCTGAATTATTTTTGGCGTAGTTAGGACTATCTCAAACAGATGGCACCACCATCGTTTGAAAAGCGAATTTATTCTTGGCTACGAATACTTATTTTTGGCGATATCTTTCTGAAATATAGCCGCCAGCTGAAATTATGGTAACTTGCAAATTGTGACAAATAGTGGACAATGGAAAAGGTTTATGATGTACAGAGATTTAACATCTCAAATCTGACGAACTTTCCGATTTAGGAAAGTTTTAAATATTTTCTGCATGTGTGCTTTAAAAAAATCGTTTATAATTATACTGCTTAGATTTTTTTTTTTTTTTTTTTTGTCAATGAAGGAATGTCTGTAAGAATATTTAAATTCTGCGAAATGACTTAACGAAGAATGAAAGTATACTTACTTTATACTTGATCGAAAGTTGTGAATTAACTCACAATAAGAACACAAATTACTACTCCTTACTCACAAATTAAAATTTTAATCTAATTATTGTAATGCAATTATTATTATTATATTATTATTTTCTTTTTAATTAACAAAAAAAAATTTCCCATCGATTGTATATTTGACGTAAAACTTTACCATAAACCATTGGAACAATTATTAACACAAAATATTGTTTTCTAATTTAATTAACAGAAACTTATTTTTTCAATTAATTATGTTCAGATTCTAAGCCGCACCCCAAATTCTCAGCACATTTTTGTGAAAAAAAATAGTGTAAAATATATTATCGATATATGATATATTTACGGAATGAAAAGTGGCTGCGATACCCTAGTGGTCAAAGTAACGTACTCGTGGCTGGCGTATCATGAGTTCGAGCCTAGTACCACTGAAATTCTGTCGTGTAGGGGAGCGATGAACGTTAAATCTGAGAGCTCAAATGTCTTCTCATTGGTGTGGTAGTTAGGAGGTGCAAGCTCAGGTGTCGTCCTCGTCACTTGACTATGGTTCAAAGTTACGAGGTCCGTCACCAAAAGCCCTCGTGTAGCTGATCAATATGACGTTTATATTCAATCACTAACTAAACGAAATAAAAAAAATAATAATAAAAAAAAGGTGAATTAATAAAAAGTGAATAATTAATGTACTTTACCAGCATTAAAAACTTTTTTCAGTCTTCGAATCTAAGCTGCACCAGAATTTTTGTAGCCTAAGCATCGGGAAAAAAAGTGCGGCTTAGATTCGAATAAATATGGCAATATCGCGATTTTAAAGTCTCTCTATCTTTAAATTTTTGCCTTTTTTTCTATTAAAAAATACTGTCTGGCATTTTCTGTCATTGAACATTTTCAATAACTTGATCAAGTTCTTGACTAAATTTTTAACATAATAGAAGTTGGGATTTTTCTTTGCGCATTACATTTTACACATATAAAATTTAGAATTAATGTTAATTCAAATTTTATCCATTTTAGTTAAATTTATGATAAAAATTTTTAAGTAGTAAAATTTTATTATGAATTCTTTATGGAAAAAGAAATATGTTGGGCATTACGATATGAACATATATTTATTGCTCATTGGAGTTTTTATTTTATTACTATAATTAAAATATTGATTTTTATTACTAGTTCATTTTTGAATTAGAAAGTAAAGCATTCAGAAAAAGATATATCTGCTGAATAAACTTTTAAAAACACTAATTTTTAAAAAATTGAAACTTAATTTTCTAAATAATTAAGCGGTGTTTTCATTTTTTAAACCCAAATATTCATAATTTTTAATTTTGGAAGACTTTTAAAATGAATGATTTATTTTATAAATGAAGGAAAAATATAACTGTTATAATTAATAATGTTTGCTTTTTTTTATCTCGTAATTGTGGATCAAATTGCTCGATTTTCAAATGTTAAAAAAAGTTTTACATTTCTTATTTTTTCTATTCATTTTCTCAGGAAATATCATAATCAGTTAAGAGCAATTTATACCTTTTCTTCGGGGGGAGGGGGAGAGATTGAATCTATCCACTAGAAAACTTAAGTCAATCTAATTATTACAAAGCTATTTTACCATAAATTATTGTTTAAAAACAATCTGTTACTCAGTATAATCACTATATGATAAATTACTTTGCCGTTTTGTCAGCCACAATACCGTTTAGCGTCCTTTCAAAGGCATCTCGTCATGTCATGAGGTCAACATCTCATGGTATTTTTCAAGCACTTAATGCATCCTTTTAATTTTAAATTTTTTATTTCTATTACTGTCCTTAAAATTTTTTTTTACTTTTAAGTACTATTATTTAAAAAAAATGTAAGAGTCATAACACTCTAAATCCTAATGACGAGAGGTTATAGCTCGGAAGAGCTAAGTACTCTGGTCATCCACCCCTCGATGTATAATATCTCATGGGAATTTCACTTCAGAGGGGACCGGAAAACACTTGTTGGTCCGAAGTCTTTAGGAAAGAAAAGTACAAAAAAGCAATAAAAGTTTCCAATTTCTTTCCTATGTACTAAAACAGAAAGAGAGGAAGAATAATTTATTTGGATTCCTACATAGAATGAAACTATTATTTTGTTACCAAATATGCCCAAAAATTAAACAATAATGCAATTTTCTTTAATTTAAATATAATGTTAACTTCCAAATTGAAAAATTGTTATTGACATATATATTCATTAAATAAACATAAATTTCTTAGAAAAAATAAAGGCAATGTTTATATACACTGCTGGACAATTGCTAAGGACGGATCACAAATTGCTATGTAGCATAACATTAAGCGAGACATGAGGCCTAGTAGGATAAAATTTAATTGCCACACTGTTCAGACATTAGAATAAAGAATATTTATTGTTCTGGAAAGTACAAAAGCTGTGAAACATCTGAAAGAAAAAAAATGTTCATTTGATCTGCGCACGGAGAAATGAAACAATGCATCTAAAAGTCAGCAGGCACCTTAAAGAAAGGTATCAGTACGGGATATGTCCACCGGGGAGTGTGATGCAACATTCCACACGTCGTACCATACTTTGCACAACATTATCCAGCAGCTGCTGAGGCAATTTATCCCACTCCTCTGTGAGTGCACGGATGAGGGTGTTCTTGTTTGTCGGAAGATAGTTTCGACCAGCAACTTGCCTCCCCAAAGTATCCCACACATTTTCAATGGGGTTTAGATCTGGAGAACTCGCTGGCCATACGAGACGTTGAATACCCTCACTGTCTAGACAATCCTGAACAGTGAGTGTTCGATGACATGTTGTGTTGTCGTCCATTAAAACAAATTTATCACCGACAGCACCACGGAAAAGACGAACATGAGGAAGTAGAACTTCATCAATGTATCGTTGGCCCGTCATAGTCCCATTCGCAACCACATGTAGGCGCGTGCGGCCATTGATCATGATGCCGGCCCACACTATGATACTGCATGTCGGATATCGGTCATTTTCCTGGATATTTTCTTGACGTTAAGCAGTACCACTCTCGCGCCAGATCAGTTGGCGTCTACAATCCGATGACAGACTGAACCTACTCTCATCTGAGAATAGTACGCATGCCCAGTCCTGTTCAGTCCAATTGTGATGCTCACGACACCATTGCAAACGGGCAGTACGGTGCTGTCTGGTCAATGGGACACACACAACAGGTCTGCGTGCGTATAGTTCTCCTCCCCTCAAACGTCTGGCAACAGTTTTTCGGGAGATCTGCTTTCCTGAGGCAGCAAGAAACTGATTTGCCACCCGCGGAGCTGTGGTGCGCCTGTTCCTTTTTGCTGATAGGACGATATATCTGTCTTCTGCAGGCGTCGTACTTCTAACACGACCTCCCCCGTGCCGTCTACTACACATTCCAGTAGTTTTAAATGACTTCCACAGCCGTGAAACAACGCTGTGAACGATGTCGAACTCCCTGGCAACATCTGTTATTTTTCGCCCTTCTTCGATCTTTCCAATAATTCGGCCACGCATAAAATCATCTATGTGATGTCGGGAAGCATGCCAAAAATTTTAAGTTTGTCTATTAAATCTTTCCTGTAAAACTTTGACTTGAAACAACAACTGTCCACACACGTCAAAACCTTTAAAGCTCTTATGAACGCTATCACGTGATGAACAGACGTGGAAAAAAAATTTGCATATATACTCATACTTCTTCTTACTAATATCCCGCACTTATTCTAATTTTCCACATTTTGCTTCCTTTCATTTTGTGGTTGCTATGGATGATAGTGTTATCCGTCCTTAGCAATTATCCAGCAGTGTATTATAAACTTGATTAATTGTGCTTGATAATTAATTGCCAGCCTATTTTCTCTCCCTTATAATGATATTTTAATCATTCTCTAAAGTTACAAAAGTAAATTTTAATTTCAAAATATCTTTCTTTCTTTCTTGCATCTTTTTTTTTTTTTTTTTTTTGCTGAACATGAAATAATTTTGTAATGCTTATTTTTCATTTACGTACCATTTCTTATAAAAATATTTTTGAATTTGAAAAATATTTTATATGTAAAATAATGGTCAAAACCATAATTAACCAGTTTTTTAATGAAATAGCTGCATACTATCTTAGAAAAATATCAAAATTTATGACCTTTAACTTTTTTAACATTTAAAACTACTATTTTAAAGAAAATTCTGTTCAAAATTGTTTCCCTTAAACCTTTAATAATGTAATACAGGTGTAAGTGTATACCTAATTGGAAATTTCTGAAACATTTTTTTTTGTACATAAGAACTTTATTTTGTAATACTTTTAGAAACATTTATTATTCCATTATAAAAGAATATTAAATCGTTTTTCTTTATATGTAGTGCCTACTAGATTGTGAACATTCCATTGTTTACTGTACCGGGACCAACAAAACAAATTTATTCACGTTAATACATTGCTTTTGCACAACTAAATCGTTTTGTAATGGAAAATGAACTTTTTTTTTTATTTGTGGATAAAAACACCTATAATCAAGGAGAGCGAACAACTTATTGACATTTTAAAAGACATTTGACGGTAAAATCTATATTAAAACAAGAACAGCTCCTAAAATTTAGATTGCAAAATACATAGGATTTTTTCCATAGTTAGAAACGAATAAAGCATTCATAACAAATTATCAGAATCCATGAGTCGAAAAAGTAAGAAAGCCATTTTAGATCTCTCTCATGGTCAAGATTCAACACTATTTTACTCCCCCCGCCCCCCCCAAAAGAACAAGTATTTCGTTTCACAGTCGTAAAGACTGTGGCCCTCTTCCCCCTGCAGAGAAAGGGGACTGGAATATATATTCATCAACAGTTCCAGCCTGGCGGAGATCGATCAGATTCCTGTGTCACACTGTGCTATTGCCGGAGACTACTATTATTTCCATCCTAGCCCTTTTTAGGGCCTAGTCGTCTACTTATCATGAGTGACATTGATATGGAACCACCATCTCCATCTTATTCGTATAGAGCTTACGAAGAGCGGATGATTTCCAGACCCACCACGCCAATCTCACTACCTCCAGAACCGACCTCCGTCTGCGGTAAACGCAGGGCAGCCATGACTAGACTGAAGAACCAGGAAACCATGATAGATGGGTATCAGAAGTTCCTGACTACTTTCAAACACGAGAAGGACGAGCATGGCGTCCACGAACAGATGAAAGAAAGCCTTAAAGAAACCATCGCAGCAAGAGACCTTTTGGTAAGTGAGCTCAGGACCATGCCCCCCTGCCTCGACCAAAATTGCCCGGACCATACAGAAATTAAATTTAATAAAACTCAAGTAGAAGTAGTTAAACCACCCCAGAAAAAAAAAAAAAAAAAGGAAGAACCTCAAAAAATAACTCGGATGACTTTGTCTTCCCGAGCAAAACCGCCCGACCGACCACCCCAACGCCAGTACTTACGCCCATCGCGGTTAATAATTCCTTCGATGATCTCGAACAAGACTCTGATATCCCTGCTGATAATACAGCAGAAATCTCCACCATCAAACCCCCACAGCCAATTTACTTAAAAATTACTAATAATTATAGAAATCAGCTTGATCAATTAAAAGAGAAATACCCCGATATTAATTCTAAAACCTCTGGCAAATACTTAAAACTCAGCCTCAACTCCCACGAAGACCAAAGAGACTTAGTTAACTTCATGGATCAAGATAAAAAATTTCAATTCTATGTTATTCCCCCTAAAGACAAAAAACCCATCAAAATAGTCATAAAGGGACTGCCAGGATGCACCAAGCCAGATGAAATTATTGCCGACCTTGAACACCAAGGTTACAGCGATTGTAGCTGTAACCAATTAATCTCAAAGCGTACAAAACTCCCTCTCCCCTTTTTTCTAGTTACATTGTCAAGGAATAAAGAAAATCTCACTATTTTTGACCTAAAGCATGTTGGTCACATGCAGGTAAAGATCGAAGGATATTCAGCAAAAGGAACCACCCAGTGCTTTAATTGCAATGATTTTTTTTCACACAGCTGCAAACTGCCACATGACCCCAAGATGCTTGAAATGCGGGAAAGCTCATTTAACTAGAGATTGCGAAATCAAAGAACGTCAAGAAAACCCCTATTGCATAAATTGTGAAACGTACGGGCATACTGCCTGTTATACAAAATGCCCTAAATTCCCTAAACCCAGACTAGGCAACCCCATCGTTAATAGAAGTAAAAAAGTATTTACCAGCAACAATGTTGTGGAAGGAATTTCCTTCGCCAACATGGTTTCCGGAAAAAACAAAAACACTGACCCCCAACCCGCTAATACTAATAGATCTAATCCTGAAAGACAAAGTCATCCTAGCTCCCCTCCTTCAGATGAAATTAATTCATCTGATTTCCAAGACTTAATTTCATTATGCAAAATAGTATCTAATATTTTCAAACAATACCCTAAACTGAAACAGATTATCCCCGATCTCAAAAAAACCAAAGATTTCAAAAAACAAGCATGTATGCTGTTAGAAGCACTCTGGGATTAAATTTTTAATTTATTCTCAGCTTGACTCTAATAAAATACATGTCTTATTCCCATGATTTAAACTTTTTCTTTCTTCCGGGCACCTTACAATCTCAATTCTTAAATTTAATTGCAACTTGTTTCTAATTTCTACAGACCTGTGTGAGCTCACAAACCATATACGTTAGGGTGAATTTTGGAGCACATAGTCCCGTCGGACTCAAATCTCCTATCCTGGAATAAAGATGACTGTAAAAAATTTACCATTGCCCTTTTTAGAAAAGTATTTAAATAAGATTAAAATTTAGTTTATGAAAAATTTGAAATTTAAAAAAATTTAATGGGAGAAATAATTACAATAAAAGTTATAAGTAATCAAAAAAGCTCTTTTAAGAGTTGAAAATCGTTTTACGAAGCGTCCATTAAGTGGGCGGAGTTACAGTGGCCAATCGGGTTACAGCAAGAACCGAGATCAGAAAGTGCGGGAAAAAATATCAGGAGGTGGGAATATGGGCTGTGGAACGAAAGAGAGCGATTTTATTGGCCGAGCCAGGAGTTCAGATAATGGGGAATAAGTACTTTGCTAGGATAGGCAGCCAATCAGAACACACTGCGATTCAACAGAGTTGGAACGCAGCAAAATTTTGAAAATTGGAAGATGAAGAGAAAAAAGAGGGAAAAAAGTTAAAAATTAATTAAAATCAGGATCGACCAAGATATCTCTTGGTCTACGGATGAAGGGATAAGTTGGATAAGTAGGGATCTCTTGAATAGATGGGTTTTCATGCCCGTCAATATTACTGAAGAAGTTTATAGCTAGTTTTCTTATAGTTTGTCTGATAGTCGGAATGTTAAGAGCTGATCTAATGTCAGCGTTCCTCATGTACCAATGTGCATCGAGGATTTGTCGTAGAATAACGTTTTGGGAAATTTCAATGAGATTGATATTGGTTCTTGCTGCGTGTGCCCAGATTGGTGAAGCATAAGTTAAAAGTGGTTTTAAAATCAGGGTGTAGATAAGCATTTTATTATGTCTATTTAATTTAGACTTTTTGCAGATTAGGGAATAAAGTTGTCGCGTAGCATTTTTAAATTTATTTCTTACGTATGTAATGTGTTGTCTGAACGTGAGGTTTTTATCAATTATAACACCGAGGTATTTAGTGTGTTGAGACCAGGGAATTCTTTGGTTTTGGAGCGTGATTTCAGGGGGTGGACGTCTTTGAGTAAAGAATACTGCTTCAGTTTTCGTAGTATTAAGTGCTATTTTCCACACGGAGAACCAGATCTCAAGGTGAGCCAGGTGTTCATTTATGTTTTGTGTCAGAGTGTTGGGGTTGTAGTGTCTACTTAAAATGGCAGTGTCATCCGCATACATACAAATCATAGTGTTAGTAGTTTTAAGAATATCATTTACGTAGAGGTTAAAAAGTACAGGTCCTAAAATGGACCCTTGTGCGACGCCGGCTTTGGCAGGTCTTACTTGGGAAAAAGTTCTGTTAATTTTGACAGTGAAAGATCTGTCACTGATATAAGATTTTAGGAGAAGAATTAGTGGGGTGGGATTTTATACATTATTAATTTAAAGAGAAGGCCAGTGTGCCAAACTCTGTCGAAAGCTTTCTGAATGTCTAGAAACACTGCAGCTGTATATTGATGTCTGTCAATTCCATCTTTGATATACTCAACTACTCGAAGCAGTTGATGGGTGGTGGAGAGACGAGGACGGAACCCGTGCTGCTCCGGAACAAGGATATTTTCGTTTTCCAAGTAATCATTAAGTCTGGCAGCAATAATTTTCTCTGCCAGTTTGCTAAGAATCGGTAGTAGAGATATCGGTCGATGGGATTCCGCAAGTTTGGGATTTTTCCCTGGTTTCAGGATAGGAATTACAACTGCAGTTTTCCATGCATTCGGAAAGTATCTAAGTTTGAACATATTGTTAATGATATTAGTAATTTTGAAAACTGTTAGAAGGGGAAGGTTTTTAATCATTTTATTAGTAACTCCGTCTCTTCCCGGACTTTTCTTAATTTTAATCTTTTTAATGTAATTAATTACTTCCGAAGGAAGAGCAGGCGGGATAGGGTCAGTATTGTTAGTATGATCAGTAATGTATGTTTCGACAATATTGGAAATGATATGATCTTTTTGTGGATTTTGGATGTTGTTTAATTGAAATTGGCTCTCGAGTGATTTGGCTATAAGATCTGTTTTGTTTGTGTCACTGAGAGCAACGCCGTTTGGGCCATTAAGGGCGGAGATCGGAGTGGCCTTTTTCCTGAATGCTCGAGCGGTTCCCCAGAGGGAGCCGTCTTCGGCATCCAAGGCAGTAAGGTGTTCCTCCCAAAGCTGCTGTCTGTAGAGACCGACCTTTCTTTTAATTTTATTTTGAATCCTGTTTAGTTCAGTTTTGTGAAGCGGGAATCTGGTAAATTGCCATAATTTCCTGGCTCTGTTTCTTTCGCGGAACAGTTGTTTGAGCTCACCCTGCACAAATGGTGGCTCCCTGTGGATCATAGGTTTAGATGCATTACCATGCGCAGTGAGAATCTCACTAGTGAGATCATTGACTTGGGACTCAATCTCTGGGGTAGAGTTGGCCTGTGGAAGGTACAAGTTATCATTGTTTGCAAGATTTTTTGTGAAAAGCTTCCAGTTAGTGTAAAGTTGGGGAGGGGAATTTCAAAGCTGGGTGTTCTTGGGAAATTTAATTTAATTGGATTATGATCAGAGCTTAATTCAGAGATTGAGTCAATGGTACAAGGCCAATTTAGATTTTTCATTAGTGCATAATCAATTATTGTAGCTGAAGCAGTACCGAACCTAGTAGGGGTAGGGGGTGCTATTACATCTATGCCACTATTAACAACGTATCTGTAGAGCCTATTTCCTCTGGCGTCATTAACAGGACAGCCCCAGGAGGTATGCTTTGCATTAAAGTCCCCTACAAGAATGGTCATATTGGTAATATTAAAAATGGTGTCGAGGGCGGCACCGAGGTTTCTAAAATAATCGTTTATCGGTGGGATGTAAGTCGAACCGATAAGAATCGGCTCGTGATCTTTAGGAGTGAGCATCAAAAGCGTCGCCTCTACACCAGTGAACTGGGGCGGGGTGGGGACATGATAGTGGGGAATACAGTTTTTTTTAATAAGAACCGCAGTTCCACTGCCCCTGCCAGGGGCTGGGTGGGTCCTGTCGTTTCTATAGCATCTGTAGTTTGGAATTTTAAATGAATCCTCTGGTCTCAGATGTGTCTCTTGAATTAAAAACAAATCGGGGGCGTGCTTATCAACGAAATCGCGCATCTCAACAATACGCGATTTCACACCGTCAGCATTCCAGGAATAAATAGAGAGCCCAAAGAAACTATACATCATTAACGGTTAGATTATTGAAAGAGGAGCAAACTCCTTTTAGCAGACAATTAAGCTTGTCTGCTGGGTTATTGCAACTATAAGATTTCTTCATTTCAGTGAGAAGTGAAGGAAAAGATCAAAAATTTTTCTTATCTCGAGAATGGCTTGAAGAAAGCCAAACTCGCTTGAGTCATTTTGGATAGCATTTAGTGCTTCCGTGTTTTTACTATTATTTTTATTATTATCATTTGATTCTGACGCCGAGGAGGTTTTCCCGGGTGCTGCCATCTGTTGGCTTTTTTCAGGGTTTAAGGCTTGGGAGTAACTAACTCCGGGGATTACTTGGGAATTATTAAAGTGTCGTTTAACATTTTCGACTTGGGATTTTCCCTTACCTTTTCTAGGCTTGGGAAAGAGCGGGCATTCGGTAGAGGAGGCCATGTGACCTTTAGCATTACAGTTGATACATAGCGGATTTTCAATTTTTTCTTTAATTTGACACGCGCCTGTCCTGTGGTTTTCACCACGCTTCAAACAATGTGTCTTTATACTACAATTTTGGCTCGCGTGATGGAAGAAATTACAGTTGTAGCACTGCGTTATTCTATTGCCTTTTCTAAATGGATCCAGCTTAATCTGCATGTAGAGACAGCTGCGCACTTGATAAATGTCATTGACTTTATCATCGCGAGCAATCTCTATCATGTAGATAGGTAGGGGGGTTTTCGTAACAAATTTTTTAAGTTGAGCTACTTTAAGAATATTAATTCCCTTGGATATTAAATCATTTTTAATATCTTCGGGTTCAATAGTTTCAGGAAGTCCTTTAATGACAAGTTTTAGCGGTCTTGTGGATGGGGGTTCAATAACGTAGTGCTCAAGTTGCTTTTCTTTTAAATAGTTGGTGATATCTCTATGATCATCAGCGCTTTGCGCTTCAATTTTCATATACCCTTTAGTGTGGGTATTAGTAGTGGTCGGGTAATTTCGATGAATTTCCTGTAAAATTAAGTTGTATGAATCAATCATACGCATAAAGATGGGTTTTATTTTATATTTGGGTGGGGAAACGTCCTCGTCGTCTTCGTTTGCAGTGTTGAGTGCTGCAAAAGTATTATTAGTTGGGACTTTCTCTATTTCCTTCGCTGGAGCAGTTTTGGTTGTTTTCGTAGGGAAAACAAAGTCCGCATCAATTTTACTTTTATTTTTATTATTAGCTTTACTATTATTATTTTTATTTTGATTTTGGGTGGCTTTTGCCGTAAACTTAGCCGGTCTAATGACCGGATCAGCGGTTCTTTTTACCGCTTTACTCTTATTGTTATGAAAACAGAGGGCAATTGGGCAAGGTAAATAATCAGTCATCTTCTGGAATCAGCTCACAAACCAACTGGATTTCGCCTCCTTCACTGCAGACGACATGCGCCTTCACGTCATTGGTCCCTCCTCCTAGTGGCCACACCTCCTCTCCACCCAAACCATGCTAACAACGCCATTCACATGTTAGCCCAGATCAGGGACGGAGGAATCTGACAAGATTCCAGTTCCCTTATGAATCATAAGATTCATAAGAGAGCCTGGCGGATGCCAAGCTTCTACTTCAGTGAGACACCGAGTAGTTCAGACGTGCGAGTCTGAGCTCCCTATTTTATGATCACTACTTAGTCAGAGAGAGCACGTAAAGTCCTTTGTAGCCCTTTTCAGGGCTTTTATATCAAGGGGGTTGCCTCTAACGATACGATAGTTTTGACGATCCGTTTTTTAAGAGAAATGACCGACCATGCGAACGGGAATTCCTCCCGTGACCCTGATGCTGTCACACGCCCGGAGAAGATAGACTCTCTCCCGCCAAACGTGCATTGCGCACGCATACGAACTTTACAAAAACTAATCAGATATGCTGAAACACGCATCCGCTACCAGCAAGAACTGATAGACATCGAGACTTTCGACCAGAGAGATACCGATGCTGCGCAACTACAATCATATATCCATGCCAAAGGGGCAACGGAGCTTGACTACAACATGAAATTGGGTGAGTTGAAGCTTCTCTTTCCTTGCCCAGTCAAAAACTGCAATCATAACACTACAAACGGGCTTAATGCTACCCGTCTTAGGAAAAGAGTGGCAGAATCCTGCATTCGCCCCGCTACTTTTAACCCCATCACTAAGGAGACTAACTCCAACTCAAAAAAGCCTAAAACTAATGATAAAAATACCAGCAATAATACCACAGAGGTAATCACTCAAAAAGAGCTGCCCGAAAATACCATTCCGGTAAATAACCCCTTCTCGGTCCTCACAATCGACGACAACGATATGGAAGTCGCCGGCTCAGTAGAAAACAGAGACATCGCCCAACCCAAAGTAAAGCCCATTATGCTTAAATTCAAAAAGAATTTTAATCTAATCCTGCAACACCTAAACCGCAAATACCCGGATTCAATAAACAAGCTCACCGGCGAATACATTAAAATCACCGCCGCTAATATTGATCAGCACGGTGAAATCACCAACGAACTAAAAGAGAAAGGAGAGGAGTTCTATGCAGTTCCCAACCCCGGAGATAGACCCCTAAAAATGGTCCTGAAAGGCCTCCCCTCAAACACTGATATCGATGATATCAAGTACGACCTGGCAAACCAAGGTCTGCCCGTCATGAAAGTTGCGCAGCTGACGCAACGTAAATCAAAATTCCCCCTTCCCCTCTTCCTCGTCGAAGTTAGGAAAAACGTTCCGGACAGTCGGGACATACGCGATATTAGCACTTGCTGCTATACGTCCATTACTTGGGATTCGTTCCGCAGAAGGCCAGGCCCATCGCAGTGCTACAACTGCAACTACTTCCATCATAGTTCGCTTAATTGCTCTATTAAAACCAGATGTCTGAAGTGCGGCCAGGAACATCGGACAAGCGACTGTCCGATCACAGAAAAAATTGAAAACCCTAAATGCATAAATTGCAACGCCACAGGTCATATGGCAAACTGGAGCCAATGCCCCAAATTCCCCAAAACCAAGCCCAAAAAGGGTGACGCTCAAAACGATAGAAATAAAAATAACATCAACGAAAATAGGCCCACCTTTGACTCAAATAAAACCACCCCAACCATCAGCTACGCAAATGCTGCCAAAAGTGAACAACAGATGGCAGCACGAAAACCTGTTTCTGAGCCGGCGACGAACTCCTCTGAGTCCAACACTGAGCCTAACATTCAAAAACTCCGCCCCTTGCTCGGATATCTTCTAGCAATCCGCGAGTTCGAAACTTCTTCGGAAAACACCCCGAACTTATAACCATTGGGAAAGCCTTGAGAAACGCCTCTTCTGAGGAAGAAAAAATGGATATCTTTTACGAGGCAATGGCCTCAACCTCTAACAACCAATCATGAACTTAGGCCGCTTTGGACTCAGAATCGCCTCCTGGAACGCCAATGGCGTTTCATCCCGTAAACTAGAACTAATTAACTTTATAAATAAGCACTCCCTTGATTTAATCCTCATACAAGAAACACATCTGAGACCAGGTGTAAATTTTAAAATCCCTAACTTTACAACTTACAGAAACGACAGATCCCAACCACATACTCATGCATCCGGTGGTACTGCTATCCTAGTCAAATCCTCTCTCAAACACCATCTCATTCCAACACCGCAGCTCGGAGTGGTGGAAGCAACCTCGGTTGTTCTTACACCCCCGAACGACGACCCACTACTTTTAGCCTCAATTTACATTCCACCAACCACCAACCCAGCCACAGCTATCAGCGACCTGGAAGTGATTTTTTCCCTAGGACACTCCTCCATCCTGTGCGGAGACTACAATGCCCACCACACAGACTGGGGCTGTATTTCTAATAATCAAAGAGGCCTTCTCTTAAGAAATTTCACAGACGACACGGACACTGATATACTAGCCCCGCCTACACCAACACGTTTTGGCTATAACTCCGCCTCCACAATAGACTTCGCTCTGACGAGACATTTCCACTGGAGAACCAGTATAAATTCCGTCTCAGAGCTCAGCTCCGATCATAACCCCATCATCCTAAACTTCAAAACTTCTATTAAATTTGATTTCCCAACCCGTACAGTCACTACGGACTGGAACCTTTTTAGACACACCCTCAAAACTAATACACCATTCCAACCAATCACAGCACACTCGAGAGAGGAAATCGAGAAGCTTACCGCCGACATCACCTCCAACATATTACACGCATACGATCTCTCATCCAAACCTATCCAAAACAAAAACAAAACATATATCGACAGTGATCTTAAATCACTCTTCAAACAAAGAAATCGAGCCAGGAAAACCTGGCAATTCACGAGAGATCCCAACGACAAAACCATCCTAAACAGACTTCAAAATAAAATACACAGGAAAGTAAACGCTCTAACACAAAAACAATGGGAGGACAAACTCACTTCTCTAGATCCCGAGGACGGTTCCCTTTGGAACATGGCCAAAGGATTTAGAAAGAAGAGATCCCCCATCTCGGCCCTGACAGGCCCCACCGGAATTGCTTACACAGACACTCAAAAGCCGAGACACTAGCAAATGCGCTAGAAGATCAATTTCAACTCAACAATATTCAAAATCCTGATACAGACAATCAACACATGAGGCTTGTTGATAGGTTCTTTATCAACGACAATAACTTTGACGACATCCCCATTAGCACTAAACCCTCTGAACTTCTACAATATATTAAAAAATTAAAAATTAAAAAAGCCCCTGGCAGAGACAAAATAACTAACAAAATGGTTCTAAACTTTCCCACATCTGTCATCTTTCAACTCACTAACCTCATTAACAAGATCCTGCACTCTGGTCACTTCCCACAAGCATGGAAAACAGCCACAGTCATACCGATCCTCAAACCCGGTAAAGACCCCACGTTGGCGACATCCCATCGCCCTATATCACTCCCTACCTGTCCTCAGCAAACTCGCTGAGAGAATAATCCTAAACAGGCTCAATGACCACCTACAGCAAAACGACATCCTCATACCCCAACAGCACGGTTTCCGTGCCAATCTTTCCACATCGCACCAACTTCTGCGTATGGTTGAATATGTCAAAACCGGATTTGCGGAAAACAAGTCAACTGGGGCTGTTTTCCTCGATATACAGAAAGCTTTCGATAGAGTCTGGCACTATGGCCTACTCTATAAACTCATCCGTACTAACACCCCCTACTTAATTAAAATAATCAAATCCTTCCTAGAAAATAGGAACTTCTCGGTCCTTGTCAACCACTCATACTCTCCTCTCAAAAACATTTCTGCCGGCGTGCCACAAGGCGCGTTACTCTCTCCAACTCTATTTAACATCTACGTCAATGATATCCCTAGAACAAGCTTCTCGACTATCTGCCTTTACGCGGACGACACGGCAATTCTGGTGCAAAACGCAAACCTACAAATACTAGCACATCAACTACACAAACACTTGGCGAGACTGGAACACTGGCTCTCCACCTGGAAAATCGCACTGAATGTCGAAAAACGGAGGCAGTCTTCTTTTCTCGCAACATTAAGAAAAAACCACCTAACATATACATCCAAAACAAACACATCCCCTGGTCTCAAAGCACCAAATACCTGGGTGTTATCCTAGATAAAAGACTCACTTTCCGACAACACCTTATACAACTTAGAAAAACTTTCAGAATTTCCGTGGCTAAAATCTACCCCCTAATTTCCCGAATTCCTTTTTATCTCTCAGAAACAAATTGCTTATTTATATGCAAATTTTAAGACCCACCCTGATTTACGCCTGCCCAATCTGGGGTCATGCAGCCCACTCCAACATTAAGCAAATAGAAATCGCCCAAAACTTAATCCTACGAACCATCACCAAAGCAGACTGGTACATACGAAATGCGGACATCAGATCTGCTCTGAATATTAAAACTCTAAAAGAAGTAATCAAGAAAATAGCAACCAAATTCTTCAACAATATAGACGCCCATGACAATAGAGCAATTCTCCGTATAGAAAAATACCCAATTAATCCCCTCTTTAATCGCCCAAGAAATATTCTTGCAAATTCATAACTTCAAAAAAAAAAAAAAAAACTTTTCAATCTTCCCTACCATCCTCTTCTGGCAGACTTTCTCTCCTCCAATAGGAGCAGAGCGAGCTGACCAATCCCGACCGCTGCTCTCATAGCAGTTTTTCACTCCAAAGTCTCGCACGTTCGTTGCACGTTTTTGTTGGAGTGCTTAGTCCTTCCGGACTCTAACCTCCTGTCCTGGAATATATAGTTGATGGATTAATAGGAGAACCTGCTTCCCGCAGGGAAGCTCAATCTCCAATCATGATTTTACTGGATGAGTTGCATGAGTTCAGCTTTCACTTAGCCCTTTGCTGCTTTATTATAAAAATATTGTATTTAAAATTAAAGTGCTAACATGAAAAAAGTTAGTAATTTACTTTTGTGTAGGAAAAAATGAGAATTTAAGTGTGTTGTGATTGAGTAAGTGCATTTGTGTTGTTTTGTTATGTGTTATTGACTAATTAATATAAGCCTTGTCCACTATAGCGGACTTAAAGAAAATGGAGGTCGGAGAAACTTTCGGCACAGGGTTACCCGCACCGTCGGAAGGACCGCCTCGTCTGAGATTCGCCCAAAAAGAGCGGGTATTTGACTGCATTAGCTTGAGGATGTGTGGTCCAATCAGGGGACAGCCTATGGTGGCTCTTAAGGAGTGGGTGTGTCAATAGGAATTGAGTTTGGGTGCCGAGGCGATCCCAGAGCTCGCTTCGCTATTGGCCGGCTTACTCTGTTCCTATTGGTCGAGAGTAAGTTAGTAGAAGTTTTGAGATTTTAACGGAAGAATTTTACGAATGAAAGAGATTAAATTAAAATATTGCGAGGTTATTAGGCTATTCGTTCCGGGACGGAAACGCTCCGCGTTCCAGATTAAATCATCCACAGTTTCATCCAGGTCTATTAAAAGAAGGATTAATATCATATTTTTCAATCCGAGCAATTGCTCGGTTAGTATGATTGTCAATATTATTAAAAAAATTTAGTAGCTATTTTTTTGAAGAAACATTTTAGAGTTTTAAGTTTGATTGCTAATCTGATATCATCATTCCTAACATACCACGGAGAATCCGTGATAATTTTAATAATTTTGTTTTGAGCTGATTCCAGCATCTTGATGTTAGAATAGGCTGCGTGGCCCCAGATTGGACTTGCATATTGTAGGATTGGTCTGAGAACGAGTTTATAAATAAGCATTTTATTTCTTAAAGATAAACATGATTTCCGTGCAATTAAGGGGAAAACTTTAGCGACGGAAATATTGAAATTTCTACGTATATGTATAATGTGTTGTTTAAAAGTGAGTCTTTTATCTAGGATTACTCCTAGGTATTTGGTGCTTTTGGACCAGGGTACGTGCGTGTTGTGTAGATATAATTTCGGTGGTTCTTTTTTGATGTGGTGAGAGAAGAAGACGGCCTCTGTTTTTGCTACATTTAGAGCAATTTTCCAAGTAGAGAACCAGTCTTCTAGTTTGGCTATATGTTTGTGTAAGAAGTGAGTAACGAGTTGTAATTCGTTACTTTGTGCCAGGATCGCCGTGTCGTCGGCAAACATGCAAATCGTGGATTGGCTGGTTCTAGGGATGTCATTTACATAAATATTAAATAATATTGGCGAGATGGAACTGCCCTGGGGCGTTCCAGCGTTAATTTTCCTATTAGTTGAATGTATATTATTTACTTTGACCGCGAAGGATCTGTTAGTAAGGAAGGAAGAAATTAATTTAATTAAGTGGGGAGGGGTGTTAATTTTGATTAATTTGTAGAGTAGCCCCACATGCCATACTCTATCAAACGCTTTCTGAATATCTAGGAAAACAGCTCCGGTTGATTTCCGGTCGCGAAATCCTGTCTTAACGTACTCCACTACCCGCAGAAGCTGGTGTGATGTGGAGAGTCCGGCTCGGAAGCCGTGTTGTTGGGGAATTAGAATGTCGTTATCGTTGAGATGTTGACAAAGTCTTTTTTGAATAATTTTCTCAGTAATTTTACTGAGAACAGGTAGTAATGAAATGGGGCGGAAACTATCTGGGAGAGTAGGGTCTTTCCCAGGTTTTAGGATCGGAATAACCGAAGCTGTTTTCCACATTTTTGGGAAGTATCCCACTGTAAGAATATTATTTATGATGTTAGTTAGTTGGAAGACGACCGATCTATTGAAATGTTTGCACATTTTGTTAGTGATGCCCTCTCGGCCTGGGGCTTTTTTAATTTTAAAGTTTTTAATTATTTGGACTATTTCAGAGGGTTTAGTATTAGAAGGTAAATCGTCGAAGTTATTTTCGTTATTGAAGAACCTAGTAACCAGCCTTATGTGATTGTTGTCTTGAGTTGGGTTTGTGATGTTGTTAAGCTGAAATTGACTTTCTAGCGAGTTCGCTAGGGTTTCAGCTTTTTCCTCGTCTGTGTAGGCGATCCCGGTGTTGCCTTTAAGGGCTGAGATGGGGGATCTCTTCTTCTTAAAGCCTTTGGTCATGCTCCACAGGGAACCATCGACCGTGTCTAAAGAAGCGAGTTTGTCCTCCCATTGTTTCTGAGTGACTGCTTGAATTTTCCTTTTGATCTTGTTTTGAATTCTATTAAGTGTTGTTTTGTCCGCGGGATTTCGTGAGTATTGATAAATTTTACGTGCTCTGTTTCTAGTTTTAAAGAGTGTTCTTAATTCGTTATCAATGTAGTAGTTATTATTAGAGTGAATTTGCTTAGATGAATTGTCGTAGGCTGTGAGGATTTGATTTGTGAGAGTGGAGACCTGCTCGTCTATTTCCTCTCCCGAGTGTGCTGTGATTGGTTGAAAAGTGGGTGTGTCGGCTAGATGAAAGCGAAATCGTTCCCAGTTAGTGGAAACGTTTCTTGTGGGAAAATTAAATTGTATAGATGTTTGGAAGTTTAAAATGATTGGATTGTGGTCTGAGCTAAGCTCCGGCGAAGAAACAATATCGGAGACCCAATATAAATTTCTCGTCAGAGCGAAGTCGATTGTAGAGGCGGAGTTATAGCCAAATCGTGTTGGTGTGTTGGGAGCAACGATATCAGTGTCCGTGTTATCTATTAAATTTTTAATCAATTGCCCCCTGGGGTTGTTGTCATTGCAACCCCAGTGTGTATGGTGAGCGTTGTAATCTCCGCATAAAATGGAGGAATGCTCAAGTGCGAAAATTTTCTCCAAGTCGTGAATGCACGCGGAGGGTGAGGTGGTGGGTGGGACGTAGATAGAAGCTATGAGTAATGGGTTTTCTCCCGGCGGGGTGAGAACTACGATCGTAGCTTCGGCCGCCCCGAGAGTCGGTGTTGGAATGTGGTGATATTTGAGAGAGGATTTGACAAGAATTGCAGTGCCTCCTGATGGAATGTTTTGTGTTTGTCTGTCATTTCTGTAGAGCGTGTAGTTGGGTACTCGTATGGATACACCTGGTCTCAAATGCGTTTCTTGGATAAGGATGATATCGAGGGAGTGCTTATTTATAAAATCACGTAATTCGATGATACGTGATCTGACACCGTTCGCATTCCATGCAGCGATTCTAAGTCCGAAGCGACTAAAAATCATTATGGGGTATTAAGCTTTTTGCCTTCAGAGGCCAATACCCCGAAAAAGATGTCGAGGCGATCTTCACTTGTTTTCGCATTTTTGAAGGCCTTTCCTGCATCTAAGATGCCCGGAAAGTCCTGGAAAAATTTGCGAAATTCGGCCATTGCCGAGATAAATCCTTGGGGAGAGGTGTTTTCCTCCTTTTTATTCGAATCGGACTTAGAACTGCTGTTCTTCGCCGGCTCGCTTTTCTCGATAGGTGCTGCCATCTGCTGGTTGTTGGAAGCGGCATTTGCGTATGACAGGTTCGCATTTGCCTTTTTTGAGGTGAAGGTTTTTTGGGCGACCTTATTCCTATTTTCGGTCGCCGCTCCTTTTTTTGTTTTTATCTTTGGGAAGGCCGGGCAGCTACGCCAGTTTGCCGTGTGGCCGTCAGCGTCACAATTGATACAATGGGGGGTATCCAGGCGTTCTTTAATTGGACACTCCCCTGTTCGATGCTCTTTCGAGCATTTCAGGCATCTGGGCTTGATAAAACAATTCACAGAACTGTGATTGAATAAATTGCAGTTATAACACTGCGTAGCTCCAGGCCTTTTCCTGAACGTATCAAGTACAATTGACATATAGCAGCATTTGCTAACATCGTATATGTCAGTTGCTCCTTCGACGTGTTTCCTTACTTCCACTAAAAAGATGGGAAGAGGGAATTTCGATTTTCGCTGCGTGAGCTGCGAAACTTTCATTACTGGGACTCCTTGTTCCAGTAAGTCAGCCTTTATATCAGCCGTAGCTGTTGATTTGGGGAGACCCTTGATTACTACTTTGAGTGGTCTATCGGCGAGGGCGGGGACAACATAAAATTCTTCCCCTTTCGACTTCAACAGGGTTGTAATTTCCCTGTGTTCGTCTGTCGTGGAGGCCATTATTTTGATGTATTTCCCCGTCAACTTATTAGTTGAATTGGGGTACATCTTATTGAGGCCCTTTAGTACCATATTATAATTATCCTTGTACTTTAACATAATCGGTTTGATTTTAGGTGGGACGGTTACGTCCTCGTCTAAGTTTTCCTCTCCATTGCCCGCGGTTTCCGAAACATCTTCCACCATTGGGCTTTCATCCTGGGGGTCGGCAGCATCATCGAGAACGAGACTGGCGAATGAATTATTGGTGGGGATGATAGGATCCACCACTGTTTTTTGATCCTGCTTCTTCTTTTTCGCAGGGTTTTTTGCGATTTTTTCATTCTTATTATTGTTATTATTTTTAAGTTTTGAACCTTGGGATTTTTCCCAAGTACTAGTGTTGCCGGGAGAATTGGGGATTCTGCCGGTCTTTTGTGATTGTTGCGTGACGGGTTAGGCCCGTTCGCCTTTGCGTGGTTGCAGCTCTTAGCAGGGCAAGGAAAGAGAATTCTCAACTCACCCATAGTAGTTGCAAACTCCAGCTCAGTGGTGGCTTTCTCCTTTATCAGGGCTGCTAACTGGTCAGCATCCACCGTATCCTTGTCGAACGTTTCAATCTCGACTAAGTCCTGGAGATATTTAATTTCTCCTTTCTTTGATTTTGGAAAGTTTTCCAAAGTTTTAATCTGCGCACAGTGTGCGGCAGCGGATGATATCTCAGTTGCGTGGGCGGCTGGGTTCTCCATGCCTGGCTTCTTAACTTCAACTACTCTCGGAGCGCTCTTATCCTCGTGACCGCTCATGGCTGTGTCTCGAGGCAGAATGATTAAAGGTATAAAAAAGGTTGATTATGTCCTGGAATGTAAGTGACTGTAACAATTTACCAATGCCCATTTTAAAAAAGATTATTAATATATATTTAGAATTAAAAATTGTGTATGACTTTTAAATTAAAATTGTACAAGAAAAATAAGACAAATAGCTCTTTTAAGAGCTAGTAAATCTGAGCCAATGAGAGCCCAAAGTGGGCGGAGCAGAGTTGGCCAATCGGGTTGCAGCGAAGAACCATGATCAGAAAAGTGCGGGAAAAAATATCATGAGATGGAAGAATGAACAGTGAGTAAAAGGGAGCATTCTATTGGCCGAGCCAAAAGTTCAGCTAATTTGGAATAAGTAGTTACAGAAAAGTGGAACCAATCAGACCTCGTCAGGCAGATTAGGATAGAAATCAATGAACACAAAAACAGGACCTGGAAAAATTTTCTTTCCACGTTAAATGTTGAGGACAATTCTCTTTATCAATTGCATAAGAGAATCACTAAAAGCATACAGTCATTCCACCTCTCCATGGTCCGAGTGGTATGGCCTATTCTGATTTCGAAAAAGCGGAGGCTTTTAAAGACACCCTCGAAGTCACTTTTCAGGAAAATTCAGAACCCTACAGTGACGATAAGATTGAAGAAGTCGAAAACTTAGTTAATAACTATTTCGATGACTTCATTACTTACACCTCCCCTCACTTCTCCCTTAGAAGTCCGAGGCATCATTAAAAAACTACCTAATAGGAAGTCCCCTGGTCCCGATCAAATTCCTAACATTGCTTTTAAATATCTTCCTATTAATGCTATTACTCATTTAACAAAAATTTTCAACAGATGCCTCATAAATAGTCACTTTCCTACACAGTGGAAAATAGCTAATGTAGTCATGTTGCCAAAAAGTAGGGCAAGATCATAAATTTACACACACAAGGTTTTAGGCCCATCAGTTTACTCAATTGCACTGCTAAGATATTCGAACGAATCATTTTACACAGGATTAAACAGCACTGCAAAGCCATAGATTGCATTCCCCGGAACAATGCGGGTTCCGGGAGGGCCATTCAACGTCACACCAGTTAATACGAGTAACAAATATCATTAATGAAGGCTTCGCAAGCAAACTATACACCGTCGGTGTCTTTTTGGATGTAAAAGGGCATTCGATAAGATGTGGCATGATGGTCTCACCTACAAAATGATCCAACTCAAATTCCCTGCATATCTAGTCAAAATTATACACAATTATTTACACAACAGAACCTTTCGGGTTCGTGTAAATAACACTTTCTCTGAAACGGGTTTTTGTCGCAGTGGTACCCCGCAGGGTTCGGTACTATCCCCGTACTTATACAACATTTTTCACACACGATTTTCCAAATCACTCCACCGTCAGTACTTGTTTTATTTGCAGACGATTCTGCGGCGCTCACTCAGGGTGTCAACTCAAATACACCATTAAAACAATGCAAAAATATCTAGACACACTCGAGGAATGGTTAACAGACTGGAGAATAGCAATAAATGTCGAAAAATCACAAGCCATTGTATTCAGAAAATGGGGAGTCATCGACCCCCATCTGACTTGACACTTTTCGAAAACAACATTCAATGGGTCCCTGTTGTTCGTTACTTGGGCTTACATCTCGATAGTCGTCTAACATACAAAAAACATATTGACTATCTTTCAGATAAATTCTGGGGTAGGGATTGCGTTAGCTATCTCTCTTATTGGGAGGAGCTCACCACTATCCTTAGAAAACAAAGTAATCTTATACAAGCAAACTTTGCGCCCAATTCTAACGTATGGCAGTTCAATTTGGGCTGCCGCAGCACCGACCCACATTAAACGCATTCAAGTCATTCAAAATAAAATATTACGCATCATCACTAACGCACCTTGGTACGTTAGGAATGACGTAATACATCACGACCTATATGGAGCCGATTGATAACTACATCACTAGAGTCTCTGGGAATATTTTTACCACTATTCAAAACCACGAAAACCCAATTATTAGAGCACAAACACTCTTCACTTCTCCTCACAATAAATTAAATTTTGCATACAAAACGACAAAGTGGCTTTTGCCTTTAAAACCGCCGTAAACACAACAGTTATACTTAATTCAAACACCTCACTACATTCAAACGCCTTTGCATTTTTTTCTTTCGAAACTTGGGTTCAATTGAAAAGCGAATCGTCGTTTTCGCCTTTTGGTTCTTCAGTGTACATGTACAGTTCGTTGCCCTCGGGCCACATTCCTTCCTGCGCTCTCTCAGTCATCGCTTCGTGACGTCACTTGTTTTTCGTTCCGTTGCGTTCCTCTTTCGACTTTTGACCCCTCCGGGGGCATTTGCTCTGATATCGGTTTGTTCTTTTCCACCCTCTCTCCGGGATTCTGGAGGCAAAAGCGCTTAGTTTTTCGCTGTCGCCCGCTTCATCTAATTTTCGATTCGATTCGAACCAATCAGACAAACGGACTGCTTAGACGTAGAGTAGAGCTACGAATTTTTATAGAAGCACTCTCCCGATATTTTTCTCATACAGGAAACTCATCATCTGAGACCTTCGCACACTTTTACAATAGCAAATTACACTTGCTACAGAAATGATAGGATCACTAACGCAACGGCCGCCGGCGGGGAACTCTTATTCTTATCAAAATCTCTTAAACATTACTGTCTCCCCACCCCACCTATGCAAGCTATTGAAGCGACTAACATTATTCTAACTCCCCTCGACCATGACCCCGTTTCTATTGTCTCTGTTTACATTCCCCCTTCCTCTGACGATAACTTATTTACAATAGATTTAGAATATTTTCTCCAAACGAGTAGTCATTGTGTCGTCTTCGGCGATTTCAATGCTACTCATAGCGCTTGGAATTGCAATGTAAACTCAAACAGAGGCAAGCATCTTTTAATTTTGCCAATATCTTAAATCTGCACATAGCTTTTCCTGACTCTCCCACAAGATTTGGCCATAACTCAGCTAATACAATAGACTTTGCTTTAATCAAAAACTTTTACTACCCTTATACTATTAAATCTATTAATGATCTATATTCTGACCACAACCCTGTTTTCCTAAATTTCGATTTTAAACTTAAAGTGGAATCCTCAAATCCTAGAGCAATTACCACCAACTGGAAGGATTTTAGAATTAATTTAAATAATAACTTCTCTCTTTTTAACTACTATCCGAATAATATTAATAATACCAACGATCTTGAAACCAAAATTACAGAGTTCACTGAAGCGGTCGTCGCTACCCATAGCCACGCCTCCCAGCCAATAGTGAACGCTCACCGAAGCTACACTCCAAATCACATTAATCAACTTATTAAGCATAAAAACAACCTACGTAAACGATATCAGCAGACTTTAAATCCTTTTTATAAAACTTTATGCAATAGAGCTCAAGCCAACCTCAAAAAAGAACTTAAAATATATAGTAATGATACTTGGAATGCTAGACTAGAAGCTCTAAATACAACTGACAATAGCCTCTGGGAGGCACAGCGGTTCTTAAAAATAAAAGATCTCAAATTCCTACGTTGAACTGTGCTACTGGTATGGCCGTCACTGATCCGCAGAAGGCTAACCTCCTTGCTAATACGATTAAAAATAACTTCATTGAAAATAACCGCATGCAGGACAACTACGATCAGGATGACGAGGTTGTCACCTCTGCTGTGAATACCTTTTTCTCTCTTCCCCCTTCTACTCAAATTGAACCTGTCATGCCTGATGAAATTATTAACTTCATTAAAAATACTAGCTCTAAAAAGGCCCCCGGTAAAGATACTATCACAAATAAAATGCTAAAAAATTTTCCTATCAAATTAATCCTCATACTAACTATTCTTGTCAATAAAATTCTTAAATTTCATCACTTTCCTAGTAACTGGAAAGAAGCTATCATTTTCCCTATTATTAAACCTGGTACAAATAAAAAATCTTCCTAATTCATATAGACCTATTTCTCTCCTTTCAACTTTAAGTAAATTAACTGAGTACATTATTCTTAATAGACTTAAAAAATTCATTAATGATAATAGCCTAATTAACCCTAATCAATATGGATTTACAAATAAACTATCTACCCTTCATCCTCTTCTCAGACTAACAGAAAGTATTCCGGAAGGTTTCCAAAAAAGAAAGCACGGGAGTGGTCTTTCTGGATATCCAGAAAGCCTTCGACCGTGTTTGGATTTTAGGACTCACTTTCAAACTAATTACTTACGATATTCCTTCTCCCCTCATTCACCTCATCCACTCGTATCTCACTAACAGATCCTTTCGGATCAGAGTAAATGAATCATTATCTAACTCTCATTCCATCTCTGCAGGGTGTCCTCAGGGCTCATTGCTCGGGCCCCTGTTGTTCAATCTCTATATAAATGACATTCCCAGCTACTCACTAACAAATATTAGTCTCTATGCGGATGATACGGCCATTAATGCCACGTACAAAAACTTAAAGACTGTTACCTTTGCCATTAACAAACACCTCAAGCTGCTAGAAAATTATTACGACAGATGGAAAATTAGTATCAATGTAGAAAATCTTGTGCCGTCATCTTTACCAAAAAGCGCACCATTCCTCCCCCTCTCATAATGTTCAATAAACAAATTCCCTGGTCTCAGAATACCAAATATCTTGGCGTTATTTTTGACTCGCACTTAACTTGGAAACAACACATATTACACGTTCGCGATAAGTTCCGAAAAACAATGTTTAAATTTTTTCCCCTAATTTCCCGGAACTCACATTTAAGTAGAGATAACAAAGTGCTTCTTTATACAGCCGTTATGCGTCCAATACTCGCTTATGCCTGTCCAGTATGGGGTTATGCTGCTAAAACCAATATTAATATTTTAAATACTCTGCAGAATTCATATATTAGAATGATTGTAAATGCCTGCCGCTACATGAAAAATGATCGCATAAATAAAGCTCTTAAAATCACTAGTTTTAAAGCACATATTCAAAAATTAGCTATAAATTTTTTCGATAATTTGCCAAATACTAATAATGTAAATATGTTAAATCTAAACGATTACAACTGTAACGATAATACTAAAGGCCAAGAAGAATCCTTTTGGATTCTTACAATCCGCCTTAGCTTTTTTATCCCTGCAATAATTTTTTAATTATTGCACCTAGTAAATTTTTAAAATTTTTTATTATTTTTCTTTCAATATTTATTTAATCTCCACACCCAACTGGACAAGTATATATTTTTAACTTATACCCCCATGGGCAGCCAGCCTGAGGCTAAATTCACTTCTACCTCCAATTCACTGAGAGAGCAGTCCTAAGCTCTCAGCACCGTATAAAACTTAACTCCAAGTAGTCATCTCTAAGCCCCTCCTCCCGGATTCCATCACCACAGCCAAATCGCGACGACATGTCACATCCAGACATCAGACTGTCCAGGTACCCAAAAAAACCATCCACGAAGTTTTAATCTTTTTCAAGTCCAATATGCAAGCATCACAGACATCATGATATGGGATTGAGGACTGTTTAAAACAAAAAATAGCTACAAAATTTTTCAATAACATAGATAATCATTAAATTAGATGGAAACGGGCGACGGCGCGCAGCGCGCCTATACCCAGAATGAAGGGCGAAAATAGCAGAAACCGAATGAGAGAAAATGTATCTAATCAAGAGAACTCCCCGGCAGAACGGGGAGGGAGGACGTGCCCCGAAACACGACCGCTCTATCGAAGCAGAGCGCCGGCGGGGAAGGGAAGAACGCAGGAAGGCAGTCGGGACGGCTGAAAGCAGTAAAACAAGGCAGTGACCAAGCACGTCAAGAACCCAGTATCAAAGATGCAGTGCAGGGCAGCGAAGGAAATGTTGTTAACAGAGTGTGAAAAACGTGTTTTTGTCGTATTTTGTGTTTGTGCGGTCACTCGCGTGACAAGTGTAGATCGGAATGCTAATAGCGCCCGGAAAGGACGAAAAGCGTTTCTGTGTACCCGAATAAGTCGGGATCGATAAGAGTACAAATAATAAAATATTTACTGAATAAATTAAAAATATTAGCATTCCAGCTAAAAACCTGAGAGAATGAATTAAACTAAAACAGATGAATTTTAATTTAGAGTTTAGATTGTAGTAAGGACAGCATTTCTCCCCACTGAGACATCATCTGGGCCATTTTGTCATCACTTCTTTGGCATCCAGTGAATTGTTTGATGAACCTTTAACAACCTCCGCAAAGGAAGGTTTCGAGTTATTTGTATTTTGCTTGCGCGCAGCCGCACGCTCTTTCCAGACGTTTTTCGCCGCTTTTGATTTTGTTGTTTTGGTGTTGATTGGGTTTTTGGGGCAACCCGAGAAGTTTGCAGGGTGCGGTCCGCTGCAATTGGCACACTTAGCCGGGGCCTTGGCTGACTTGGTGCATTCAGAGGTGAGATGGCCTCCCCCTGAACATTTCAAACACTTCGGTGCTCTTTCCTGTCTTGGTAGACTTCACACGCAGTTTTCTGCCCTAGACTGCGACCCTTTCTCAAAGTCATACCCCAAGCTGGATTTTCTTTATCCAACCTCCATCGAGCTAGCGATTTGGATTTTGGTCATTTATTTGCCTGGTTCCTGTTCTAAGGACAATTGTGGTCCTTTTTCGAGGGTTATTTTAGTTAGTTTTCCGGGGTTTTTTTCGGAGTTTGCGGTGACACGCGGTATGTGTTAGGCTTAGCGCCAACACTGTTCCTTGCATAGGTGAACGTGTTCACGTTCACTATTTCATTTCTTTCAGCTCATACTTTGGATTACCATGGATGAGACCGCAACCAGGTCAGATGTAGCGTCGACAAAGGTAAGTGACATGTTCACTACTGATCCCTTTTGTTTTGATGCAGTTAGAGCCAATGCTAAATTAGATAATTGTAGTACATGCGCGGAATGTGAAGATTTGTGCGATGCTCTTGAAGACATCCTCGACGCACTTCACAAACCCGACAACAACACGCCTGAGAGACTTAGGGTCATCAACGAAGTCCAATGGATAGCATTAAAATGCTCCCGCAAATCCACGAAACTCCAATGTCAGGAGTTCAAGGATTACATTAAAGAGATTGAGCGTCTCAATACAGTTAAAGTCCCCACTGCTACCGCCGCTTCTAAAACGGCGAAGCGTAGGAAAAACAAGCGAGCGACTGGTTCTCCTACCCCAGGCAACGTAGGGAAAAAGAAATGCTCCCACCCAACACCCCTTCCCCTCCTGTCGAAGGCGAAACGCTTTCGATGGAGGGAAGATATTTCATCCGATGACAGCTCGGAAGAAACAGAAATGACGAAGGACGTTTCTCCCGCTGGAAGGACGTTTCTCCCGCTAACGGTAACGCTCCTTCTAGCAAGGATTACGATAGTGACTCATTTACTGAGGTCACGAGGAAAAAACGCATTGCCTCCATCGTTATCGATGCAGGAAAAATGCAACCGGGCTGTTAGAACAGCTAGGGAAACATGTAGGCGCACCACTTGAGGGGCGATTTGAAAACGGAAAACTTCGCGTTTTCCCTAAGTCCATCGTTGAGCATAGAAAGCTCCAAGCTTACATTTCAGATAATATGATGCGGTCCCACACATTTGAGATGTCACACACTCAACAATTAAAATGCGTGATCAGAGGGTTACCCACCGATTTTGATCATACAGAATTGATGCAGGAACTCCGTGGTTTCGGTTTCGATCCCAACCACATCTCCTTGTTGAAAAACAAGAAGACAAATACAAACATGCCACTTTTTCTGGTAACCCTTCCTAAAAACCCTGATAATCAGGGAATTTTCAATATCACAAACATAGGATTTTTTAGAGTACATGCTGAACCTCTAAACAAATCAAACATGCCTCCTCAGTGCTATAGATGCCAGGAGTTCTATCATCACTCTAGGTTTTGCAATCGTGCACCTAGATGCTTGAAATGTTCAGGAGGCCATCTCACCTCCGATTGCAAAAAGCCAAACAAAGCCCCAGCTAAATGTGCAAACTGCAGTGGACCGCACCCTGCAAATTTCTCAGGATGCCCCAAAAACCCTAAAAACAACACAAACAACAATAAGAAAAAACAACCAATGAAAAACGTCTGGCAGGAGAAACCAGGAGCGCGCGCTCAGAACTCCACACCTCCTCAACAACTGTACTCTGCTGCAGTTAAGAAAAACACGAATCACGACTTTGATGTTTCTCAAGTCATGTCACAAATGATGACACAGTGGGGACAAATGCTGTCCATCATTCAATCTAAAATTTAAAATTAACATTCAATAATAACGCGAACAGTAACTCTCTCAGGTTTTTAGCTGGAATGCTAACGGCTTAAAACGATGTATAGATGAATTTAAAGACACTATCATTGACTACAACCCCGACGTAATCGGGATACAAGAAACACACCTGCGTCCTGCGGACCGAGTTAGCATTCAAACTACACTTGTCACAGAAGTGATCGTACAACACACCGCGGGGGCGGCACTGCCATCTTCGTTAAAAATTCCATTAGGCATCACGCCATCGTCAATACTTCAAACACATTTGAAAATACATCTGTTATTCTACATGTAGGAAACAACACTAAAATCACGGTGGCGTGTATTTACAGACCTCCACACGGCTCCATTAATACTATTGAACTGGACGCAATTCTCAATCACAGCAACAAAGCCTTTCTTTTCGGTGATTTTAATGCGAAACACTCGAGCTGGAACCCAGGCAGGTCTAACACAAATGGTAATATTTTATGCAATTGGGCCGTCGGGTCCGCATTGGATATTATCGCCCCTGACACTCCAACTCATTTCAACGCCTGGCACACTAACAACATTCTTGACATCGGCTTTGCAGCTAACTTGGCTCACACTGATGTTTTCACTATAAATGCCCTTAGCAGTGATCACAATCCAGTGATTTTTGATTTCATAACGAATAACATCTTACCACCGATTCTTAGAACTCTTAAATCTACAAACTGGATTAAGTTTCAAGAGATTCTTTATCACAACATTCCGGGAAATCCCCAAATAGACAATTTGGATACGGCCGTTCAAAATTTCACCCACGTAATTACGAATGCGATCTCTGCTTCCACGTCCACTAGGGTAATTAACACACCTCACCTCCGCCTTCCTGAAAACATACGAGAGCTTATCAGAGCAAAAAATAGATTCAGAAAACTCTGGAACAACACCAGATATCAGCCATACAAACGCGAAGTTAACGCTCTCATTAGACAGATCAGGAAAGAAATCGAAGCACATAAAAACAGGACCTGGAAAGATCTTCTTTTAACTTTAAACCCTCAGGATAATTCCTTGTACAATTTACATAGGAAAATCACTAAAGAGCAACGGTCATTCCCCCTCTCCATGGTCCAGGAGGAATGGCTTATTCTGATTTCGAAAAAGCGGAGGCTTTCAAAGACACACTTGAAGTCACTTTTCAGGAAAATGTTGAACCCTACTGTGACGACAAGATCGAAGAAGTCGAAAATGTAGTTTGTAACTACTTCGACAACTTCACAACACTCACACCTCCCCTCACTTCCCCTATTGAAGTCCGAGGCATTATTAAAAGATTGCAGAACCGCAAAGCTGCGGGTCCCGACCATATTCCAAATATTGCACTTAAATACTTAACTTTAAATGCTATTACACACTTAACAAAAATCTACAATCAATGCCTCATTAAAAATCACTTTCCGACACAGTGGAAGCAAGCAAACGTAGTTATGTTGCCAAAGCCAAATCAGGACCATAAATTTAGTCAAAATTATAGGCCGATCTCTTTATTAAGTACCACTGCTAAGGTTTTCGAAAGAATAATCTTAAAAAGAATTCAAACACACTGCAAAGCCATAGATTGCATTCCCCGGAACAATGCGGGTTCCGGGAGGGCCATTCAACGCTACACCAACTTATACGAGTTACGAATATTATAAACGAAGGGTTCGCTAACAAATTCTACACTGTCGGTGTTTTCTTAGATGTTAAGAGAGCATTCGACAAGATGTGGCATGATGGCCTCACATACAAACTCATCAAACTCAAATTCCCTGGATATTTAATTAAAATTGTTCACAATTATTTACACAACAGGTCCTTTAGGGTCCGTGTAAATAACACACTTTCTACTAATGGACTTATTCAAAGTGGAACCCCCAGGGTAGTTCCCTGTCCCCCAGTTTATACAACATTTACACACACGACTTCCCAGAACACCCCACCGTCAGTACTTGCCTGTTCGCGGATGATTCCGCCATGCTTACGCAAGGTACCCAGCTCAAATACACACTTAAAAACATGCAAAACTTCCTTGACAAGTTACAAGATTGGCTCACATAATGGAGAATTGCAATTAATGTTGACAAGTCTCAAGCAATTATATTCAGAAAATGGGGAGTTATTGATCCCCCTTTTCAACTCACTCTTTTTGAAGACAACATACAGTGGGTCTCGGTAGTTCGTTACTTGGGTCTACACATGGATAGCCGCTTAACTTACAAAAAGCATATCGACTATCTCTCAGAAAAATTCTGGGGGGGAGAATTCATTTAGCTATCTCCCTTGTAGGGAGGAATTCTCCACTTTCCCTTGAAAACAAAGTCATTCTATACAAGCAAGTTCTGCGCCCAATTATAACATACGCTTCTCCTGTCTGGGGAGCAGCGGCTGCCACCCACATGAAAAAAATCCAAGTTATCCAAAACAAAATACTCCGACTCATCACTAACGCGCCTTGGTACGTTAGAAATGATGTTATTCACTACGACCTACACATGGAGCCGATTTCTAGTTACATTACTAAGTTAGCTAGGAATGTTTTCAGATCTATTGAAAATCACGACAATCCAATAATTCGAGCACAAACAATGTTCACTTATCCACATCCTAAATTGAAATACGCCTATGCCACAGCAAAATGGCAGCTACCGCTCAAACCGCCGTAACTCAACAAATACACATTAATTTCAACATCTACAACATCAAATGCTCTACTGCAAATCGAAATAGGGTCAGTTCTGGCTGTCACCTCCCCCTCCATGTACATCTTTTGACGATGGATTTTCTTCCTGGTCCTTCCCTTCATTCATGCCACTACGTCACCAACCTGTTTCTGGGTGTTAACCCAGCTCGTTCGGTTGCCGTAGTAGGCATCTCGTTCATTCCCTCCCTCCTTTTGAGGGGTTGTTGATTTTTTATTATTTCATCATGGATTTCCTTTTCTTCTCATACTAGGTATAAACGCCTTCGGCGTTGGCACCTGAAAATTCTAATTTCCGTTCCAACCAATCAGAGCGCTTCTACGATTCAACAAAGTTGGATCGCAGAGAACGAAAGAGATTGAGAGAGAAATTAAGATAAAGCGAAAAATAAGAGAAATTAATCAAAATCGGGGTTGACCAAGACATCTCTTGGTCTTCTAACAGAAAAGTGGGAGTAATAATTTGGAATATCTTGAATAGATGGGCAGTCATGCGCATCTACTGTATTGAAGAAGTTAGTGGAGATTTTTCGGATAGTCTGTCTAATAGTAGGAATGTTAAAGTTTCTTCTAAGATCGACATTTCTCATATACCAATGGGCATTGAGAATCTGTCGAATAATTAAATTTTGAGCTTTCAAGTAAATTAATATTGGTTCTTGCTGCATGGCCCCAGACTGGTGCGGCATACGTTAAGAGAGGTTTTAAGATCAGAGTGTAGATAAGCAGTTTATTACGTCTACTTAAATTAGACTTGCGACAGATAAGGGAGTAGTACTTATGCGTTACATTTTTAAAGTTAGTTCTAATTTGTGTGATGTGTTGTCGGAAAGTGAGAGTTTTATCAAGATAAACACCAAGATATTTGGTGTGTTGAGACCAGGGGATCCTTTGGTTTTGAAGGGTAATTTCAGGGGTGGGACTCTTTGCGAGAAGAAAACTGCCTCAGTTTTTGTGCTGTTGAGAGCGATTTTCCAAACGGAGAACCAAATCTCAAGGTGAGCAAGGTGTTCATTTATGTTTTCAACGAGAGTGTTGAGGTTTTTATGTCTACTAAGTATAGCTGTGTCATCTGCATACATACAGAGCATAGTATTAGTACTTTTTAGTATATCGTTGACGTAGAGATTGAAAAGAACAGGACCTAGAATTGACCCTTGGGCAACTCCGGCACTGATGGATCTAGTTTGAGAATAAGTACGGTTAATTTTTACAGTGAAACTTCTATTACTGATGTAGGAGTTTAAAAGTAAGATTAGTGGAGTAGGAATGTTATAGTTAATTAGTTTGAAGAGTAGGCCAGTATGCCATACTCTGTCAAATGCTTTCTGAATGTCTAGGAAAACTGCAGCTGTGCACTGACCCATATTATTTCCTTCTTTGATGTACTCAACAACTCTGAGTAATTGATGAGTAGTGGAGAGACGAGGGCGGAACCCGTGCTGCTCCGGTATGAGGATCTTATTAGTTTCTAGAAAGTCATTTAGTCTGGTGGAAATGATTTTTTCCGCCAGTTTGCTTAGGATAGGGAGTAAGGAAATAGGTCGGTGGGATTCCGCTAGCGTGGGATCTTTCCCAGGTTTGAGAATCGGGACCACCACTGCAGTCTTCCAGGCACTCGGGAAGTATCTGAGGTTAAGCATGTTATTAATTATGTTAGTAATTTTGAAAATAGTAATGAGTGGAAGGTGTTTAAGCATTTTGTTAGTAATACCATCTCTCCCAGGACATTTACGTACTTTAATCTTTTTAATGTAGAAAATCACTTCCGAAGGAAGAGCGGGAGGTATTTGTTCAGTATTGTTAGAATTTGCAGTGAAGTATGCATCAACAGTGTTTGTAATGTATTCGTCTTTGTGTGGGTTCTGTATGTCATTTAACTGAAATTGACTCTCTAGCGACTGAGCGATAAGTTCTGTTTTTTGTGTGTGTCGCTGAGAGCAGTACCGGTAGGGCCATTAAGGGCTGAGATCGGGGCGGCCTTCCTTCTGAACGCTTTGGCGGTTCCCCAAAGGGATCCGTCCTCAGTATCCAGAGAGGTAAGGTGTTCCTCCCATACTTGTTGTCTGTAGAGATTAACTTTTCTTTTAATGGTGTTTTGAAGTCTATTTAAAGTAGTTTTATCTTGTGGGTGTCTAGTGAATTGCCAGATTTTTCTGGCTCGGTTCCTCTCCTTGAAGAGGTGTTTTAGCTCACCCTGCACAAATGGGACTTCCGAATGGGTCACTGGCTTAGAGGCATTTCCATGAGCCGTGAGAATCTCGCTAGTGAGTTCTCTAACTTCATTTTCGATTTCGGAGGTGGAGCTTGCCTTGTGAAGATAGAGATTTTCAGTATTTGCTAAATTAAGAGTAAATTTGCTCCAAGTTGTATTTAATTGGGGAGGGTAATTCAAATTTAGAAGTTCGAGGAAAGTGAAGTTTAATCGGGTTATGATCCGAGCTGAGCTCAGGAATAGAGCTGATATTACATGGCCAGTTAAGGTTTTTGATTAAGAGCATAATCAATAATAGAAGCGGAATTTAGTCCAAATCTAGTAGGGGTAGGGGGTGCTAGAACATCAATGCTATTTTTAACAATATAGTTGTACAGTCTATTACCTCTGGTGTCGCTACAGTGGCAACCCCACGAGGTGTGCTTTGCATTAAAATCTCCCACAAGTATAGTTTTATTATTGAAGTTAAAAATGGTGTCGAGGGCGGCACCAAGGTTTCTAAAATAATTATTGATGGGCGGGATGTAAATCGAGCCCACAAGTATAGGATCGTAATCTATGGGGGTGATAGTGATCAGAGTTCCCTCGACACCTGTAAGGAGGGGAGGGGTGGGGACATGATAGTGGGAAATAAAATTTTTAATTAGGATCGCAGTTCCACCTCTGCCGGGGGCTGGGTGGGTCCTGTCATTCCTGTAACAAGTATAATTAGGAATTTTAAAAGAATGCTCTGGTCTCAGATGTGTTTCTTGTATGAGAAAAATATCAGGGGAGTGCTTATCAATGAAATCGCGTATCTCAACAATACGCGATCCCACTCCGTCCGCGTTCAGGAGAAAATTGAGAGTCGAAAAAAGACTTATCCATCATTAACAGTTAGAGATGAGAGGGAGGAGCAAACTCCTTTAAGCAGACAGTTGAGTTTGTCTGCTGGATTTGTGCAGTTAAAGGATTTTTCCATTTCGCTCAAGAGCGATGGGAAAAGATTAAAAATAGCTTGCATTTCTAAAATAGCTTGGAGAAAACCAAACTCATTTGTTCCATTTTGATTATTATTAACTGTTACTTTTTACTATTTTTTATTTTTATCATTATTATTGGTTTGATTAGATTCAATGTTCTGGTTAGACGCCGAGGAGGCATTCCCTCGTGTCGCCATCTGTTGGCTTTTATTGGGGTTTAAAACTTGCGCGAAGCTTAAACCGGGGATAACTTGAGAAATTTTGTTGGTTTCATTTCGTTTACGGTTTTCTGCAGCTGTTTTCCCTGCACCCTTTCTGGGTTTAGGGAAAGAGGACATTCGGTGGAAGAGGCCATGTGGCCATTAGTATTACAATTAATGCACAGTGGGTTTTCAAATACCCTTTTGACGCGTTTTCATTATGATCTTTTTTACGGAAATATCTGCATGTAGAGAACACTCCGTATTTGATAGGTTGACATTATCGTCACGGGTGATCTCTGTTGCGAACTTTTAGTTGCGGTTACCTTTTGAGATTAGATCTTTTTAATATCCTCCGGTTCGACATCTTCAGGAGACCCTTGATGACCAACTTGTCTATTTTCAGGGGGGTTTATGACGTAGTAACCTACGCTTTTACCGGTAAGATACGCGGTAATTTCTCATGGTGATCCTCGGTTTCCGCTTCAATTTTGAAATACCCTTTCATGTGGGTATTTTTAGCCGTGGGGTGGGTTCGATGAATTTCTTGTAATAAGAGATTGTTCCGGAGGTTATTTTTCATAAAAATAGGTTTAATTTTAGGGGGGCTGGGTGACGTCCTCGGCGTCGTTATTTGCAGTGTTGAGAGCTGCAAAACTATTGTTGACAATTAATTGCTCATTTTTCTCCTGAGTTAGATTATTTTTTGCAGTTTTCTTAGGGAAAACAAAATCTTTAGTAACATCATTAGATTTGATATTTTTATTGGCTTTCGCCGTAAATTTTGCTGGTCTAATTATTGGGGCTGCAGATCTTTTTACTGCTTTAGACTTAGTATTATGCATACACATGGGCTTTGGGCAAGGTAAAAGTTTAGTCAACTTACCCTCCAGGGGTCTGCAAAAGTGTCCTCCAGGCTGAGTTGTTCAGCTTCAAGCTTTTTAACAATCTCCTCCGAGGTGTTATAGGAGTTCTTTTCAACATCGATCATTCCATGACGTAGCCTTTCCTTGTGTTGAAGGCATTAATTTCCTTGTCTAGTGCGTGAATGTTCAAGCAACGTTCATCATCAGTGAGTAGGGGGAAGGACTCATTTGTCCTCCATTATTACACTTTGGTCTTCGACCAGCTGTTCCATTTTTGCGACCTGCTCGTACGAGGTTCAGGACTGGAATCTCTCAACAAAGTTGGATCCACCCCGCCCACCCCAGTGGCTGCATCCCGATTGGCCAAGCCTAAATCACTCAAATGTTCAAAAACCCCGATTTTCGTGCAGCTCCCAGACGGCCCCTCGCAGGTGTTACGGCTCGCCGCATCGCCTGTGTCGGCATTCTCACTCAATCTCATAATAAATTTCCCATATCAATTTAAAAATTCTAATCTTCACTTATACACCCTATACCTCCCCCTACCACAAGTAACTCTCCCCCACAAGTGTTTTCCACTTTCTAATGAAAAAAAAAAAAAAAAAAAGAAGAAAAAAAAAAAATTCAATACTTTAATGCAGTTCTGGGCTAAGGTAAAGCCGAAACAAAGCTCACTCACAGTTCAAAGATAGGAGGTGAAGTTTCCCTGCGGGAAACAAGTACTCCGACAACATTTCCACGTATACTTCGGTTAGAAATTAGAACCTAAGAGAAGGGAGAAAACATGAAAAAACACCTCAGTCGTTGGGCCGACCTTGGCAGAGAGAAACTGGTTGGGGGGAAGAAACGCGAAACGTTTCAGAGTTCGGAAAGAGGATTTTTTCTCGAACTGGGTTGGGGGGAACAGAAACGAAGTTCCAATGGGGATTTCTTTCGATGTTGATTCGTATTGTAAGAACGAGCTGTTACTCTGCAGTGATGGATGATGCTATTGCTTAAAACGAAGGTGAAATATTCGATGATCTGTGAGGCATGCGGTGGGTGGATGGGGGGAGATTGCAAAAAAAATTTTGAGAGTTTATAGTAAGATTGTTGTGGTACGGAATTGAAGAATGAAAATTTGACGATAAATTAGCTATGAGGGTGTGGATGGGTTCAACACAAAGTTCTTCGTGGAGTACTGATCTTGGGATAAAACTTGGAGCTCGTGCTATTACTCTTAGTACTTTACTCTGCAGAGAAAGGGGAGGATTCTATTGAAGGAAGTGCGCTACACACACACACACACACACAATTTTTTTTTTTTTTTTTGCCTTTTTCGAAATCACCAAAAGCGGAGAGCAGAGTGCACGCGCGATCTTCTCTTTTCAAACAATCAAATCTCACCAGCAATGACATCCAATAATTCACAAAATAGCTGTAAATTTATGTTTCGAGATATCCTTCCGATTTTTTCGAAATTTCGCAATTGTCCATAATTCTGGAGATCTTCGTATAATAAGGACCATTATAAATTTATCATCTTCCATCCTCTCAAAATTGACACATTTTGTTGAGTAATTCAGGGGGTACCACTGAGAATTGTACCTCTCGTGAAATAGGTTGCCAACCCCTGTTCTATTGTATAAAAGTAAAATTGTATCATACTGTTTGTTCATTAAAACGTGAAATTTAATTTTCATTGCTTTAAATCCACCTATTCTTCCTTTAAAAATCATTTGTTCAGGAAAAATTAAACAGTTTCGTTCTGTACATCATTTATCTAGAGAATTGATCGACAAACTGTGTTCCACGAGTCCCAATAAAAAAAGATGGGAAAGAAAAATTACAAATATGTATGCAAAATGGATTTATGTTCTCATGAAATTCGGTTAGCTACAATTATCTAAAGATCTTTTTTAACTTTTATTGTAATATAATAAATGAATTTTAAACTTTATTTTATGCAGTAGATTGTGACTATACTATTATTTGCTATCCCGGTTCCACAGTAATTTTATACTAGTTAGAACAATATTTTGAAACCTTTTACATTTGTGGGGAAAAAACACCTATAATGAAGAAGATAAAAAAATTTATCGACATATGAACAGATTCGATGCTAAAATTTAAATTTAAGCTAGAAGACCTATATCACCAATAGAATAGGTTACCAATTCATGCCATATACGCAGAATTTCTCACACAGCTATGAACATTTTCATGCCATTCACAAAAATGTATTTAGAAGTGAAAAATATTTTTAACGCGATAGGCAACAAAAACAAAATACAAAACAATTGAACACGGAATATGAAATGCTACTGCAGATAATTTCAAAAGCTTATACGTCGACAGTTTGTGTAAAAAAATTGTGAACACATATCTCAGTTACTAAGTATAATGCATGCGTAGGTGACATTTGGATCACAAACTTATATTATCAATGAGTAAATAACATTAAAATTACATCATAAAATTTTTTAATAAAAAATATATTTTTTTTTTTAAATTGTCTTTACATATAATATCAAAAATATGTTTATCCATATACTTTAAATATTATTTTAAGATATATTCCCTTCAGCGAGGAAGGGGATTCCTCGAATACATGTTACAGTTCTAGGGATTCCAAGAGTTGAAAAAAGTTTGACGATTGACCAATGTCCAGAAATGAGAAGTCTTTCATGGTCAAGATTCACTCTGCTGCTTTAACCCCCTCCCCGAAAAGAAAAAAAGAGCTAACATTTATTTTACCAGTTTTACGACTGTCACCCTCCCTTAGCCCCCCGCGTGTTCCCTTTCGCTGAAGGGGAGAATTTCATTGAAAAGGTTACAAAGAGAGAAATTTATTGCCCATCTTGGGAGTCTTGAGACAAATATTTGTGCCAAAAATTTTGCAATAGCCAACGCCATCTAGATGTCATGTAAGGTGTTAAACTAATGGCCCGCCATCACCTTAAGATTTTCCAGTGCCTTGTAATTTCCCCATTAGGAGATTATGAGGTATTTCATAAGATTTCGAATATGTTTGCGAAGCTAGGCATTACAACACAATCTACGCCTCTTTGCCACGACCCCTATCAACCAATCAGGGTTCTCTCTCATTCAGCCAGGCCCATCCACTTCAGGTCACATCTACAAACTCGATATGGGACGGAGGAACGGGTTGCGTTCCATTTCCCAGTGACGTCCAGCGTTATTTACTACACAACCTCAATCAGAGCTTCATTACTTGGAACTCCACTTCCATTAGAAGCGTTTTTTATTATATGCAAAGAATTACAGTTTTATGCCCATCTGTAACATATTTACCTAAAATATTAATAACAATAAGTCTAATACAAAAAGTGGTGCATATAAAAATTTCGTTTCGAGTGTTATTGCATAATTTTAAATAGCACCATATATTTAAATATATATATATATAAACATTTGTAATATTTATAAATTGAATGCTTATAAAAAAAAGTATTAGGATAAGTTGATTTTAAGCTACCTTATAATAAAAAGTTCATCGTGATTTATCAGAAAGCCAACGTATGAACTCAAAGTACACTACTGGACATTAAAATCGCTAAACCAAGAAGGCGACATGCTACAGACGTAAAATTTAAACCACAGGAAAGTGTTGTCGTATGCCAATGATTAGCTTTTTAGTCCATTCAGACAGAAAGCAGGTGCTGGTAGCGACACCTACTATTTGTTCAAATGAGGAAATTGTTCAGCCGGTTTCTCATACAAAAATTGCATTCGAACGTTGTTGCGTGGTGAAAAATTGTTGTGATGCCTCGTCTAAGAAGCAGAAATGCGTACCAGCATGTTTCTGACTTGAAGAATTGTAATGCACCGGGATTGTGCAATGTTTATCGTATTACAGTATTGCTGCTCGCGTCGGTTAAGAACCAGTGACTGTTTGCAGAAACTGGAATCGATGAGTTTAGTACGTTAATACGGAACGCTGTGCCGAATCTAAACCGCCCCCTATCACTAGCAACCGAGAAGACGGGTATGTTATCTGCATGACCTTAATGGATCGTGCAGCCACATCCTGAGCCCTGATTTAAGAATTGGGGTAATTTGCAAGTGTCTTCACGAATAGTTCAACAACTTTACAGCAGCATCGACTCTCCAACTCGAAGACCATAGATCCGGCTACCCTTGACGCTGCATCAAAGACGAGCGTCTTCAATGCTGTGATCAACAATGAACCTGGGTGCACGAAAGGCGAAACGTCATTTTTTCAGATGAATCCAGGTTCAGTTTACAGCACATCAAGATAGCCGCATCCATGTTTGGCGGCATCGTGGTGAACACCCATTGGTAGCGTTCATTGGTCATCGTCATAGCCAGCCCATCACCTGGCGTGATGGTAAGGGGTGCTATTGGATACACTTCTTGGTCACCTCTTGTTCGCATTGATGACACTTTAACAGTGCAAATTACATTTCAGTTGTGTTATCACCCGTGGCTACGCCCTTTATTCGAGCCCTGAAACCCTACGTTTCAACAGGATAATGCAAAGACTACATGTTGGCGATATTGTACCGACCTTCCATGATACGGAAAATATTCATCTGTTGCCTTGGCCTGCGCGTTCATCAGATCTCTCGCCAATAGAAAACATCTGGCCCATGGTTGCCCTGTGACTAACTCGTCGCCATACGCCAGTCATTACAGTTGATGAGCTGTGGCATCACGTTGAAGCTGCATGGGCATCCGTACCTGTACATGCCATCCATTCTCTGTTTGACTCAATGACCAGAAGTATAAGTGCTGTTACTACTCCCAGAGGTGGTTGTTCGGGGTACTAATTTCTCAGGATCTATGCACCCCCAAATTTTCCAAATTTAATCACTTGTTATTTCTAGCATAGTGTATTTGTCTGATAAATATCATTTTTGTTACCTGCGTTTCTCTTCCTGGTGTAACACCTTTTATGGCCAGTAGTGTAATTTCGAAAAAATAGTGAATATTTTGGGAGAAAATTTTGTTTATGTCTCCCACCTTTCAGAAAATTATCTATAAATTTTTTTAAACTTTAGTTAACTTTAGAAAATGTATTATTATCTGATGTGGTATGAAAAAAAAATTGTGGCTCAAGATAGCCCTAAAATTAAGGTAACATCCCTTTAAATAAAATAACTCGAATCTAAGCCACCATCGATCTAAGTCACACCCCCCAATTCACTATATGTTTTTGAGAAAAATAAAAAAAATGTACAAATGGAAATAATAAAGAGAGGTTAATAATTAATTTGTTTTATCAGTATTAAAAACCTTCAAATATACTGTTCAGTGTTGAACAAATGGTTTTGTGACGCCCACAACAACAGGTGCATATTTGTCGCGAGAGGGCGCTAGTGTGTGAAAAAACAGTGTGTAAACGTGTATGTGTAGAGTAAGAAGAGAGCGTATGGAGAACGCTCGAATAAAATTCCTTTTTTTATCTTAGTCTCGCCATTTATATGTGTGGTGTAATCTTTTTAGAGATTTTAAATTAATGTGTAATGAATCGGTGCAAACTAAACATTGGTCCGTCAGAGCCCGAAATGGCCGGGACTGAAAATAGGGGGGTAGCCAGTATACTCAACGATCACGAATGAAAAGAAAGGAAGCGTCCTTTTAGCGTGGAGAAAGTTGTCACTTGGTGAGAGTCAGTCTTCAATTTTCCTATATTTTGTGTTTTGAGAAAAATATATGTGTGTTTCATAAAGTGGTTAAAATAACTTTAATTTGAGGTTGAGTTAACTTTAATTTGTGATTGAGATAGTTATTTTGTGACTTATATGTGTTTCATTTTGTGGTTGAGTTAACTATATTTTTGTGTTTTGAGAAAAATATATGTGTTTCATAAGTTAACTTTAATTTTGTGTTTTGAGATAGTTATTTTGTGATTTTATAGGTGTCTAATTTGTGTTTGAGATAGTTTTTGTGATTTATAAGTGTTTCATTTGTGGTTGAGTTAACTATATTTTGTGTTTGAAAAATATATGTGAGTGGTTAAAAATAACTTTAATTTGTGATTGAGATAGTTATTTTTGTGATTTATAGAGTGTCTAATTTGTGATTGAGATAGTTATTTTGTGATTTATAGGTGTCTAATTTGTGTTTGAGATAGTTTTGTGATTTATAAGAAATTAAATTGAGGTTGAGTTAACTTTAATTGTGTTTTGAGATAATTATTGTGATTATATGTGTCTCATGTGTGGTTAAGATAACTTTAATTTGAGGTTGAGTTAACTTTGATTTGTGGCTTAGATAATTAAATTGTGGTTTATTTGTTTTCATTGGTGATTGAGATAACTTTACCTTGTGAAAATGAGTATAGGTAAATTTAAAAAGGATGAACTTAGGAGTATTGCGGATGAATTAAAATTAGTTGTTCCAGACAATGCTAAAGTTCTAGATTTAAGAGAATTAATACAGGAGAGTGAGATTTATAAAAATGATAAGGAAACGTATCAGGCTATTGTTGATTGTGTGTTGGAGGAGATAAATGATAGGAGAAATGAAGACGAAAATAGAAGAAATGAAAACGAAAATAGACTAGAAATTGAAAAAATTAAACTGTCACAGTTAGAGAAGGAGTTAGAAATAGCGAAATTACATAATCAATCGGGCAAAAGTTTACCTTTACAAAATGAAAATCAATTAATTACAACCGAGTGTAATATTGAAAGTTTGATTAAAAGTATCAAAAACCTTAACAATCCCGGTACCACTAAGAGCAGAGTCATTTAATTTATTTTTTTCAATCTATAGAAAAGGCATTTAAAACTAAAAATGTTCTGAAAAATTAAAACCCGAAATTGCTTTTGAATATTTTAGGAGAAAAGGCAAATAACTTAATGATTTATCTTCGAGATGAAGATTTAAGTGACTATAATAAGTTGAAGGCAATTGTGTTAAAAGAATTTCAACCGACCCCCTATGAATGTTTAAATCAATTTAAAAGGGCCCAAAAATTACCTAGTAGCGAGTTATGTTCAATTCGCGTCTAGATTAGTGCGAATTTTAGTTACTATTTGCCAATTACAGGAGGTCAATGATTTCAAGTCAGTTTGTGAGTTAGTAATCTCAGATAAGATAATAGAGACATTAGACCGAGATTTAAATACGCATATTAGCATTAAGCAGGGCGAAATGTGGTTTAAGCCACAAGATCTAGCTCGCGAGTGTGATATTTTTATATCATCCAAGGGAAAAATTAGAGAACAGAATTTATTTCCTAAGTTTAAACGTAATGAGACCTATAATCATCGTGGAGCAAAAATATTTCAAGCGTAAATCTGTCTTCTGTTAAAAATGTTGAAATGTTTTTGTTGCCAAATCACGAGAATTCCACCCACTGTATTCATGCTCAAAATTTAAATCTCTCAGCGTCAGTGAAAGAGTGGATTTCGTAAAGGCTAATCATTTGTGTTTCAAGTGCTTTTCCCTAACTGTAGTGAAAACCTGCTGCGCGAAAAATTGTTTTGTGGGAAACCGCACAATCGCTTGATTCATTTTCTAAAGCGAGGACAACCAAACAGTTCAAAGGTCAGTTCTCAACCCGCTCGCAGATGTATTCGGGGACCGGGAGGATCGAATTGCGTCGTTCCACCCCAAGGTGAAAATGAAGAAAACAAGTCGTTCGTAGCAACCAGCTTTTTAAAGAATAAAACGCGAACCGTTTTACTGAGTAGCGTCCAGTGCTTCTTAAGGGACAAATATGGCCTTTTACATGAGGTAAAGAGCGCTTTTGGACGTAGGGAGTCAGTCACACTTCATTACGAAAGACTGTGCAGATAGATTACAATTAAAAATGAGAAAATTAATTTGCTAGTATCTTGTTTAAATGAGTCAACAATGACAATAAATGGAGGAGTTACGACCTCCATATTTAACGGTGATTTAAGTTTCAAAAGGAGCTAAATTTATTAGTTGTAAGAAGGATAACCGATTTGACTCCGTCACAAATAATAAATGTGTCGCTAGATATGCCAAACGAAATTAAACTAGCCGATTATAAATTTAATATTCTGGTAAAATTGATGTGTTGTTAGGTGCGGAAATATTTTACGAATTACTGAGACCAGGCCAAATTTATTGTGGAGATTCAAGACTACTTTTACAAAATACTGTTTTTGGATATGTAGTTAGCGGAAGTGTAGGAGATGAGGTGAGGGATAACAATATTCATTGTGGATTAATTAGAGATGGTGATTTAAATACAACATTAAGGTCTTTTGGGAGTTAGAATCGATTGGTGTCAAAAACGAGAATTGTAGTGAGGAGGACGTTAGCTTTGAAATGTTTAAGCAGAGAGTACATTTTAAAAATGGTAGATATGAGGTAGAACTCCCGTGGAAAAGAGATAGTAATGAGTTAAGTGATAATTTTAGTTTAGCGAAAAGACGACTTGGAAGTCTTATGAGAAAAATGCAAAGGGATAAGGTGTTGTATTCTGAGTATTGTAAGGTCTTGAAGAATTATTTGGATGTGGGAATAATTGAGAAGGTAACAAATCCCTTTATTCCAACGAATAACCCTGTGTTTTATCTTCCTCACCAAGTGATAATTAAAAACGAATCTCTCACAACGAAACTGCGACTAGTGTTTGACGCTAGTGCTCATGAAGAAAACAACTTTCATTAAATGACTGCCTTTTCCATGGAGTCAATTTGAACCCTAATATTTTAGACCTATTGATCTCCTTCCGTTCGAACAAAATAGCTGTTTTAGCTGATGTGGAAAAAGCGTTTCTTCAAATTTCTTTGGCTCCAAAGGATAGAGATGTAGTACGGTTCCTTATAGATGACGGCGAAAATGGTGTGCAGGTGTACAGATTTAATCGAGTTCTTTTTGGCGTGAACGCGTCTCCGTTTCTTTTGGCTGCAACGATTAAGACGCATATAGGGAAGTACATGGAAAAGTATCCTGATACTGTGCGGACACTTGATCATTGCTTTTATGTGGACGATCTCGTCACTGGTGAAGATGATGCAAAATCAGCATTCGATTTGTCGAGCAAGGCGGCAAAAATCATGAGTGAAGCAGGAATGAACCTGCGGAAGTGGATTTCAAATGACTGTGAGTTAATGAAGCAATGGCAGTTGGAACATTTTGATCATTTAAATATGAACGATTTCGTGAACCATCCACATCGTGTTTTGGGGCTTTTATGGCATCCTCAAAAAGACTATCTCAGTCTTCGTCTGACCAGTCTCTTAGACTTCCTTCAAAAAAAAAAGAAAGAACACTAAACGATTTTTGTTGATGGCTGCAGGCAGGATATTTGATCCCTTGGGATTTGCGTCCCCCTTCACCATAAGATTTAAAATTTTGTTCCAAGAAATATGGCAGAGAAAAACGGACTGGGACGAAGAGTTGCTGCCTGATATTAGAGAGAAGTTTGAACAATGGTGTTCGGAAGCGTCTTTCTTATGTGAACTTCAGATTCCTCGATATGCCCTGCAATGTGATAGTGTGAACTGTCCGGAGTGTGAAATACATACGTTCTCAGATGCTAGTATTAAGGCATATGGAGCTGTTTCGTATGTTAGATTGAGAACCTTTGACAAAATCTCGGTACATCTTTTAGCTTCCAAAAGCCGTGTGGCTCCTCTAAAGGTATTAACCCTTCCACGTTTGGAGCTAATGGGAGCGTTGCTTGCTGCGAGGTTGGCGAAAGAAGTCTCACGTGTTCTCAATGAGAAAATATCTACAACCAACTACTTTTGGACAGATTCGACTATAGCCTTGAGTTGGATTCAAGGTCCCAGCAACAGATGGAAGGTTTTCGTCGCCAACCGAGTGAAAGAGATACGATCTTTAACAGACAAAGATTCATGGCGTCATTGTCCTGGAAAGGACAATCCATCAGATCTTCTAACGAGAGGCATCAGTGCTGATTCACTGATAAACTGTGAAAAGTGGTGGAAAGGACCGAGTTTCCTACAAGAAGGAAATACTGTTCCTGTGAGCAACAATGTGCTACTTAGTGATGAAAGTGCCTATTTGGAGGAATTAAAACCTACTGAGAGAAAAACTTTGACTGTGATTTTAGACAACAACCTTTTGAACCATATCCTCTCTGTATCTAATAATTTTCAGAAAAATTTGTGTATTTTCAGTTATATTTACAGGTTCATCAATAATTGCAAAAGGCCCTCCAACAAACAAATTGGGCCACTAAGGATGTGTGAAATTCAACGAGCTGAAATTACCCTTGTGAAGCTGGTCCAGCAAATGGAATTCAACTCGGAAATAAAAGATTTGTCCTGTAAGGGTATGGTTAACCCTCAAAGTAAGATTAGAAATCTCTCACCATTCTTAGATTCCGAAAATGTGCTCGAGTAGGAGGTAGACTGGCCCACAGTAAATTGTGTTTTGATAAAAAACACCAGATAATTCTTCCTAATAATCACAGATTAACAAATTTAATTCTTGAAATGACTCACAAGAGACATTTGCATGTTGGTCCACAAACCTTACTGTCTATTGTTAGACAAAGGTTCTGGCCATTAAATGGTCGTAATATGTGTAGAAAACTTGTGAATAACTGTATAATTTGTTTTAAAGGCAAAACCCGTTACTTGTTCACAAATTATGGGTCAATTACCAGCCGAGAGAATTTCTCAGAGTTTTCCCTTTAACAAGGTGGGAATAGATTTTTGTGGACATTTCTGGATTAAATATCCTAATCAAAGAAAGGGAGTTTTAAATAAAGTCTATGTGTGCATTTTTGTGTGTATGGTGACAAAGGCGTGTCACCTCGAAATAGTTACTGATTTATCTAGTGAGGCTTTTATTGCAGCGTTAAAGCGATTTTTTTTTAGCAGACGAGGAAAATCGGAGCGTATATTTTCAGACAACGCTACCAATTTTGTTGGCACACAGTTAGAGTTAAAAAAGACTTAGAGAAATTATGAGTAATTGTGTTAGTAATTTGAGTAAATTTTGTGTGAAGAACGTGTTGAGTGGAGCTTTATTCCCCCAAGAGCTCCAAATCACGGAGGCCTGTGGGAGGCTGGGTGAAAGCCGTCAAATATCACCTCAGGCGTGTAATGGGTAATTTAAGATTTACATACGAAGAATTTCTAACCATTCTTAACCAAATTGAGGGAGTTCTCAATTCACGTCCCCTCTACCCCTTGTCGTGTGACCCTGGCGATTTTGACGCTTTGACTCCTGGTCATTTCCTAGTTGGTCGTCCCATCACAGCCATTGCGGAGCCAAGTTTAACTGAAGTGTCTGATAATAGGTTAAAAGTGTGGCAAAAACAAACAAAAATTGTGCAACATATTTGGAAACGTTGGTCAAATAATTATTTGAGTACACTTCAGAATCGAAATAAATGGTATTTTGAAAAGAATAATGTAAAAAATACATGATATGGTAATTCTGAAAGAGGATAATTTACCCGTGTAATTGGCCTCTTGGTAGAATTCTTGAAGTGTATCATGGTAAAGATAATAAAATTCGAGTAGTGTTAGTGAAAACTAAAAATGGAATTTTTAAACGTCCAATAACTAAACTTTGTATTTTACCTTTTTTCAAGTGAATAATGTATGTGAAAATTTCAAATTTGTGTATTTTTTTCAATTCAATTTTGTGTGTTTGAGTACTTTATCTTTTTTGTGTATTGAACGATATTACTTTTATTGAGTATTAGTGTTTCTGTATTAGTATTATTGTCTTTGTATTATGTGTATCATTGGTTTGTGCATTATTGTGTTATGTGAAAGTTGTTGAATGTGTCATTCAACGGAGGTGGATGTTCAGTGTTGAACAAATGGTTTTTGTGATTTGAGTAAGAACAAGAGCGTATGGAGAACGCTCTAATAAAATTCCTTTTATCTTAGTCTCGCCATTTAATGTGTGGTGTAATCTTTTAGAGATTATAAA